>JBBJLS010000002.1:3742112-3764551 GCA_037577275.1 Bryconaethiops microstoma
CCTCCCCACTACCTTACACCCTCATACACCGCCTCACACTACCTTACACCCCCTCACACCGCCTCACACTGCCTCACACCACCTCACTGCCTCACACCACCTCACTGCCTCACACCACCTCACACTGCCTCACACCGCCTCACACTGCCTCACAAAACCTCACTGCCTCACACCACCTAACTGCCTCACACCGCCTCACACAGCCTCACACCACCTCACGTCGCCTCACTGCCTCACACCACCTCACTGCCTCACACCACCTCACACTGCCTCACTGCCTCACACCACCTCACTGCCTCACACAACCTCACTGCCTCACACCACCTCACACTGCCTCACACCGCCTCACACCTCCGCACTGCCTTACACATCCTCACACCACCTCACACCTACTCACAGCCTCACACCACCTCACACCACCTCACTGCCTCATACCACCTCACACTGCCTCACACCTCTTCACCAGGTTTTTTCAAAAGAAATTTTTGACTAATTCATTTCAGCCAAAAAAGCTGTTTCGTAAAGAATTCAGAACAGGAGATAACTGTCCTCTTTCTCTGGGTGGGTAGGTTGGTCCTCCCTATTCTTCCATCACTCAGCATAACTGTCCTCATTCCCTGACATTTTTTTGCAGTGTTTTGAGTGGCAGTGTGTTTTGGTTTTTTTTCTTCCAGCAGTGTGTTGTGTGGATGTGGTCAGATCAGTCCTATAAGCCCCCCTCTTGCATGCCGCTTGGCCCCTCTGACTCCAGCTCTTCAACTCTAATGATGGAGTAGCATTGTACTGACCCCGGTATCGCTGTTGATACTCCGTTGGATACTGATACTTATCCGTACTCTTATTGATCCTACTCTCCATAATCCAGATTTCAGTTCTGATCAGTTAGGAACCAGAACCATTTTAGTTCTCCAAATTCATCTTTAGTTATGAGTCATCTGGATACATTTTTACGCTGAGCACAGTCTTACCTGCAGAGTAGATCAGCGTGTGTGGACTCAGTGAATGTCCAGAGGGTAAGACTGTCCTCAGCTCTGCTGTACCTGGTTGTGTAATCTGTCCTGTGTGCAATTCGCAGTTCGACCTCCTGGTGGAGCTCTTCCAAGATGAGGAGAAAGCCATCAGTCCGACAGGGGCGGTTCCTTCCACAGGGGGGCGAACTCGTCTCAGCGTCAAACCGGACAAGGGCAAACCGGGCCAGGCCAGCAAAGAGCACAAGAAGACAGTGGGTCTGCAGGTGGGGTTTTTTAATCATGTCTCCTTGGCAACACTTTTTAAGTGTGTGTGTGTGTGTGTGTGTGTGTGTGTGTGTGTGTATGTATGTGTGTTTGTGTGCATGTGCATGTATTTTGTAATTAACTTTGTTTGTTCTGCAGTTCCGGAACTCCCTGCAGCTCCTGATGGAGACTCTAAATGCTACGACGCCGCACTATGTTCGCTGCATCAAACCCAACGACTACAAATACGCCTTCACGTAAGTCACCTAGCAACCAGCCCAGGTGTGCCGGAGCACTTCCATCAGATGTGATTTGAAGAAAAATAAGCTCTGCGTTTCTCAACTCATTATCTGCTGAACATCTGCTCCAAGACTCCGAGGGCTTCTTGAAATCATAATTAGAAACATGTAACATTTTGTTGGCTAAGTAAGGTGACACAAGGAATATGTGTGATTGTGAAAGTATTATTATTGTTATTAATTTTCTTCCACCTGTTTTTTGGCGCCGCTTCTCCTCCAAGACCATCTGAAAAAGTGTCAAGGTTCCAACTCCAATTTATGCCTTCTGGGTGAAAAACAAGTTCTGATTGAGCCTAAAGGACACTAAAGTATGACAGGTTAAATTAGCCAGCAGGAGTTTTTCTCTGATACTCTGACTCTGTTGGAGCACAATCATACTGCTCATTTTCTTGTGGAAATCTATTCGTTTGACTTGATGCTTCGCTGCAATACAAGACATTAACTGTTAAATAAAATAACTCATTAACTCATAAATAAAAATGAACATACAAGAAAGTACAGGTATGAGGTAATAATAAAACCCCTCTGCCCTCTATATATATATATATATATGTGTGTGTGTGTGTGTGTGTGTGTGTGTGTGTGTGTGTGTGTGTGTGTTTATATATATATATATATATTATTTAAACCATAAATTTTTTGTTGGGTATATCTGTCATATTCGCGAATTATTGTTAATAAGCATATCTAGAGAAAAGTCTGTTCTCCTCAGAGTCCATTACAGAAGTGCATTTATACCTCTATAAAATAAGACTATAAAAAGGGCAGCAATCCATAAGCTTTCCTAAAAGCTTCCGCTAAGTGTCCTGTTAAATTAGGGCAGTGGAAGATAGGATGCACGGTTAAGTCCGAATAAATAGGCTTTTAATAAGGTGATGCATTAAGTGTGCATATTAAGTGCACTGTAATACGTTTCCCCTGTGGATCCGCGGATAAGCCTTGGACAGATGTGTTAGGGAGTTTACAATTGTTTCGCCACTCGAAGTACGGGGGACAAAATAGGCTTTTGTTTCGGTGTTAGACTGATCTGTGCTCTGAAGTCATACACACGTGCACTTCAGTATCTGAGTAGCTGCACAAATGTAATGCGTAGATAAAAGACGCCTGCTCTGTCATACAGCATTGTTCATTATGACTCCTCCCTCTAGGGCCCAGTGCCACAAGGGGGCAAAAAAGAGGCATCACCAATCAGTTTTCAGTTTAATAGTTTTTAACATTTTAGTTTACTTACAAATTATTTGTTAGAATTAATTATATATAATAAGAAATGAGTAGATAGCTAGAGCTCCCTTGTACATGTTAACCTTTTCCAGGATCAGGGACTATTATATATGTACACATACCACATCATACACTCCTTGGTGCTGGTTGGATAAAATGTCCGCATGGGCGGACCACTTGATTTCAATGCATGTGTGAAATACTACCTCTATTTAGTTGGGAAATCTTAAAATAACCAATGACCAATTTGAACAATATGTTGCAGTGCTTTGCATGGGAAAAGTGTACATTCAATACTTATATGACTCATTCTCTAAACTGAAGACAAGAGGAAAGAGATAGGATCTGGATTAAATAGTGTGGCAGAGCACACTAACCTACCAAAAACTAAAGTATGTAGGTAAATTAAACTTTTAAGTCTAGCAACTGAAATTTATCAGATTTAGTATCGCTACCTCCACCACTGAAAACATTTTAAATTGATAAGCCAGACTTGACAGCTTGCCAGATGTAGCAACAGTAGCCATAAGACTTGAGGAGAATGTTTTTATTTTGTGTATGCTGTTGTTTTATACCTGCAGAGGAATAAAACACAAACTTTACCCAAAGCTTCAAGGCCCAACCTCACCCAACCCTACCCCAGTTACATAAGTTACTTGACTTTGAGTGAGGTTAATTCACAGTAAAGAAGCTGGATGGTGGTCCTTTACTTGTAGGTTTGAGTTGGGTGACTGAAAATGTCCTGCTGTGATAAACAGGTTTTGCATTTCTATATCACACTCACAGGGTTTATTTTTGTAGAACTGCTGATCATACCTGAAAGAGAACAGCATCTACCCTCTAACTGTTAACCTCCCTGGGCTAAATTTCCTCTTGCTGCTGCTGAAGAACGGCATGCACACTTCAGGTCAACCCGCATCTCAGACTGTCTGGCCGACATCTTCTCTTGGAGATGTCCACCACCTCAAGCTGAACCCCAGGAAGACCAAACTCCTCTTCATCAAAGGGAGTCCTTCACCAAGCCATGACCTCATCGTTTCTGTTGGAAACTCCGTTATCGTCCCTTCAAAGAAGGTAAGAAATCTTGGTGTTATGTTAGATGAAGATATGTCTTTCTCGCTGCAGATTGACCAGATCTCCAGAATCTTTACAACAGACACCTTCTCTACAACATCAGAAGAATCCGACCCTTTCTTACCACTGTTACTCATCCAGTCTCTGGTCATCTCCAAACTGGACTACTGCAACTCTCTACTGGTTGGACTTCCACTGAACGTATCAAAACCACTTCAGCTGATTCAGAATGCAGCTGCGAGGTTAGTCTTCAATGTTGCTAAGTTCACATACACCACACCTTTACTAAGGAACCTTCACTGGCTCCCTGTAGCCACCCGCACTAAGTTCAAATCCTTAACATTTGTTTTAAAGGCCAAGAATTGACTTGCACTGCCATACTTATCAGCATTGATCAAACAGCACGTCACCTCTCGTCCTCTCAGGGCTTCAAGCACAGAAGAGGAAGGCATGCATCAAGACTCTTCTCAGTCTTGGCCGAGAAGACTGCGGAGATCTGCGATCTGCGGAGTCCCTCACTGTCTTCAAGCATCTTCTGAAGACCCATCTCTTCAAGGAGCACCTTGGTGACTAACTATGCCTCTCGTTTCTGCTTATTTATTTCTTCTAAATGGACTACTGAGGATAAAAAGAGATAAATATAGGCTATGTACCTTTTTAAATTATGTATGGGTTAAAGATTCCTACTATGTTACGTTTTGTCACCTTCATTTAAAACCCATAAAGCTCGCATATCATAACCCATGATTCGCATCTCCCTGTCTTGGCCAAAGAACAAAACTGCAAACCCATGCCACAAAGTTAATGGTAAGCTTCCCCTACTGTGGTCCACTTTGCCAGACTCTCTGGGTCTGGATATGATCTCTTATTTCCTGGATTTGTGAGATCAGATAAGGATCATGGTTCTCACTTAAGACTCGCTCTCTCCCCTAAACTCCTGCTCTTTCTCACATATAAAAGAAACATTACCTGTGTCACAACCCTGAAATTCTCCGTCCATCTCACATGCTGTGAGTAATGCACTACAACTAGGAGACACCGATAACGGAAATTATATTTCTGCGATAACAGCGTTCTTTCTGAATCTTCCAGGCTCTTTCTCTTAAAGAAATGGATTCTTCTTTGCAAGAATGTTCACAAGTGATTTTCACAACTGCAGCAGTGCTGTCATCACTTCATCAACAACTTTGGTTTTGAAATATGGCTGCTTACCCCTCCATGAGAAAATGAATCTCACAGATCTCAAGCGCTAGATCCTACACTGCCAAAACTCTGGGTAGAATGTTAGGTATCCATATCTGGCCCTTCACTTTAAATAGATGTCCATATCTACCCATTGCCAAAGCCGAAGCCAGAAACATGGCAATCGAACTCTTGGTAACTCTGTAAACTTCAGGTAATAAATGGGATCCAAATAAATTCTTTATTTATTTTGCTGAAGCCCACTGCAGTCGGCGGCGTTGAACACTTCAGGTCCCGTCCAACTAAAAAAAGAATGAGGTTTCAGGGGAGACGGTCCCCCAGGCGAGTCGTGACAGAATGCAGACAGTTGCGCTTTCATGTTTGTCTTGAGGTCAGCTAATGATAAGGTTCCATTTGGCTGGAGAGACTTTGCGCTACTAAGGGCCAAAATGGTTCCTCTGGATTCCCAGCAGACACGGCCTCTGACTTCTTGTCATTTAGGTTCTAAGCAAAGGAATTCCTTTGCCTATTTATGGGTTTAGCCTGTTCCTTGCCACTTTAACTTTCAAAAATTAGTACAGCAGTGCAGTTAGGATCTACAAGAACAAAAAAAGATTGAAGAAACTGCTTTTGTTTGTCCATTTACAACGTCATATGTTGGGTTGTAGCAGCTCTGGGCTTTTGGGTCTTCAGCTCCTTCTGTGAGCTCCTGTGAGCTCCTGGGTGAAAGCACAACATTGATGAGGTTCATTCAAAGCAAATGAGTTAAAAGTGGTCTTCTTGTAGATTTTGCTGATGTGCTGTGAGAAATAGATTTACTTGTGGAATAGGCAATCTGAAACGGTAGCCCAGATGATTAAGTCATCTGAGCAGTAGGCCCTGTTGGTGGGAGATTGCGAGTTTGATCCCCAGCAATGCTGCAGTCATCTGTTGCTTGGAGATTATAATTGGCCTTTCTCTTAAACAGAATAGGCAGATAGTGTTCCCCTTCAAGCATGTTGAACTGTCCAGTAAAATTAGGTTAAAAATAAGGTTTTCCAAGTTCAAAAGAAGGGTGTTGCTTTACATTTCTCAGAGGATGTAACTGCTAACCCTCACCTTCAAAGCTTGGTGGCATCATCTGATAGGGGAAACACAAGCAGATAGAATAGGACAGATTATCAAAATCAAAAACAGTTTATCGTATCTATTATTATATGTTACTAAATGTATTAACCCTGATAAAAGTGGCCCCATTCCATTGATGGACAGGGCAGCTGACAACTTTGAAGGAATAATATTAAAGTGCACCTATTGAAGCTCCTCTGCTGTTTTGCTTTCTGCAAACAGGGCTAGTTTATCTCCTAATCCTCCACACAAACAAAGCACAAGACAGGCAGAAGAGCAAAAGGGGCAAGCACACACATAATGTTCCGATTGCTGCTTGGCAAAAGTCCCGGAGAATTCCAAATGTCGTATGTCACCTCCATGGAGCCGAATGCTGCTATACCCCTCCCTGTGTCCCCACTGTCCTGTTCCCAGATATGTGAGTCAGCCTCTGGGGATCGCTTAAGGTGGGAGGGAGGGCACAGGAAATGGTCTTGATACACTGTGTTTGTGTGTTTGCATGTCTGTGTGTGTGGTAGCAATTGACTGGAAGTGCTTACCTTGCCCTTTTTAATGGAAATTCTGGACCCCATCATCTGACTATCAACCTCAACTCTGCCACTCAAACCTCTGACTCCTTTCAAAGTCTCTGCATAATCTAGTGGCTATGATTGTAGAGAACAAGATTCAGACTCACAGTGGTGAATGGAACCAGACGTCAGCAGAGTTTTATGTCTCCAGAAGATCCTTAACAAGTGTTTAATGCACAAAATGGGAAATGCATTCCATGACCCTAATTTATGATCATGTTTAAGTGCAGAGATGTACATGCATAGTGTTATAAGGCCGAAGAGTACCAAAAAATAGATTTGCCAATATTTTGCTATCATTAACATTATATATAGCCTACACACCATTGACATAATGAGATATTTGTAGGTATGCTGTTAAGGATACCAATTGCAACTACTGTAAAGTCAGTAGAGAAATACAAGTTTCTCTACAGTTTAGCAATATAATTAAGCAATTAAGAAAGTCAAATTCACCTTTAACCCTTTGATTTTGAGCATTATTATTGTCTTCATTATGTATAGTCATATCCAATGTTTTAGACCTGCCTGGTCAAATTATATTTGATTGATTTTTCAAGTGAAAATAAGTGCACCCTTTCGACAAAGATCACTTAAATATGCCATTTTCTGCAAATATTACAGCACAAAACTAGCCAAGTGATATCTGTTTTATATATATGGTCCAATTTATACTGACACTGTTACATTGCAGCTTTATAGAACTGAGGTCCGAGCCCCTAGAAAGCAAATTAAAGGGGCACAGAGGCAAGATAAAATGACCTAAAGCTGGAAGATGAAATGTCAAAAAGAGCTAACACTCAAAAGAGATACACATCCTCCTCTGGTCAACAGACCACGAGAGAGAATATAAGACTACTACAGAGATGATTAACAAAAAAAGGCCTTAGTGTACAGACTTGATCACTACCTTGATCGTTCTTAATCGTTATAATGCCTAAATGTAATAGAATTATTATTTTTTTTAATTAAATGTAACATAACTTTTGCAAAAGGCATGTTTGGGTCCAATATGTTACACTCCACAAATAAACAGTAATTATCAGCAAAATGTATTTTGACCAGTATTTTGTATTTTTATATTACAAACAGCAGTTTAGAACACTTTTCGCATTCAGTGGGTGGATATCGAAAATGTTATCGACAAGAGGAGGGGGGAGTGGGTGGGGAGATGGTGGAAACTATGAGTGGGGAAATGGTGGATTTCAAAAGGTGTTATTGGGATTTTTCTTCAACCAGGTAGTGAGGTTTGGGGGCTTTCAAAATAAAATAATTTGTCAGTTGGAGTAGGGGTGCTATGGTCATTTTGAATGGAAACAAAACAAAACCACATTTTTTATAGAGATGGAGCAACTTGCATTGCCAAAAAGGGCACCTAAAGCCGCCCTCTGTATGTGCCTGCACATATGTGATAGGGTTAACCGCTGTTTTTTCCAAGAGGATTTAAGTTACCATGTCACAAAAGAAATATCCTATAAGAATTTATTAATGAGACACTTTAAAATAAGTGGACAGATCCTGTGTAGCTGCTTTGCAGGTACAGATCAAGACATTGTTTAATAACACAATGAATTTCATTGGATTACATAAGTTGCTTTTGAAGATATCTGCTGTTGCTGTTTAACTGTTGTTCCATTAAACTTTGTTTGGCAAGTCACAATACAAGTGCACTACATTTGCTGTTACAATCTGAAATGCCTTTTCTAAAGCAGTTCATACAAATATAAATACCCTTCCCTTGTTACACATGTGGTTTTTACAGGAGTAAAAACTAAAGTTGACACAAATGTGTATCTGCATAACCTGTACTAATGTACTTCAATTGTAGTAGTGACTATCACTATTATATCACTATTGTTATTGCATGTATTGTTATTTACTCAGCTATTAGGGGCACTTAATATAAAGTGAGGTCCAATACTTTCGGTGACATCTGCAACTTCAACATTTGGCTAATTGGCTCAATTTCACACTGGACATATGAGGAAAAGGTTAATTTAATTTTAGAGAATGTGCATGCAGTACTGTTTGTAGCCTCAGTTAACAAACATAAGCAGAATAAGTCTTTTTCTTGCAATACTGATAATGTTGGAAAACATAGAGCAAGAAATCTGTCCTGTCCTCAGTACTGAATCTCTCAAGATCCTCCAGGGTCCTCTCTTTTAGTTCAACACCTCTAGTTTTCAATGGGGTTTAGGCAACTTAAAGCAGCGACTGAGTAGTCAGCTTCAAACAGGGGTTGGAATCATACTGACATGGAGCTGTTTAACTGATTGGCTCACAGTTTCTGCCCCTAACCAACATTATCCACTGTCTGCTCCACACTCAGCCCCACTTAAGAGTCTTAAGGTGTCTTAAGTATTGCGAGCGGCTGTCCAGAAGGGAAAGCAGACACAGGCCTGTGACATGAAACAGCCTAATTGCTGGGGCCTTTCTTTTCTCAAGGGAGAGCTGCAGATCTTTGCTTACATAGCATTATGTGAAAAGGGGGGGCGCCTTTCAACTTGAACTCGGGGACGCGGAGGGATGTTTGGGAGCTGTGTTGGTTAAAGGAGGCACAGAGTCCCGGGGTCCATCATTTAAAAGGTAAAAGGGCTTCCTTTTTTTTCAAGTACACAGGGTCAGCAAACTAGCGTTTGTGTTTTCTCATCGTATCCTGTTCAACAGCTGCATGAACTCTTTCCTTCCGAGCCCCTTGGGAGCAACGGCAGACAGACGTCGAGCACAAACAGCATGGATGCAGCCACAAACACACACAGGCTCATAAACTCACTTATGTATACAGTCAGGTGCAGAATTATAGGAGATGTGGGTAAAATAAAAAATAAAAAATGTCTGTGGGCAATTAGCTCAATCTCATACTGACTATAAATTCAGTCTATGGAATAAAAACCAAATAATTTGTCAAAATTATTGGCATTCCTGCATTTCACATCATATGTAACCTCCTATAATGTTGATGAAGAACACAAGCAATTTGAGAGTCTGAGGTCATCTGGTTTGGACTTTTCTCTTTAATTCGAACCCAGCAGGTTTTCAGTGGGATTTAGGCCAGAGATCCGGCCATGTCAGAAGATTGATTCTGTGGTCCATTTTTGTGTGGATTTGCATGTATGTCTTGGTTTGTCGTCCCACTAGAAGATCCAACTATGACCTCTTTTAAGTCCATGGTGTCATGGATCCTGACAAGGTTCCCAGGGTTTTAGAGGAAAAACAGCCCCAAAACATCATAGATTTACCACAACACTCAAGGCTAATTTGGCATCTATGTACATCTACCAACCAAAAATATCCAGCCAGTAGTAACTAAGCTGCAGAAAAGCTATAATGTCTTACTTTACATCGTCAAAGTGGACCAACAATGTAGGTGTGTCTTATAGAGTGGACAGCAAGTGGACACAATGTCCTACAGCAGCACTGCTGCCTGTACATTAATAGTTTATTTGGTTTGTATTGGACTAAACTGTGGAAAGGTTAATTCAGTATAATTTTTGCCCAGATCTAAGCAGACTCTGGGAAACAGGTTGTTAAGGTCTGTGCCTTGTGTCTCTATGCTGTAAAAAGATCAGTCAGTTGTCCACATGGGCAGTTTAGCCAGCAAAGTGACTGACACGCAGTGTCCAGCTAGGAATCAATTCCCGGCAATGCGGCCCACGGGGAAGCTGTCACTGGGTTGGAAATTTAACTGTCACACCAGGCTCTGACCCCTGTCATGTGGAAATCCATGGGGCTGATACTGTACTCGCAACCAGTCACTGCTGTCAGCCATGAGAAAATGACAGAAAAATCACTGAGGCAAAAACTGCTCTCAAAAGAAATGTATCTGGGAAAGCAGAAAGTATTTGGGAATTGAATGCTGACAGATCATATATATACAACTAAGTCGCAACATTGCTTATTGCAATGAAAGCAAGCAACGAAGCTAGCATTGTCATTGCATTTTATGGTAATTATGGTTCATACACATTGATGTTGTTTTATAATTGGTATTGCATATTTTTTGTGAGCTTTTGCTATAATTAAAAACATAGATAAAATAGGTAATATTCGACTTTCTAAATGAAAAAAAAAACCCTAGTAATTTGTGCTAACTTTGCTCCAGCAGTCTTGATATAAACAGAATGTTTTGTGACAATTTTCCAAGCTTTTGTTTAAAGCACATGTTGAAACTGGTACAAAGGTGCTTAAACACCTGACAGTGCTGATATCACAGCAAGGGGTTAAAAGTTGTATCTTTTGGCTTTATTCCCAAGACATAGCCAACCATGACACTTAGACTTAGACCTCCAGCTTAGCTTGCATCCCTATAGTGTGTCTAATACTATGCTATCATGTTCTGCAGTCAAACAGATATGAACACATATTTGACCTTGTGTATCAGTTTTACAGTGGCTCTTTCAGTAAAGAGCAAAATGAAAACTGCAGCTCATATTCACAGTTGGTGTATATAGGACTTCCAGAAGGTGACTTTTTCTCTCATAAAATTGATCCCATCCTCTGGTAATCATAATGTAATTAGTTAAATTCTCTGTCGTTTCCTAATCTTTCCGAAACTCAAAAATTTAATGAACGCAGCAGTACAATAATTTAGAGTTTATATACAACATTTCAATGATATTGAATAAATACTTTTTTACTTTCCAAAAAAGGCGCTGAGGGTTCTTCACAATTCCCAGATTAGTACTTCGTTCAGTTGATCGTTTCAGTTTTATCCATTTAATAAATTATTATTAATGCAGATTAATGCAGCATGCTAATTGTTTATGTTCCCAACACCTTGACGAGAAGCAAATATGGGAGAGAGCTTTGAGCAGCCCACCAGAATGTGTTGAAAGAAGTCATGCATTGATTAAAACATCATTTCAATTCTAATAAAGTACATAAGAACACGATTACTGCCAAACATAAATAAATGCATTGTTATTATTTAGTTTAAAATAAATTAAATAAATTCAATTAATCACTTTGTCAGTTCAAACTCACCGACTCACCACCAATCATCCAAATAAGCAAATGGAAGATCTTCAACCTCACGTACTGCCATGGCAGTTTTGATTAAGACCCAAGCGCTCTATCAAGTGAAGCACAACACAGGATGAGTGCACCTCACACTGCCATTGAAAGGCCATTGTGAGCAAATATGAGACAAAGCAAATATTTAACGTGTGTGCGTCACAGGCCTCACGGTCCGCTCCAACACAACGGGTCAAGAGGTTGTCGGAAATAGGGTGTGTTACAAAGCAGGGAAACGGAGAAACAAAATATGAGGACACACACCTCTCTCTCTCTTGGCGTCTAACAGATCATTACCTCATAACTCCTGGAACAATGGAGATAATGGGAAAAAGTAGAAATAACAGATACCAATTCATAGGCCATGACAATCTTCATTTTAGCCGAGCTTCTATAGTGTCTTCAGCCAGTCTCTAATAAAGTATGTTTAATAAGGTTTTGTTATTTATATTCAATTCGATTAAAATTTTAGTTATACTCAGATATAGGCATAAGCAGCCTCACATTCATTTTACATTTACATTTACGGCATTTAGCTGACGCTCTTATCCAGAGCGACGTACAACATTCAGAAGTGGCAAATTAGGATTAATAGAGCTGAACAGTCAGTTCAGGGCCTAAATATCAAAATTGCACCTCTATAAAAATCCTAATTTCTGCTAACATTTATGTGGTGTTTCTAATAACATGTTAGCACTAATCTAACATTTTTGTCTGTGCTACACTGGATATTTTGAGCTTGTAAAGGATATTTAGTTACTTTATTTGTATATTATTTCAAGCTTGCAACAGACATATTTGACTTTGATAAGTAAAACATGATTGGTTCATTTTTTCAGTGTTTATAGGTAATTAAAGGCCCTGGCCCATAGCGTAGATTGGGAGGAATTAGGTGAATGAAAATGTGGACAGGCAGTGCAGCGCACTGGGAATACTGTCAATTTTATTTGCAAATATGAGACCACTGAAGTGGGAAATAGATATGCCCCAAGTTTTTAAATGGTTTACTCTATAGAAACAAATTACACTACACTTTGAGTTAGGTTTATCACCTCTTTATCCAATACAATAAAACAACTTATTGTGTTCTGTATATTTTAATGGTACAACTGTATTATCTGCTGTGATCATTTGCACTACAGCCTTATTTGTTTGTCTTGTGTCTTATTTAGACTGTATAGAATGTCTATTGTAAATTAAATTAAAATTTTGTAATCTAGATTAAAATTTTCTAGTTCTAATTAGGGTTATGCACAACAGTGAGCGAGAAACGGCATTTCAATACTCATGTATGTCTTGGACATAAAATGTAAATTGACAATGAGTCTCTTGAATCTTGAAATCTTGAATCTTGAATTTTACTGCCCTTTTGTGAAGTAACTGGTTTCATCCACCGGCTCCTGGAGTACATTTTTCCTATACAGTCCATATGAATTACACCAGCAAAAACAGCCTGTTTTGTATATATTGTGTTTGCAGTGTTTTAAAAATTAGTCTATTTAGCCTACAGCTGTTCATCCACACACATTTGAGTTCTTGTGTTCCCATTCTGCTTTTTAGCAACCCATCAGAATGAGCTCATTTACATATATTGGTCTTCAAGGCCAATGACCAAACCAGCCTGTTTGAAGGGAAATTAGAGGTTAGAAAATGGTCATATGATAAAAATCTATTTTGGTGGATAAACCCACACAAATTTAGGAAGTGGACGTCTGGTGGATATGTAGGGTATGGCCACTTTAACAGTCCAGTATTAAATCAGTGGCCTTGCCAGGACTCTATTGGAAGACTGAGCACAACCAAGTCAACACAACGGAGACGCCAGCTGTATCAATGTGAACCTGGTCCAGATAAGGAAAGGTGGGGTAGCTCCACTGCTGACTCGTTATCGTTCCTTCTTTCCGCTTATTAAGTCATGCAGCCAGCATGAGAGCCTCTCTGCCAGGGAGTATGACCACAGCTTACTCACCGTAATCAGGTAATTACAGCTATTTAATCTAATCGTTCTCAGCCCCACACCGCAAATCACTTCTTCCCTTGATCTTTTATCATTAAAGGAATATCCAGCTAAAATACCATTGTTGGTAAAAACCCAGTGGAAGCTAGTGGCATTTTTAAACTTTTTCCAATTCATGACCATTCAGCTACAAACTGAATACAGTAGAATACAAATACAACTGCATAGGCTATCTTGATTTTATTTATTAAAGGTTCCACTTTATTTTAAACACAAGCAATAACTGTGTAATAGACACTGACAAAAAGACAGGAGACAGGAAGCAGGGCTAGAGGTGGCAAAGTTGAAAAGGTTAAGATTTTCATTGGAAGTTACAAGGATGGACAGGGTCAGGAATGAGTTTGTTAGAGGGACAGCTCGAGTTGGACCTTTTGGAGGAAAAGTCAGAGAGGCGAGATAGCATTGTGCTGAGGAGAGACTCTGGGTGTGTTGTGAGAAGGATGCTGAGGATGGAGCTGCAGAGAAGAGGAAAAGAAGAACCTCTAGTAAGAGGTTTATGGATGCGGTGAGGGAGGACATGCAGACAGTTGGTGTGAGAGAGGACGAAGCAGAGGATAGAAGAAAATGGAGACAGCTGATCCACTGTGGCGACCCCTAATCGAGAGCAGCCAAAAGTAGGAGAAAAACAATTCTGCAACAACGATGTAATTACTGTTGATGTGTTTAATGTTACAACTGAATTATAGTAATACTGAGGTAGTTATACAAGTGTATTCTAAGTTAATTAGAAGTAATTATAAGAGTAAAAAGTTCATATATGTGTGTAATTACATAAGCTGCACTACTGTAATCCAGCTGTAATGGTGAATACAGCAGCAGTAATTACATTGTTATTGCATGTATGGTTAAAGTGTTACTATAGATTTATAATACTAAGCGGGGAGATTTATTAGGGACATTTATTAGGAACATTTATGAGGGACACTTACTAAATGGGGCCTAATAAAACTCCAGCTAGAAAATGCTAATGTTGCTAAACCAAATAAAAACTAGTAGTTTCCAGCTTGATCCTTAATCCTTATAAGCTCATTTTTTATCAATATGCCCTTATTTTTTGTGTATATTCAGACTCTTCCTAAAAGGAAAGCTAGCATGGGTATACAAAACTTAACTGTTTTCTTTTAAAGGTGCCCAAGCTAACAATGCTGATGTTGCTAAACTTCAGCTGAAGGTAGTAGAGGTCAGATAATGTTGCATACACTCACTGAAACCCATAAACCACTTCTTCTCTTGATCTTTTTATATTACATGAACATTCCAGCTAAAATGCTAATGTTGCTAAATTGCAATAGAATGTAGCAGCAAATATTGTATTGATTCATCTGCACCCATAAACAATTTCTTCTCTTTGTCTTTTTATATTACATTAAAATTCCAACTTAGCTGCTAATGCTAAAGCTAATGAAAGCTAGTGGGTAACGAGATGATTCCCACGACCTTTTATACCACAAAGCCCTAATTTAGTTGATGCTGTTTTCATTAGACTGAACATTTTGGTAAAAATAATGCTAATCTTTTTGAAATCAATTTTCAACCAATCAAGTTTTTGTTGGCCAGCTAGTACTATACAAATTTCCACTGTAACCATGTTACTAGAAAACAATAGAACCTTGTGGCAGTCAGCCAACACACACATTTCAATTGATCTCCTCTGGCTTGCATTTTATTTGAGATATTGCTTTTAATTCTGCCTGTTTTTCTGATGTATGGTGAAATATATTTCCAAGCTCTGTTTCTTAACACTCATCTTGTATGGCAGGCAGCAGGAAAGTTGGGCCCTGTTACATTCTAGAAACAAAGTCCAGCTCCCACACTGCAACTTCCTGGGAGTCGATCTCAGCGAGTCCACTTTCTCATTTGAACCTTAATCACAGAATCTGCTTCCTTCGCAGTAGCCCCTTCTGTAGGCCCATGATAATTCACTTTCTCCATCCCTGTAAGTCATCAAGGCACATTTGTGTGCGAGCCAGGAAACCTTCTAGGGTTTTGACAAACCCCATCCCTCCCTTTCCCTCCCAGAAATGGATGAGCTCTGTAAATACAGAAATAAATAGAGAAACAACCTCAAACAAATAAATCCATTTCTAAGGAAGCTGCAGCATTAAACAAAGCAAGGGATCAGATGCGTCCCGCCGATGCCAAGTGAAAGGAGCCACGGGCTGTTGTTTGTAAAGATGGCTCCACTTTTGTTCCAGAGCTCGCTGTTCCTCCGCCTTTTTTTTCCCACCAGTCAGTTGGGAGTCACTTTTGAGCGAGTTAGAAGTTCATATGAGCTCATGTGACAGTTACTGACCCAAAATTTCTTCAGGATTTAGAATTTAAAATTATGATCATACAAAAGAAACATTTCAATCCATAAATGGTGCTTTGCCTGATCCCTGATTACATGGCACTTCTCTATGATGGAACATGTTATTTAAATAGTTATTTAAATAGTTATTTAAAGCTTAGGTTCCTAATCCTGGTCCTGGAGCCCACCTACTGTGAACATTTTAATGTTTTTCCTGCTCCCAACACACCTGAGCCAATCAGTTAAGCAGGAAAACACTGTAATATATGCAGGGCAGGGGACTTGAAAGAACCTTTTTGGTAATCCAGGCTAACTGGTCTGCAAAGTCTTTTACAAGAGGTCTTTTGTCCTCAGTGAAAATGTCAGCTTGGCAGAATATATTTGAATGTTTTTCTAGGTAACATCAGCTAGAACAGGGTTGCTCAAATCTTGTCCTAGGTGGTTAGGTGTCCAGCATGTTATGATTGTTCTCCTCCACAAACATAGTAATTAACCTAACAATTAGCAAATAGGTTGAAACAGTTGGGTTTGAGCAGGGAAAGTTAGAGTATAGGTCCACAACCCTGATTCTGAAGGCCCGCTGCTCTATCTTTCCATTTCATTAGGAAAAAGCATATAAGAATGAATTAAGGTGACCATTTTTGTCATGTGTACACATACCAGAGCACTGCACACAGTGTGAAATTTTTCTCTGCATTTAATCCATTCACCAAGGGAAGCAGTGGGCAGCCAGCGACGCAGGGAGTATTGTGTGGGGACGGTACCTTGCTCCTGGGATTTGAACCCATGACCTGCCAACCGAAGGGACAACTCCCTAACCACCAGGCCACCAGCCACCTCTATCGTTGGGCAGTATATTTTCCTAGCCTTCTGATGCGACAAGTACCTTCCTGGAATTCTGAAACTTCCCCTTTGTGGTTCTGTGAAATAAACATGCTGACCACCTTTTCACCTGCGCTTGTGGTGGAGCCTGTATTTGAGCTTTGCAGGTGTCCCATAAAGGGCAGAGCAGTAAGCTCCAGAACTTGGGCCCCCCTCCACTTGCACCTCGAGACCATCAAGACAAAAGCATGTCACTGAGTTAGCTCTCCTGCACCCAGAGGCGTGTGATTTCTCTGCTTGGCAAAGACCAAAGATTTCATCCCAAACAACAATGCCCTGAAGCATCTTTCGCTTATACGTAGGGGTGGGATCAGCTCAAAAACAAGCAGAAAGAGAGAGCGGGGAGAGCAAGAGCAAGAAGCCGATACTGCTTTATGAGTCATTACATAAGCACTTAGCGACATGAATATTCCTCAAATACCTGGCATTATGGGATGTAAGCTGCTTATGGCAACAGGACGGGATGTGCCCAGCTTGTGTGGCAGGTGCTTCTGCATTAGCGTCTATTACAGAGAGATTACGGAGGACGAGATGGCAATCTTGGCTGCAGAAAAGAGGAGGGGAGAAGGGAAAAAAGCATGGGGGAAGTGGGTAGGGTTTGTGAAAAGACTTAATCCAACGGGCTAGATTAGCCACAAGGTATCGGCTAGGTAGACATCAAAGCCTAGGCGGCCCACTCAGTTCTACGGAAACACGCTTCCACTCAATCTGAAAGGAATGCCAGGGGCTTTGGGCTCGTTTTAGAGGGAATGAAGAGAGAGGGTAAGAATGCTAACTCCTTACAAGACACTGTTTTGTACTTTCTTGCATGTTCATGTGCCTCAGGTGCCGAAGGATCTCGGCCTTCGTCTCCAAATGCGTCTTTTCCGTTCTGTTTGTTCCGTCCTCGCCGGCATAATGGTGCAGACACAGATAAGCCACGTCAGGAGTTGTTTGGAGTTGAATACATCAAACTGACATCTCTTTTTTGTACACTCGGGAAAACAAACACCCAAACTGCAAAATAAAATGTGGCAGCAGTGGGAACCCCCCTCAGGCCCTCATGTCCTAAAAACCCTCACTCAGAGCTGATTTAGACAGATTTTTCATTTCAAAGTGTGTATTCTGAACTTTCAATTCACACCAACTTTAAGAAGATATTAGTAGTATCATTATTATGACTTATATAAAAGCATATTTGACATTTTCACGATGGATTTAGAATAATGAAAAATAGATATCGATAGTTGTTAATACATTACAGTACTGTGAAACAGTATTTGCCCCTTTCCTGATTTCTTATTTTTTTGCATGTTTGTCACACTTAAATGTTTCAGATTATAAAAACAAATTTAAATATTAGGCAGTGGTGCTTATTCCTCATGGGAAACATTTATTCAGAAAAATCAACAAGCAACAAACTAACAAAAGTGAGGGCAAAGTGGAAAGTCCCAGTTCCTGCAAATCAAGACGTTGCAATTATGGCAGAGTTGGAAACAGCATGAAAGTCATCATACCAACAGTCAAGCATGGTGTTGGTAGTGTGATGGTATGGGGCTGCTTTGCTGCTTCAAGACCTGGACGACTTGCTGTGATTGATGGATACATGAATTCTGCTGTCTACCAAAAAATCCTGAAGAAGAATGTCTGGCCATCAGTTAGTGACCTCAAGCTGAAGCGCACTTGGGTTCTGCAGCAGGACAACGATCCATAACACACCAGCACGTCCACCTCTGAATGGCTTAACAAAAGCAAAATTAAGGTTTTGGAGTGTCCTAGTCAAAGTCCGAACTTGAATCCAACTGAGATGCTGTGGCATGTCCTTAAAAAGGCAGTTCATGCTTGGGAACCCTCCAATATGGCTGAATTAAAACAATTCTCCAATGAAGAGCGGGCCAGAATTCCTCCACAGCCGTGTGAAAAACTCATTGCCAGTTATTGCAAACGCTAAATTGCAGCTGTTGCTGCTAAGGGTGGCATTACCAGTTATTAGGTTTAGGGGGCAATTACTTTTTCACATAGGGCCATGTAGGTTTGGATAGTTTTTTTCCCTTAATAAAGAAAATTATCACTTAAAAAAATGCATTTTGTGTTTACTAGGGTTATCTTTATCTAGTACTCAAAATTGTTTGATAATCTGAAACATTTAAGTGTAACAAACAAATGGTGCAAAAAAATAAGAAATCAGGAAGGGGGCAAATAATTTTTCACAGCACTGTATGTAAATTTATTGAATTAAATAAAAAGAAATTGACCCTAGACCTACTACTGTATTGACCTTTAGGGCCCATATCCTAACATTTTTTAACATTTTATTATCACTATTATTTTATTTATTGTACCCCCAGTTCTACAATTTGTGTTGTTTTGTTTACCATAAATGTCATAATTCACTTTTATGTAACCATTTTCAGTCCTTAGAATTCAACAGGCTGTATTTGCTGTTGAGATAGGTAAGTGACCGCCGTTCTCATTGGCTGAAATGCATTTCATTCTAATGCATTTACTTCTTTCCAAAGGCAATTCAGAGTGAAATACTTCTTCATAATAATAATAATAATGCATTTTATTTAAGGCCTTTCAAGGCACTCAAGGATGCCTTACAAGAACAGGAGAGAATAAACAAACACAATAACAATATCTAAAATAATAAAATATAACAATAATTATTTAAAAGGCTGCACTGATTAGAACAGGGGTCAAACAGAATATGCAAGTTTAAAAAGGTGTGTTTTAAGACATAATTTAAAGGCAGAAAGTGAATCGTAGTTGCGTATATCATGAGGAAGGGAGTTCCACAGGCGAGGAGCAACCCGACTGAAGGCCCTAAATCCCATGTTAGTCAAGCAGGCAGAAGGTATAATAAAACTTAACTTTACCATCAGTGGGTGGAGCCAAACTGCAGTAGGCTGAATTGGCAGACACATGTAAATGCATGCATTTTTGTGACATCACTAGGATAATACATTCGAAACAATAGGCTCTTTCTTGCATTTTCATAGTTGGACAATATGAGCTGGGTAGTGTATATTATGTTTCAAAGTGTTCTAAAACAAGCTCTGTTGTTAACAAAAAAAGGAAAATATAATATTATATGGGGCCCTTTAAAATATGATAATGAAGATGAAATATGAATGAAAATGAGATAATTTGATAATAGTTATGTACTTATGCAAGTGATAAATGAAATGGTTTAAGGGCCCTTGAGGTTTAGAGGGTTTAACACAGTTTCTGTCAAAGAGAGGAAGAGCAAGAGGGCGAGAGAAATGGTTACATCAGGGTAGCCATCGCTCAATAACACGGAGTAATATATATTTTTTTCAAGCACTTCCTGAATATTGACCCTGGTAGGCAATCCCCACGGCGGCACAATGACTTTTGTGGTCAGTTCACATGACCAGGGGGGCTCCCGCTAATTTCTCACCAAAGTCCTCAACAATGGTGCTTGTGATGATTGTCAGGTTGTTATCGCAAAAATGCCATTTGACTTGTGCCGCTCGCAGAATGCGGCTTTGGAAAAGGCCAGTGAATGGCTCCCTGTGTTAGCTTTCACAAAGACACAGTCCTTATTGCCCTCCCATATTACACACAGGAGTAAATGACCTCCCATATGCCCCCCCGACAATTCGCCCAAAGGCCTGAATCGTGTCATTAGTCACTCCTAGCCTGGAGTGGAGATTTCCATGCTTCTGGGAGAAAGAGACTCATGGACACTTACTGTCATGCTAATTTGCCCAAATAGCTCCAGTGTAGTTAATTAACTTCAACAGAGGTCAGGCTTAGGTTAGGCACGACCTCCTGATTCTAATGGATATAAATGAGGTAGTTAAAGTGGATCTCACCTTTAAAGTTATTAATATACTTCTACATGTCAGGCTCATCCTGGTCCGAGGAGTTTGGGTCTACAGACTAGGATGTTTTCTGACTGACCAGCGTTAAGGAGGACTTACACCACTCTCTCAAAATGTCTGCAAGACATAAACAAAGTCACTCAGACTGATTTGATGTGAAATGAGCCACAGTGAAGGTGAACCAGACATTCAAGACCTCTAAAAGCTTCTTTAAAGGAAGTTATTAAATAAAATTATTACAAGTACACTGCCTGATGCTCAAGACAATGTTTAATATGTTTGACCGTTTGTCATTAAGTTTGGGATATGTTAAATATGGGTTTCATTGCTGGAAGGTATATGCAGTGCTTTGTAAGGAAAAACAGTACCAGAACAAAACTTATTTCTTTTAGATTTATCACTATTTTACACTACATATAAAATGTCTATTTCATAGCAAATAAAATGACAATATTTGGAATGGTGGTTTCACCACCACTGCAATGAAACCACCCTGGTTCTGCGAATAAATTGTACAGAAATGTTTTTCTTTTTGTTTCTTTTTTTCCTGGGCATTCCCATTTGTGTGTGGAATAGGAGTCAACTAAAGAGGTAAGTTTTTCAGTGTATGGGGCTTTCCTTCATTATAAAATTTTAAAGCCGGTTTTAAAAACAGTATAGTTAATAATATCAAATACTCTAAATATAAAACCACATAAAAACAAGGTACAAAAGGGGCTTGCTGTGTCTTATGAAATGGTACCAGCTTTACATCCACTAGCCTGTTATTGCTGGTCCATTCCCTGAATAATATTTGGGTGGTTAGTGGTCTAACAATGGTCCCTTCTAACTAAAACCTACGGAAGAGGGGGTCTAATGAACTTTGCAACAGATGGGCTACAGTTAGTAATAGTAAATCTACAAAGTCTGCCTTTATGGTTATTGTTTATGACAAAACAACCCACAATGATGGTAAAAGTCGCTCATAAACTTTTAGCTGCGCAAAATATCTTACAAAATAGAACTCCTCTTCACAGAATGATGGCATAGTGCAGAATCCTATGATGGATGTGCAATGATGGGATTTTAGTAGAGTGATGCCCAAAGCCCAGAGCTCCATCTCATCTCAATGATTTGCAGCTATTTTTAAAAAAATATGTTATCACTGAGCAGCCTCAAGGTTTCAGAGCTGCCGTCTCATGCCGATTTCTTGGCGGTGGGACTGGACCGGACCGTCAGGAAGATTTCAGTCATCTGACCGGCGCTAACCTAAAGCCGCGGCCTATCAGCAGCCTCGGACGCAGGAATGTGTCGGCTTTCACCGGCGTGTTTGTCTAGTTTGCAGTTTCATTTTAAGTCATCCCAGTGGACCACATTTCAGAAGAGCTCGGTGCTTTGGGGATTTTGTTTTCGTTCCTCCAACGTGAAAGCCGATAGCAATCGCTTCGGCTGCCTTTTTTAACTATACGACCAGGATGTTTGGATATAGCATACCACAAGAAGTTAACTCCTCGATTGGATGTTGGAAACCACATAGATGTGTCAGAGGTTTCAGGACGGGTGCATTCATCTTAATCAAGTTTGAGGGTGATTTATTGTTTATTGAACTCGAGACATAACAATGATACAGTTACACAATGTCAGAGAAACACTGTCTATTACCCACAGAGACTATTATGGGGTGGCATTTGAAAGAGGATGTGAAATGATTAAGTGATTTGTGCTTTCTAAGCTGTTAATGTCCACACACGCACACAAACAC
>JBBJLS010000002.1:3764651-3781941 GCA_037577275.1 Bryconaethiops microstoma
TTGGTGAGGGAGAACTCCTGGAACTGGAGTCCCTCCTGTTCCTGGATCGGGACTCCACCTCAGCCCCGTGTCTCACAACTAGTTTCCATCAGAAACCTGGTTTAACTCAATCAGTCCTTCATTAAATTAAATCAGGAGCTGCTGATGGAATTTAACAATTCCAAACAATGACTGGAGGAACCGAGGAGAAATCTGGAACTGAACATGTGTTCTCCTCACCAGCTCACAAAATATCAGCTACTTTTTTACAACCAAAATAAATCTCGATACTTTTGGTACTTTTTGTTTGTTATGTAACAGCATGAGTTACATAAATAAGCAAAATGTCACCATAAACCTATGTACTGCTGACACCTATTTTAGACAATGGGGTCTGTTTTCACAAGCTGGATTTGGCCTGTAGTGCTGATCTACAATCAGTTTTTGTGTCCTAAACCACATCCACAAGTCCGCACCACCTTGAAGAGCTGGAAGTGGTTTGAGTGGTTTGGGAGATGTTTTGGTGATGTATTTTTATGGAAAATCATGTGGGTGGTTATTGACTTCGACATTAGCCTCACTCTTCCAGTACTAACCTGAATGAGCAAAAATTGGAATATGTTTTAACTGATCAACAACATCTGTGATGAATTTGATTAAAGATTCTGTGAGTCTCTGGAACTCTGCATTCTTCCAAAAGATATTCCCTCTACTGGTGTTTTGATGGTGCTGGAGAGCATCGATATGTCAGTGTAAAATCTCCTGGTTGTTCAACTGGATTGAAGACTGGTGACTGTGAAGGATGTAGCATATGATTAATATAATTTTCATACTCATCAAACTGTTTGTTACCTATCATACCCTTTGGAGGGGGGCACTGTCATGAGCCCTCTCCCATCAGGTTAAAAATGTTTCAACATTTGATAAAAATGAGTCACAATATCAAGCATTTCACTTGGCCAGTACAGTTCACTTGATATAAGTCACACATTACAAAACACAGAAGACATAAACAAGGGCATAGGTTTGATTTTGACATGGGGACACTAAAGCCTTTACTTTACTCCAGCCATAGTGCAATCGCTAACATCTTTCATACATTAACATGAACACGTACAACTGACTGGAACCTTGAAGTTTACATTTTAAGGAAGGTACTGTTACCTTTTCAAACCAATAATCTAGAAATTTGTATTTCCATCTAAACATAAAAATACTGTTAATATACTACAATAACCCGTCCTTGTATTTATAGTGCAAATACATTGCACTATAAATACAAGGACGGGTTATTGTAGTATTTTTTGATTATCGGTACACTGTGCAACACTAGTATCTTACCGAATCGACACCAATGTGTTCTGTATTTTTGAGCGCAGAATTGTTAGTATGAACTCGTCCTCTTTCTCACCTACATCCACACAAATACTGCACTGAGCTTTAGAGCTTCTTAAAGCCAGAAACAGTTTCAGCCAATCGCACGTCAGCCAGAAACAGCACAGCCATATATGGGTTAATAAGGCATAGAGAAACAAAACTGTTAAACATTTGTATTCCAAACACAGATAGAAAACAACTATTTTATTTGATATTTTTAGTTTAAAATGATTGCTAGGGACAATTCTGTTGTAACTGGATATTGATAGTAAGATATCCATACCATGCCTACACAATTCTACACCCTTGGACATAAGACACTTGCCCATTTGTGGAGAATATGGTGAAGTCTGACTCACCCTAACCACATCACTTTTTTTACAGTGCCACCAGAAAGTATTCACACCCCTTCATTTCTTTCACATTTTGTGGCATTACAGACTTATTCTAAAATAGATTTGGGTATAGTTTTCTTTCACAAAATCTACACAAAATGGTCCATAATGTCAAAGTGAAAATATTTTCTAAAATGTATAAAAACTGTAAACAGTTAAACACAATATGTACATAAGTATTCACACCCTTTGCTATGATTCACACCCTTTGCTCAAGTGCATCCAGTTTTCACCAATCATCCTTGAGATACTTCTACAACTTCATTGAAGTCCATCTGTGGTAAATTTAGTTGACTGGGCATGATTTGCAATGCCACATATGTGTCTCACAGGTCTCACAGTTGACAGTGCATGTCAGAGCAGAAACCAAGCCAATGAAGTCCATGGAATTGTCTGCAGACATCCGAGACCAGATTTTGTCAAGGCACAAATCTGGGGAAGGATACAAAATAAATTGGCAGCACTGAAGGTCCCGAAAAGTACTGTGGTCTCCATTATTCGGAAATGGAAGAAGCTTGGAACCACTTCAATCCTCCCAAGATCTGGCCGCCCAACCAAACTGAGTATTTAGGGAAGAAGGGTCTTGGTCAGAGAGTTGACCATTAACCCATTAGTGACCTGACATATTTCACATAGACCCACCCCAAAATCTTCCAGGAGTGTGGAGGCTCTTACATCCACAAAGGGAGGCTCAGTCTTCATAATAATGGCCCTGATTGTCACATGCACGAGTCTCGTGATGCGCACGGGACGCAGGAAATAATCACGTCACAGGGTATATAAACAGGATGTGAGGACTTCCTCAGCACTCAGTCATTGAGTTCACCCATGCCCATCGTCAGATCAGCATTCTCCCCTCACGTGAGTACTCACCCTTTATTCTGAATGTTAGTGAATGCGGATTCCGGTGGGAATCTTAAATTTTGTTGTGAGCGTTCGCAGATCAAAGCGCGTGAATATCCAGCCCTCTCACTCCTATCCGCGCCTGGGCTCTTCCTTCACGCTACACGGGCATCACTTCGGACAAGGAATGTTCCTGTTATCTCCTCTACTGTGACAGAATGAGTCTTTTACAGTGAGCCCAACGGATTGGGTGGCGCTGGTCTCTCTGGTGAATCGGCAGGGGGAGGGGATACAGAAGCTGCAGCAGGAGATGCTTGGCCTTCGCCAAGAGGTCACCCTTCTGCAGCGGACTCAGGCTCAGCCACCTGTTGAGGAACCGGAGGTCCAGCCAGTCCATACCTACCCCACGTGTCAAACGTAAGATCTCCTTACCTGAAAAATGGAAAGGTGTAGACTGGAAATGTGATGCGTTGCTAACCACTCTGTCATTATTTTTGAGTTACAGCAGGAGGTGTACCCATTAGTTAGGGCGCGCCTCTCTGGATCCCGCGGAGCGGACTAGACACTACGGCGAAGGTCTCTGTGCCTACTGCGCCTCCCCTTCACACCATCGTGCCATCTGTCCGCTCCGCCCAGGAAATGACCAGTCCAGGTGAGTAGGGGGAGGTCTTTACCTGGGCTTTCCATTCATGCCTCCTGTGAACCCACCGTTTCCCATCTCCTCCTGCCAGCTAGCATCCAACTCAGCCACACACGGGTCAGTGTCAACGCCTTCGTTGATTCGGGGGCTGCCGGCAATTTCATTGACCGCTCTTTTGCTGATCAGTTGGGTGTTAGACTTGAGGCGTTATCCCAGCCCATAAACACCACCGCCATTGACAGTCGGCCCCTCCAACAGAGCCCCATCACTCATTAAACCACTCCCATCACTCTCGTCATCGATAGCCACTCGGAGTCCATTCAATTCTTCATCACTCAACTCAACTCGCCTCCTCTGATCCTTGGATTCCCTTGGCTAATGAAACACGACCCACTCATTTCCTGGACACGCAGCAAAGTGCTTCAATAGGTTCCGACCTGTCATGAGCTTTGTCTCACGGCGTAGGCTGGGACGTGCTCAGGGGAGCCCGAAGACCCGGAAGTTGACGCTGGCACTGTTCCTGAAGAATATCGAGACCTCAAGGGGGTCTTCAGCAAGCGTAAAGCGGTCCAGTTACCACCTCATTGCCCTTACGACCTGAAGATAGACCTCCTCCCAGGAACAGTGCCACCTCACGGCTACCTCTACTCCCTGTCAAAAGAAGAGCAGAGGGCCATGGAAGAATATGTCAACGAGGGGCTTCGCCATGGAACTCTGTGCCCCTCATCATCACCAGCGGCCGCGGGGTTTTTCTTCGTAAAAAAGAAGGATGGAGGTCTCCGCCTGTGCGTTGACTACCAGGGCCTCAACAAAATCACAGTGAAGAATCGTCACCCACTCCCTCTTACCAACACCAACCTGGACGACCTCTCTGGTGCATCATTGTTCACCAAGCTGGACCTCTGCAGTGCTTACAACCTGGTCCGCATCAGGGAGAGCGACGAGTGGAAGACTGCCTTCATCACTCCCACCGGCCACTATGAGATGCTGGTAATGCCTTTCGGCTTGTGCAATAGTCTGGCAGCATTTCAGCAGTTCAATGACGTTCTCCGGGACATGCTGGGTCGATGGGTCTTCGTCTATTTAGATGACATCCTCATCTATTTGAAGACCGAGCAAGAACATATCCAGCATGTCCGAGCAGTCCTAAAGAGGTTGCTGGCCCATCGACTGTGGTTTTCACCAGTGCTCCACCAACTTCCTGGGATTTGTCATATCTCCATAGGGGGTGGCCATGGACCCCCAGAAGTTGGGAGCTCTGCATAGTTGGCCTCTACCCACTACGCTTAAACAGTTCCAATGTTTTCTGGGGTTTGCGAATTTCTACCGTCGCTTTATCTGGGGCTTCAGTTCAGTTGCGGCACCTCTTACTGCTTTCACCAAGCCCTCCAAGACTACCTTCCAGCTCACTCCCAAAGCCACCCTCGCTTTTCACCAACTCTGCACCGCCTTCACCTCAGCACCTATACTCATCCACCCGGACTCTGCCAAGCCATTCGTTGTGGAAGTGGACATCTCCAATGTGGGCGTAGGGACCGTCCTTTCCCA
The DNA here is from genome assembly GCA_037577275.1 of Bryconaethiops microstoma. Classification (NCBI taxonomy): domain Eukaryota; kingdom Metazoa; phylum Chordata; class Actinopteri; order Characiformes; family Alestidae; genus Bryconaethiops; species Bryconaethiops microstoma. Next base: position 3,769,434 of record JBBJLS010000002.1, read on the forward strand.
GCGAGGTCCAGACCACAAATTACATCCCTGTGGTTATTTCTCCAGAAAATTACCCCCCACTCAACAGTGATACGAGGTAGGGGACCGTGAGCTGTTGGCCATCAAGTGGGCTCTGGAGGAATGGTATCACTGGCTCCAGGGCAGCAGTGACCCATTCATCTTCTGGACCGATAACCAAAATCTTATAGGCATCTAGCAGGCCAAACAATTAAATCCTCGCCAGGCGCGGTGGGCATTATTCTTCGAACAATTCAACTTCACCATCTCCTACTGACTGGGGTCAAAAAACACCAAGGCTGATGCCCTCTCCCGCCAACACCAAAGGGAGAGCCCCCTGTCAGACCCCGTGCCTGTGATTCCACCGCAATTAATTGTTTCGCCACTCTGGTGGGAGTTAGAAGATCGAGTGCACCAGGGGCAGACCTTGGAGCCCCCTCCGGCAGAGACACCGCCTGGATGGCTCTTCGTGTCCACCTCATTAAGAACCGAGATTCTGCAGTGGGCACACACCTCCGCCATCGCCGGCCATCCGGGGGTCTAACGCACCCTCACCCTTCTCCAACGGGCATTCCGGTGGCCCTGGTTGTCCGAAGATGTGCGAGCCTATGTCCAAGCATGCACGGTGTGCGCCAGGGCCAAGACCATCAACCGTCCCAGCACCGGAGACCTCAACCTCTTCCTGTTCCTCGCCGTCCCTGGTTGCACATCGCGCTGGATTTTATCACCGGCCTGCCGGAGTCCAAAGGCAAGAACAGCATCCTCACTATAGTTGATCGTTTCTCCAAGGCTGTGCACCTGGTCGCACTCATTGGGCTCCCCTCGGCTAAAACCACCGCAGAACTCGTCCTTGAGCACGTAGTCCATTGCATGGGTTCCCCAAGGACATCGTCTCGGACAGAGGGCCCCAGTTCACAGCCAGGTTCTGGGGAGCCTTCTGCTGTCTGATCGAGTCTTCATGCAGTCTCTCCTCTGGTTACCCTCCACAGACTAATGGTCAGACGGAGCGGGCCAATCAACAGCTGGAACGCTTCCTGAGATGCTTTGTAGCGGACCGTCAGTGCTCCTGGGCCGACTACCTCATTTGGGCTGAGTTGTCCCACAATCTCCTCCGCCACCAGCCTCAGCCCATTTGAGGTATGTTATGGTTTCCAACCTCCCATGTTCGAACACCAAGAACCGGAGGTTGATGTACCATCGGCCCAATAATTGGTCCATAGGTGTCGGCGGCTCTGGGAGCAGGCTCGAAGAACTATCCTGAGAACCAACCAGCGCTACATCCAGCAACATCGCCGCCGACACCCCCCGGAATGACTGTTCCATGTGGGTGACAGGGTCTGGCTATCCACACAACATCTTCACCTCCACACAGAATCCAAAAAGCTGTCTCCTCGATTCATCGGACCTTACCGCATCACTCACAGGATAAACCTGTCACCTTTCGGCTCCAGCTGCCTGCCTGTCTCCGGATTCATCCCGTGTTTCACTCCTCCCAGCTCAAACTTTTCATCACATCACCCCTGGCACCTGTCACTCCGGATCCTCCACCTCCTTGGATTATTGACGGTGGTCCTACCTACACCGTCTGACGGATCCTTGATTCGAGACACCGTGGCCATGGCACCCAGTACTCAGTCGACTGGGAGGGCTACGGTCCGGAAGAACGGTCTTGGGTTCCCGGATGGTTCATCCTGGACCCAAGTCTGACTCAGGACTACCGTCGTCGGGTATCCTCCCGCCCCGGTCCGTCCGGTGACGTCCTGGAGGGGGGGGTTCTGTCACATGCACGAGTCACGTGACGCGCACGGGACGTCGGAAATAATCACGTCACAAGGTATATAAACAGGATGTGAGGACTTCCTCGTCATTGAGTTCCTCCATGCCCGTCGCCAGACCAGCATCCTCTATTCACGTGAGTACTCACCCTTTACTCTGCGTGTTAGTAACGTGGATTCCAGTCGGAATCTTAACTCTTGTTGTGAGCATCCGCAGACCAAAGTGCGTGAATATCCAGCCCTCTCGCTTCTGTCCGTGCATGGGCTCTTCCTTCACGCTACACGGGCATCACTTCGGACAAGGTACGTTCCTGTTCTCTCCTCATTTGTGACACCAATAAGTCCACTTGTGAACAGCCTGAGATGTTGTTGTCAAGCTGTAATCGACGCTCAAGGGCACATGACACATTATTGAGACATTGACATTTTTTGTTGTGTATACTCACCACTGTTGTTGGCTTTTGTTTCAATAAATTGTTAGAGATGAGGAAATCACCACTGCATGCTTCTACTTAAATGCCCTACTTTCATGATATATCACTGTAGTGTGAACTTTTTAGGTTTTCCATAAATTTCACCCGAAAGCCAAATATCCCTAACTTAAAAATAATCTAAATACACTATATACATATGACTAATATAAATCAGCAGTATAACACCATGAATAAAGTATATGGCTTTAAAGTCATACTGGTGTTTAGATATTCTCTTAATTAAAGTTCTCAACTCCTGTAAAAAAACAGAAAGAAGAAGCAGTTGCATTTTAAGCCCCGCCCCCCTGACTCTATTATCCACACTTCCCTGCCAACTTGGAGAGACATCACACACACTAACACACCGCACTCTGGGCCATTCCACTTGGCTCCTAATCCACCTTCCTATCCCGCCGTCCCCAAATCTCCCAATGAGCCAAACTCACCTCTACACATCCTACTGAGGGGAAGCCCACTGGTCCGGGGGCCGCTCCGCTACAGGCCGCCTCACTTTAACTACGTGCCCCAGGGTCCACATAATCTCCCCTCATCGTCTCTGAACTTGCCTTTGAAGTGCCGGTCCATGGAGATGGCTAACGGCTAATGGCTAGGCACGGATGACTCAGATGTTCAGATTGGCAGAGGGTTAGACGGGCTGTGACAAAAAGAACTTGGGCTGTTTGAAGTTAAGGCAGGGGCGTAACGACACGAGACTCTGTGGAGCGTTTAGTTGGTGTTTTAACAAGACCTCTTACCTCTAAAACCATAACTTTATAGAAGAACGAAAAACATTCCTACAGTAATTTTAGTTGTGATTGGCATCAATAAAGAAAGCAGGATGTACAGCTGTAAGCAAAATTTGGGAAAAGTGAAACTAGGTTAAGACATCATAGACTGTGAACCTGATTGGACAAATCCACTGGGAGACATCTAAATCTTTTTGCTTCCAAACAAAACTCAATGAAATGAAAATGCTATAACACTTGCAGATGTTGAATACAATATGAGTGATTGTTTAGCAAAACACATCAAAAAACTATAGACATATTTTTTGTTCCCAGAAATTTTTTGTTCTTCCAACAGATCTACAGTCTGAGGCTACCATTGAAAATCCTCCAATTTTGAATTATTTTGTAATTTAATATGATGTTTACAAATGATACTATCAGAGATCTATTTCTGTGGAAGGTAGAACATTTAACATATTTTCATGAATTTCATGAGTTTCTTAGCGTGTTAATGACTTAAACTCAACAGGTTTGTGCAGAAGCCTGTGATAAGGAGATCAAATCTGCCTGTGAGTTTTGTGAACACACACTATAGTAAAAGAGAGATGTACCAAACTATAATAAATTTGCTTTACTTACACAGTAGTGACTGAAAATAGTCCCAAATCTTAACATTTCATATTGTTCATAATCATACCATTTCTTTGTTTTAAATGCTCAAAATTAAAAACATTCTGTTAAAATAAATAGAAGATTTTCAATGTAGTGTCAGACTTCTGCCCTCTGAAATTATAAAAGTAAATCAAATGTATGCTAAAAAGTGTATCAGATGTATTTAATATGGCAAGTATAATATCACTCCTGCAAATCTTTTCAGCAATAACTTTACAACAGAAGCAAGGAGATTTTGCTAAAAATGTTTGCTAAAATTGTTTGCTTTTCTATGTCACAAAATATTAATTGAATAATAATTAAAGAATGAAACAGCATGAAAAATGGCATCAAAAAGTGTATTTCTTATAACTGCAACCTTGTTTGAACCTATGTCTGGCAAATATGGACACCTGCACTCAGAATTAAATGTTTAAAAACGATATGAGAGATATGTTTGTAATACCGGTTATATTTCTGTACGCATTTTAAAATGAAGGTGCAAAATTGTGAGACGTTGCATGAGAAGAAGCCTCCATGTCTGTCGAAATACATACAATAAGAAGCCCATATGATTCCACATGGCACCACATAACCTTATTTGTAGCTTCTTGTCCTGCTAGCCAATGAATAATGCATGTCTGCCAGTAGCAAGTGTGTGTGTGTGTGTGTGTGTGTGTGTGTGTGTGCATGTGTGAGTGTATGTGCATCAGCCAGAGATCAGGAAATGCTGTGCTTGAGGAGCCCTTGCCCTAACTTAGCAACCTCCAACTGTGCTGCCTAGCATCGCAGTAGCTCCGCAGATGAAAGTGTGGAGTCAAAAGGCCAGCGCCGTGTGTCTGTATGTTTGTGTGTGTGTGTGCCTGTACTACCGAAGATATGCTCTCGCCTCAAGCAAAGTTCTATCCCTCCACTCCAATGGAGTCCGAATGCTCTGGAGGATGCTACCGTCCAATAACGAAGCTCAACCCGGCTCTTGGCAGGTTTCGGCTAACATCTGTGCGCTTGCAGCAGGAACAAACAGAAGTCAGAAAAACAATCGATACTTAATCTCGCAATTACAACTTGACTTATGACAACATCAATAAGCGGGGTTGGACGAACAGCTGTGGCGATGGTTGGAGGAATGCATGGAAGGTGCTAGGTGTTACGAAGAGAGGTTGAATACATTGTGTTCATTCGACTCAAAGACTTTCCTTGGGCTTCTGACTGCAGGAATAAACAAGACAACAAAAAACGTAGTTCACCTCATTAGGGAGCTTGGAACTCATTGCCTCACAAATCAATTGGAGAAGAAGTATGTGGCTGTATGTACAAGAAAAAGCTCTTGATTACTTGTAATGGAGATGTTTGAGGCCAAAGTGTGAGCAACCAGCTAATAGCTGGGAAGAGACTGCTGGTCTATACGGTGGACTGAATATGCACCCATTTATCTGGACCCTCGTAAATCGTTCTCGCTAGTTTACAGTTAAAGGTGCGGAACCTTTCCTAATGAGAAACAGATGGGAGCAAACTCAGTCCCGCCAACTCCTTCTGTGAAAAACAGGTGTCTGCCAACGGGCCACGAGTCAAGAACTACCTGACCCAAGACAAACATCTTAATTTAGATATCTTTATCCCTCAGATATTCCTTCTATTGTAGTGCTGTTCTTCTTCATTTAAGTTGGGGCTTCTCAAATATGCTGATGGTGTCAGTAATTGGTTAAAAAGTTGGCAAGGAGGGGTTGCTTAGCATTATCTAAGTGTAACTATGTTAACCTGAATCTCAGCACTTGTGGGAAAATATGATCTTTCTCTCCACATCAGCCAAATGAGATCTTACAGTTCTACAGCATTTCATTCATTAATTTCATTCAAGTTAGAGTAATATTCCCCTTTACCTATGTTACCACTTCTCTTAACCAGCCCCAACCTCTCTCCCTACAACTAGATCTATGTTTCCACATCTCTTAACCAGCCTCAACTTCTCTCCCCACAACTAGATCGATCGATCGATCGATCGATCTATCTATCCATCCATCCATCCATCCATCCATCCATCCATCCATCCATCCATCCATCCATCCATCCATCATCTATCTATCTTATCCAGTAGATGGAGGTTGTGAGGTGTTGCTGCTGTGCAGAAAGGCCATCACAAGTGGGGCATTGTGGACCAAAGCAGAGACAGACACTGCCCCCCATAATTACACCCACCCACCCTTCACTGGCCTGCCACAGCTGTGCAAGAACAAGCCCAGGGGCAGAGCACAACATATATCACTGAGTAGACTGTGGGGGGTATTCTAAAAGGTGCCCAAGCCCAAAGAGCACTAGTGTCCTTTAAAAAAAGAGTATAAGCGTAAGAGGGACAGGGAAACATACAGTGAAGAATCATGGTTAGTGAAGCGCATTTTCCACGATTGGGTACAATATGAATAATGTTTAACTAATATGTTGTCAAAAACAAACAAACAAAAAACTTTCCTCTTGTGCAGCAAAAATCCATTTGAAATCAACTTGCACGCTGAAATCAACTTGCATGTTCTGGCTGCCAAAAAGCCATGGCTCTCACACCTGGGCCACCTCAGCTAAGCCCCCAGCGGCCCCCGTCATCAGAGTATTAGTGTACACACGTTCTGTCGCATCTGCAGTGACGTCATGGTTTGTTTGTGTCTGAGCCTGGAGTGGGGCAGCCCAGCTGTTTCTACTTAGTTTCCTCCTTATTCGTCAGCTGTGTTGCTAGGCACCAGGTATTGGGCTCACCTGTCTCGCGTCAGTGTCTGTGTTAAGTTGTGTTTAGGTTTCATTAGTTCTGTCTTGTGATTGTTTGCTCATGTCGAGCCCCCTTGTGTGTCTTAACAGAAAAGGTCACCCATCAACAATGCTCGCTCGCTGTCCTGTGAGCCTTAGTTCTAGTCAAGCTCTGTTCAGGAGCAAGCATGGATGTAGTCTCTTTGCTGACTACTCTCCTCTACTTTCGGCTTGTGTTTCCAGTGGCAGACGGACTGAGCAAGGGGAACTAACCTTGAGGTTATGGCTTCCAAAGACTATCGAATTGGATGGTGATTGTCTTCCTCTCTCTCTGTGTCTGTCCTCTATTTCCACAGACATGACTGGTTGAGCTGCCCGGCCTGTCAGCTGGTAGCCCCTTCGTGGCTGCCGCGGAACTCAGAGCTTTATCTTCTGGCCTCCTTAAGAGAGAGCCTAAATACATCAGGACTCACTCGGCTGTTCAGCTGAGCATGTCCCTCAACACCGGTCTGGTGGAGAGTGGAAGGACTTTTTTGGCAAAAGTACCATTTCAGTTTGTGGACTTGTTTCGCTCTGAGCTCACAGAGTTTTGTTTCTGAAGGTCTCTTGCAGTCCTCCTTGCTCGCACAAATGTGACAATGACGTGATATTAATTTTAGAATGAATGACTTCACTTTTTAGAACTTGTTTAGCAAATTAATGCTATTAAACAGTTACAAGCTCTAAATTGATGAACTTCAGAAGTTACCTGACTCTACCTTTATATAACCTATATAAGACAAATGTTGCCACATATACTAATAAGATTTGGGTGATAATGAAGAAATGAAGGTGAGGCTGCTTATTGCTATTTATTTTGCTATATATTTGGAATTATTAAAGATTTTTACTGTACAGATGTCCAGTTTTGTATTAATACAGGTCATAATAAAGCTAAGAAAGCTTTCTGCAGAATGAATAAACCACTTAGAAGTGTTTAATTCAGGCTTTATTGAACGGGACATTGTCATGTGGCACTGTCTCCAGGGAGTGAGGGAGGCGCAGATGTGGAATTCCATATATATAAAAAAGGCACGAGGGCCCAAAACACAAACCAAACTAAACACAGGAGACTGGACGTTGAAACTTGAACATAAGATGGGGTGTACTGACTTTGGGCTATGACCCAGGGGAAACCAAACTACACAGTAGGCTATTACAAGATCCAATAAGAACAGATAATCACTTAAACACTGGCTGGCTGCGAACACTCACCCAACCGGTGTATGCACAAATGTCAAAATAAAAGTCCACATAAGTCAGGCCAGGGCGGCCTCTAGCGGCCACTGACTGGGGGTGTCACAGACATTAATAAATCTCTAATGTAAAAAATATTGCATAAAAATGACAAAAATCTTGATTATATTAATTTAATAGTAATGTCTGTAGTTCAAAGTTATTGACTTATAAGCCTTAAGGTTAAGAATTGAATTCCAAGCCTATTTGCCAATATTTATTTTGATGTAATTTTGTTTTTCATTTAAGTTTGAAAACACCAGTCTTAGTTCCAAAGAGAATATGTGGTTGTTATGGTCACCAGGCAAGCATCGGAGGCCTAGGGGCTAAAGACGAGCACAACAGAGGCAAAGCACTCAACATTGCTCAGCGTTAAAGATGCCGAAAATATAACTTGGGCTCAAAGAGCAGCGAGGTCGAGGGCTGTGCAACAAGCCGGAAACCAATCAGCCCTGCTGGCCATAGGAAATCAGCAGCAGTAAGGTTCTCCTTTATCGAGGCTGAGAACTATCAACACGGAAGCATGCTGGCGTCTCCCCAGGAGTAGTCCTTTAGGGCTGGGGGGCATTTGCTGCTGCAGGAACCCCCTTACTGCTGAGCTTCTCCTTCCTACTGTCTATAATGCTGGCTTCTCCATTTCTCTCCTACTACCTCCGATTCTGTCTCATTAGCACTCGCTTGGCCTGATGAGATCTCATCAAATTAGCTCCACTTGTTATTGTCCACTCAGTGTGCCTGCAAACTTTGAAGGCAAACATTTCCTTAATTACGTTTCTCCTACCATCTTCAAAATGGTAACTTTTCAGGAGATGGAAAAAACAAAATTTTCCATTAAAATTCTACTGGTACACTAATTATAACATTTACATGGCAATTTCAATGACAACTGATTTCTTTCACTTCTTCGAACTGATGGTGAAAAATGGAGAGAGTGTTTTGTTCTGAAACTTCTACATTCCTGATTTCTCCTTGATGCTCCCAGCTACAACTTACTTGTAAATAGAAGGTAGCTACAAGGAATAGTTAGTTTATTGAAACTGATTAAAATCTTTCATATCTTTTTTCCAGCAACATGTTTGTCATTTTGGAAAGGCTAATTGCCTGATGTAAAAATAAAATTCTGATTACTTGGTCAGTTAATCATTACAATCTGTAGGCTAAAATTGAAATAATCAGTAGATTACTTAAATAAAGTCGCCCCTTTATGAACAATGTGAAATTCATTCTCTGCATTTATACCATTCACCAAGTGAAGCAGTGGACAGCCAGCAATGCAGCACCTCGAGTAGCAGTGTGTGTAGACAGTACCTTGTTCAGGGGGACATCAGTGGTGTTGCTAGCAGTCATGGAATTTGAACCCAGAACCTTCTGACCACAGAGGCAACTTAGTAACCATTAGGCCACCAGATATCTGATTACTAATTCCGCAGGCAATTAGTTTAAAGACATTGATCTCAGTGGTGGGGGTTGCAAACAAACACAAAAAAACAGTAAGAAGAATCGATAATAGTGTTGTTTGTGTAAAGTAGTTAATATTGAGTTGGAAGAACACAGATTTGGTTTGAATTTTCTCCATGATTCCTCCAACCGTTGCTTGGATTTGTGGAATTCCATCACTGGTTCACCTTATATGAAAACGGTTAGGCAGATGGTTAATGGTTAAGCACATTACTTACAAACAACACAGGCATTGTATTTATTCTAATATTAGTGTTTTGAGAAACACTAAAATTATGAAAAAATTATATATATATGCAGTGCAGTGCAGAATTCTTTCAGCTCTGACATGTTAGAGGAGTTTATTATATGTGCAGTCCGTTTCAAGTAACCCAACAGCATCTCAATGGGATTAATGTCTGGGCTTTGACTCGGTTATTCCAGGACTCTCCATTTCTTAGTTTTCAGCCAGTCCTTGGTGGGTTTACCGGTATGTTTTGGGCCATTGTCATGTTGCAGGGTCCAGTTCAGCTTCAGCTTTCATTTTCTCACAGATTGTCTCACATGTTCCTCAAGCACCCTTTGATGCATAGTAGAATTCAAGGTGACGGTGAGCTGGCCAGGTCTTGCTGCAGCACAGCACCCCCAAACCATGACACTTCCACCTCCATGCTTCACAGTTCATAAGAATGTTGTATTAGGTTTACGCCAAACATAAAGTAAAGTGGTCCCTTATAGTCACGTGTGAACATACCACAGCACGCAGTGTGCACAACGTGAAATTCATTCTCTGCACTTAACCCATTCACCTCTGCACTTAACCCATTCACCAAGCCAGACATCCATTAATCCATGAATTCAGTTTATTTAATACACATGTTGCTGACACTTGCAAATACACAGGTTGTACAGCCTTTAAAAAATCTAGCGATACCATAGAAACAATACCCTAGAAAACCCCCTAAAAGGCCATATTTTATTAAGAGATTTGTGCAAAGGAGGAACCTTTTTCTCATGGAACTTAAGGAACTTTCACATCCTGTAAAAGTACTTTCCAGATTCTCTCTGAAATATTTACAATCTGTCACTCATGTGGCAATATGTTATCCATGAAAAAACATCTCATCCATCTATGTACGTGTTCACAGCTGCTGATGACAATAAAGTAACCTTGAACCTTGATCTAGGGCTGCTTTAAGTCTAATCTTGGGCTATATATTCATTTGATTGGAGATATTCATTCAAAAAACAGCACTGAGGTCAATCCCTGACCAGGCAAGTTCAAATGAACAACCTTGTGTCAGTATAAAGGTCCAGTGTATGTAGCATTGGGCTTCCATCTGTAGATGTCACCTGGGTCATGCCACAGCTGGCTTCTGATGCTCATAACTGTTGCATTGTGGGAGTGGAAATCTCACTCAACAGGAAACTGGATTGTCCCCAAATGCTTCAGCCATTTAAACAGCCTCTTCGTTGTGATACATTCCTTCGCGGGCGCATGAAGAAAAAACAGCTGGACGCGAACCAGCACGCTTGTGTTGGTGTGTCTGTGTATGCATATGTGTGTGAGTGTGTGTGTGTGTGTGTGAGTGTGTTTTTACTCTCCGAGCGACACAGATAATAGTGTGATCCTCTCTTACCCCCCGAGGATGCGATTTGGCTCAGCAGCGTGGGGGATTGGGGACAGAGGGGAATCAGAGTGAGGGGTTATGAATGTGCGTTTGATTTTCATACGCCGCGGGGGTCCGGTGCACAGTGGGCTGCTTGTTGCCGCGGCACCCAGATGTGCGCTGCGGCCCGTTCAGACAGGGGGTCTCCCCTCAAAGACGCCCTGTTTAGGCCCGCTGGGGGAAAGGCCTTGTCTGAAGGAGACAGTGAGGGGCCCTATCCTCACCTCAGCCATGGTCACACACATAGACACACACAAACACACACACACACACACACACACACACACACACACACACACATACCCACTTTAAGAGCTGAATCAACTCAGTACCAGGCAAAGCATTAGATGGGAGACAACATTCATTCTGTTTAGATCCATGAATTGAGACGGAGTGGACTATGAAGGACTATGAGCTTTGGATCTGTCTTTATTAGCAGAATGCAGCTTGTTAATGCTATCCCACTGTTAGTTTGGTCAAGTGCAAAAGTTTGTGCACCCTAGTTTCACTGCATTTTTGCTGATTTTAGCCTGATAATAAGTACACACCCTCTGTACACATCTGCACATTTTGGTACACATTTGTGTTATTTGCTCATGCTTTACCCAATACAGCAGTGTGCTATCTTACAGTTATGTGGGCAAAATAACCAGAATGTCTGTATTATTGAAATATTATATGAATATATACGTAATGAGTATGAATACATCAAAAATATACGAATAATTATTTAGTCATATGAGTGCTGGGCTCACGCAAACCTCAGCTTAAACGCAGTGACCACATGTATCATATACAGTGCTGTGAAAAAATATTTGCCCCCTTCCTGATTTCTTATTTTTTTGCATGTTTGTCACACTTAAATGTTTCAGATTATCAAACAAATTTAAATATTAGGCAAAGATAACCCAAGTAAACACAAAATGCAGTTTTTAAGTGATGATTTTACTTATTAAGGAAAAAAAACTATCCAAACCTACACGGCCCTATGTGAAAAGTAATTGCCCCCCTTGTAAAATCATAAGTAACTTTGGTTAATCACCTTGTTTGGAAGTCTGAGTGCAATTCCTGGTTACTGCCAGACCTGCTGAATCCAGAAATCACATAAAAAGTAGGCTAAAGGATCCCAGAAAAGGAAGGACATCATGTGTAAAACTCTGGGACTCCAGTGAACCACGGTGAGGGCCATTGTTCACAAACGGAGAAAACATGGAACAGTGGTGAACCTTCCTAGGAGTGGCCGGCCTATAAAAATTACCCCAAAAGCTCAGCAATGACTCATCCAAGAAGTCACGAAAGAACCCAGAACAACATCTAAACAACTGCAAGCCTCACTTGCCTCAGTTAAGGTCAGTGTTCATGACTCAACCATAAGAAAGAGACTGCGCAAAAATGGCATGAATGGGAGAGTTTCAGGCGAAAACCACTGCTGAGCAAAAAGAACATAAAGGCTGGTCTCACTTTTGCCAAAAAAACATCTGGATGATCCCCAAGTCTTTTGGGACAATATTCAGCATTTCAGAAAAAGAACATTAACAGTCAAGCATGGTGTTGGTAGTGTGATGGTCTGGAGCTGCTTTGCTGCTTCAGGACCTGGACAACTTGCTGTGATTGATGGACCCATGAATTCTGCTCTCTACCAAAAAATCCTGAAGAAGAATGTCTGGCCATCAGTTAGTGACCTCCTGAAGCACACTTGGGTTCTGCAGCAGGACAACAATCCAAAACACACCAGCACGTCCACCTCTGAATGGCTTAACAAAAGCAAA
>JBBJLS010000002.1:3791634-3806983 GCA_037577275.1 Bryconaethiops microstoma
CAGTTTCTCTGTATCTCTGTTGCAACCTGCTGATGACACTCTGTGACACTCTAAGCTCAGTGGCCACTTCCGTCTGAAAACATCCTGTTTGGAGTCTTGCCATGGCGAGGTACTGTTGATCAATTTTTAGGTGTCGTCTTGGTCTCAGGATGTCAAAATGTGAACAGCATTAAGAGGAGGACTGTTTAAATACTAATTCTGTTTTAAACCAGGAAATTTATTGGTCGATTCATAGATCAAACACCAGTTGTGAAGTTAAGCTCCTTGTCAAAAGTTAAGCTCCTTGTAAAGTTAAGCTCCTTGTAAAAAATACTGAAACATTGAACAGTTGGACATGTGCGTTCAAACATTTAGGGAAGGTCACGTTAAGTTCACCTGTAAAGGTTATAGTGCATTTTAGGTTCATCCTGACCCTGACATTTCACCCGAAAGCCGAATATCCCTAACTTTTTGGGTATGTATGTATATAATATATATATATATATATATATACATACATTCATACACATATACATATATAATATGTGAACTATATTCATTGTATTGTTGGTGATGGAGTTGTATATAGAGGATTGTCGAAGTAGTAGTGGCCAATAAGATTTTTGAAAATGAAATGTGACACAGCAATTGACTGACTGACTGACTGACTGATTGATTGATGGATTGATTGATTGATGGGGTGATTAATTCTTTTATTGCCACATGACATGCCAAGCAAGCATTTACTTTAATGTTTAATTCACATTTAGGGAGCCTTATACTAACTCAGTGCTACGTTAATGGGGGTTTACTTTCACTTCCACACCCTGGGTTTTGTTGTTTTTTGGAGATTATAACATATTCAATTAGTAATCCTATTATAATTCATTTTATATTATTCTTCCTCTTCTTTTTCTAATTTTCATGTCATGTTGTTTGGTCTGATCAGGAATAGTATGCTTGTATACATTAGAATTTTGATCGTATGTACAGTTTCTATGTAGTACATCTCCCATAAGAATGAATGGAGAGCAGAAGAGGTGCCCAATTATGATACAAATACTGTATTAATACTGTTATTAATACTGTCAAAATGATACAAATACTTTCTTAATACTGTTATTCTTTATCAACAGTATACAATAGTAAAATCTTAGCAACTGCCTGGAACACCACAGCGACCATCTAGCAAGGAACAAGCAACAACCTGGAACTCCACAGCTACCACCTAACGATACCCTAGCAACCATCAATGGATACCACAACAACAGTAAACGACATCCTAGCAACCACTTGGACCACCCTATAAACCACCTAGCACCACCCTTGCAAACTAGCAAAAAAATAATGACCCACCGTCACCGATGCTAGTAGACACTCGATATAGTGTTTAAAATAAAAGGAGGGAGAAAAAAATCCTTTAGAGTGAAAAACGAGAAAGAGGGGAAGGCTGTAACATGCACACACACACACACACACACACACACACACACACAAACACACACACACACACAGAGGTAAACCTGAACTGATTGCCTCAGCTGAGCCGGTAATGGAGCAGACATAACAAAGCGCTGGGTAGTCCCCTGAGACGTCATATTAGATCAGACAGAGAAAGAGAGAGAGAGAGAGAGAGAGAGACACCAGGCCAGGCCTCAGGTGCAGAGTGCCAAGCATTTGCCAGCGACATAAGCCAGGTGAAAAATGTCATGTGAGATGACAGCAGCCTAGCGGAGCGTGGCTAAAGCCTCGACTCAGCAGACCACACACACATACATACATACACACACACACACACACAGGCTGCCACAGGCACTACCTGCCCTGTAACCAAGCAGAGTGCAAACAGTTATATAACACTAGTAGAGCATGAGAACACAAGCAATGCAAACAGGAGGAAGGTGGTAGCTCATTTAACGCAATTAGATACGAGGCAGGAGGACGTCTAAACAGTTCAGAGCAAGATGTGATTACTTAAAACCTAATTATGCCCTAATTATACACAAAGCTCTCTGCAGCACAATTCGTTGTGTAATTAGCAGTTCCTTTTATTTAGAATGGCTGCGATACCTGTCTTCCTGTGGAACATTAAGAGTATTTTTCCAAGCATTTACATAAACGGTATCAAACATCTAATGACTTTTTTCAGTCATGTGCAAAAGTTTTTCCACCCCCATTTTGTTGTTTATTTCGGAATGTCCTGAGAATAAATATGTGACTCTCAGGATTTTGTATGTCTTTATTAATAGTATTGTTTCATTTCTTCTACAAGCGTTTTCAGAGTGAAACCTTTGTTATCCAAATAATCCACTTTGTATGATTATGTAGTGATGCAATGTCCTGCTTTGTCATGGCAATGCAGTATAAAAGAAAGTAGCCCATAGTCCTTATACATGAGCCAATAACTCCACATTTAAGAGTCTTTTCTCATATCCAACGTAGCTCCTGTCCCCTGTCCCAACTGAGCTCCATATATGTCATTTCGTATAGATCTTATGCAACAAAAAGAGTCATTATTAATTTTATGACAATTTCCAACCACTCTCCCTCCCAATCTGTGGCTTTAAGACTAACAGATATAAATGAGCTCTCATTCAACGCCACAACACTCTTTATGAATTCAGCGTAAATGGGTGGGCCAAACTGCTGTAGGCTGTATTTTTGGAAATGCTCTCATTTTTATGACATCACAAAAGCAGTTAATTCTAAATTAGCTTAGCTGGACTCATGGATAGGGGAGTTGATTTTATAGTTTAAAAAAGTGTTTAGATGGTATTAAAAGTGTTTAGATGCTTAGAAGGACCAAAATTTCCTTTCTTGAATTGGTTTTAAAGGCTGGAACACTGCATTGGCAGTGCTGCAGATTTGAATATGAAGGGAAAAAAGAGAAACAACCAAAATGCCTCACCATGAATAGATTAAGGGGGTGTATGTGTTGCACAGGTGAAGAAGAAGTGACTCCTGCCCCAGGCAAGATTTACATTTCATTATGCTCAACATCTGATCTTTTTTCATTCAAGTATTTCACTGAGTTAGACATCAGAGCTCCTGACGTTTGCACCCCTCATGTTTAAAAGTTGAAAGAAATGAAGCAGCCCCGTATATTAAGTATTTAAAGAAGGAAATATTGATGCCTGTACTTGAACATATAGAGGATATCGCCTTAATATTTTATTACAAGGAATAAAAGCACCTAAAGCAAGATGTTCGTACAGGAGAGGTGCCGGTATCAACGCTAAATCATTAATGAACTCTGGAGGGAATGTGTTTGCTACTTAAAAGTCCAATCGGCAAACCCGGGATGGTTCGGAAGTGAGGAGACAGCATTTGCCATGGCTCTGTGTCGCTCACACAGTTGGAGGGAATCTATTCTAGTCACCCGCTCCCGAAAACAAACACCTTTATTCACGCTTTGCTGTAGAATAGTCACTGATGAATTCTTAATGTTCAGGAAAGAGTGCAACACCTTTTCTTTGTGGAAGACCAAACTAATGTATTCGCTGCAAACCTATTTATATGGATTACATTATGTCTTTGAAATGATTACATAGACTTACTGTACATACTAGAGTTGCCACTGATCAACAATTATTTATGTATATATGTATAATGTATATGTATAATGAAGTATTGAGTCAGGATTCTGATGTAAACTACAAGTAATAAGCTTCTACAAGGAACTCATTGATATACTGAACATGAAATCACTATTTACTGTATACTGTAATGCATTTTCCATCCAAACAATCATATATTTGCAAAGAAGCACAGTATCAAGGAGAATCTCTGCGCATCTTCTGCTATTGATGAGTAGAAGCTGGTGAAATATGATATTATAAATTAATGTTATATAGTCTGCCCTGTTGGTGCATGATGTCATCAAAACTCAAATGGTGGTTTAGATGAAGAAAGTCACAAACTCTCAATGGAAGAATGCAGAAAAACTAAAATAGTTTTGTCTTTTAAATGCTATGATGTAATGAAGGTCAACAAGGTAAATTTGGATTGGACTGGAAGACCTAAAAAATGGTTTGTCCATGGGGGTGAAATTAACTGAAAGTCTTCTACTGCAGTTTAGAAATAAACAAGATGTAATAATAAATCTGTAATTAGCAAATAAGTTGCAATTGGGTTCTCAGTAGAGGACGTGTATGTATTCTCACGTATGTCAATTTGATGGGGCATCCAATTTTTTGCATGCGACTGTAGGTGTGTATTGTAGGTGTACCTTTAGATGTAGGGTATATTCAGAATTGGCGGGTCCAAAGTATGTTGCATATTCCCAATCCAGACAACACTGGTGATGTACATGGCAACACCAAGGACTCTAAAAGTTCTTCATATGACCTCCGCTAGGTGTGGACAAGCATCCACAGAGAAGTTCCATCTTTCAGGACATGGATAAAGTAAACAAATTTTCTTGTCCACAATTTCACTCATCAAATTACAGAACACACCTCTGTTCTAATAAGAATCTGTTCATTCACTGCAGAAAAGTCTGAGGAGTCAATGAAGATCCATGTCTTTCATTCGTTTTATCTGAAGGAACATCAATCAGTTCCCACACAATCAAAGATAATGGTCACCAGTACGTTCCTGAGAAGACTACGTCCAAAACTTGCTCTGGCTAACAAACTTCTGCAGAAGTCCTTGATTGGCTGGTGTGATAGTAAGTGAGAATGGCAGCATGGTAGATGCAGGTTGGAGCTAAACATGATGGGAAAAGCAAATCTCCAGGTCAAGGGTTGGTGACTACTGGTGTCGTATTTAACATTTAGTTTATAAAAGGCCTTAAACAAAGTGACAGATTAATAGCTTGGTGTGCCATGGCTGTTTAAATGCTGTGGGGTAAACAGACCTAACTTGAACAGAATCAACTTTTGATCTCAGACTTTTACTCCAAAATTCTCCATTCTAAAGGAACATATTGTGTATATTGCATATTATATTCTGCAGTATACTGTATATCAAAAACATGCCTTCCAGCTAAACTGAAAAACTTGTTTATTGTGATCTGCTGAAGGGTTAATATTCTCTGTCCAAATTCAGCAATGCTATTTCTGATTAGATACATTTTAATGAGCTTGCTTTTCTCAGGAACTAAGCTCCAGTTCCAGGGGAAGCTGAAGGCCCCAATCTAAAGCCTAATGAAAACATGAGAAATGGGAGGAAATGTTGCATTAGAGGCATGAAAGGCCCAAGAATCATAACCATATCTGAGAAAGATTTGAATTTGCTGTTTCCCTTTAGTCTGAAAGCGTTGTTCCCAACTTCATCGGAAAAGCAATGGTTAGATGTTGTCTTGGACAGTTTATTCTAAAGTGAGCTGAAAATACATTGATGAGGTCCCATGCTTACGAGGATATGACAAACATGTTAGATGCCAAAGAGCAACAGAAAAGATATTTTTCTTTTTCCTCTTGGCAAAGGTTATTTGTCTATATGGATCCAAAGCAGACCTTGCTTAAGATGCAGAAGTCTGGGTGTGAATGGTTGTTGGGTGAATTATGTAAAAGAAAATAAATGGGCTAGAACTAAAAATCATAATTTGCTTAATGTTTGTTTTTATAGCCTCATGACAGGCAAACAGAGTAAATTACGTACATTAAGTTTTGGTTATGACGGTTTGCGGGTGGGACATAAGAGCAAAGCATGGCAATGTTCTCTGACAGTTGCTGGTGAGCATCTATGGAGAAAGGCTTTGCTTAGTTGGATCAACACTGCATTGGTGCTAAGCTATGCTAAGCTAACCACAAGGAGGGAAGCCTTGGAAGGCATACGCAATACTGAGCAATGACTCAATGAGGGCCTGAAAATCAGATCCAGCTGAGGAGTTACAGCACACTCGTGCTGCCAAACGATGCTGTCCAACTCCAGATACTTAGCTCAGCGAACATGCCAAGTTTGGCCGAAGGACAGCATTCTCCTGTTATGGTCTTTAGATTCCTTTGCTTTGTTGGATGGGCTCCAACCCAGAAATGTTCTCATTGTTAGAATGAGAAAATGTTTTAATAATAATGCTGGTGCATCGTGGGAGCAATAGCACCATTTGCTCTTGAGCAGATGTTCATGGCGATAAAGGATCTTCTTCTGTTGCCATATTAGTCCTACACCTGCAGAGCACTGCGTTCTTCACTCTTAACATTCGCCCACAAAACTGGTCAGACAGTTCAAGAATTAAGGTGAAAGGGAAGAGATTATCACGGTCATTCCATCTCCTGCTTGTCAAGAAAACCAACGGAGTCAAAGAATTTGAACAAGGAAGAACGGGAAAAAGGTTGCCTTGGTAATCCTGTCTTGTGTTCGTCGAGAAAGCAAATGGAGCCAACAGTGAAGTTAGTAGCGGCTCCAGCAGGGGCTGGAGGATAACCAGGAGCAGATGGGACCCTAATCCTGAGGGGCTCTCTGTGCTTCCGGAGCCACCCACGTCCACAGGTGCTCCCCTCCTCCCTCTTTCCCCCCGTTTCAAATCCTAACCCCCCCAGCCCCATCCATTTCCTGTGAAGCAGGTGCAATCCTAATCCCTACTGGAGGTCAGCATGGGCAGCGTGCCTCCAGCAGGACCTCCACCTGCTGTGCTTGCACAAGAGCCATCAACATAAGAAAAAAATCATGGAGACTTAAGAGACTTTTTTAATGATCTATGGAATGGGCTTGGACTTCACAAATTAACAAATACGCTGCCAACACAAATACGGTTAAATATGAATATACATGAAAATAAAAACGCTAATAAAAGGCTAACTGATTTTCATCCTTGGATGCTCAAAAAAATCTTCCTCTTGCATTTATTATACCCAATCAGCCGTCATACCCTTTCACTTTTGATCACCTCTGGCATGCCAATGACTCATGACTCACATTGCAAATATTTCTGAAGAAGGCAGGGTTTAAAAAAAAAAAAAAATGCTTTGCCTCAAAGACGCCACACGTCAAAGAGCCGGACTTTGCATGCTTGAAAATGTACATGCAAAATTCCATTTAAAATTTGATTACACACGTCTTTCTGCATGCCAAGATGAAACAGCATAGTTGACTTTAAGCGTGGTGGCCCAGATTTTCGCCTCGACAAGTGGAAAGAACTTCTCCAATTCAAGAATGACTGAACTACTGAGGAGGGGTTGATAGTCATGGTATGGGTTATAGACCACTTCTCAGTACTTAGAAACAAATGTTGATAGGGATTAAACAAATAAATATTGTGTCTAGCATATGGAACAAAACCGCATTTCTCAAAAATAACTAATTTTCCAAGAGTAGAAAACAATTTTGTAACATAAGTTAAAACAGGGATGTAAGTCATTTTGAACCATTTCTGTTGGTTGGTGTGTCAGTAAACTTCACACAGTGTAAACAGCAGCTTGAAAAACAACAAAAATGGATATACAGGACTTTGCTCCAACAGCAATGATATAATGTTCCTAAATATATTTTGACTTAGATGTATGGTTCTAGGAGAAATTTTTAATTTAAACATTTATATTATGTGGAGGTTCCTTAAACTCTGAAATGGTCCCACACATCTTATTTACAAAATTG
The DNA here is from genome assembly GCA_037577275.1 of Bryconaethiops microstoma. Taxonomy (NCBI): domain Eukaryota; kingdom Metazoa; phylum Chordata; class Actinopteri; order Characiformes; family Alestidae; genus Bryconaethiops; species Bryconaethiops microstoma. The sequence continues at coordinate 3,799,153 of JBBJLS010000002.1, forward strand.
ATTCTTTAAAGACCTACCAATTGCAAGGTTTTTCATGTGCTTCTTCAATGGAATTATTTTAAATAACCTATTTTGGCACCCTTTTGGTTCCCTTGTCATTGAACCTTAACATTATGTGGAGGTTCTTCAGACAAAAAGTTCATAGATGTCTTCAATCTCTGGAGCCCAAGTCCAGTTTCTGGTTATATGACACAAGGTGGCCAGTCAGTTAGTTAACTGCCGGCCAGTAAGAGTCTAACAGATTAATTAACTACCAGTGATCACAAAATACAGAAGAGGGAACTGGATTCAGGGCTCGGAATCACATTTTGAAAGGATCTTTGGAAACCAAATGTGGTTCTTCTAGGGCATCACTGCAAAAAACACCTTTTATTTTTTAGAGTCTAACTGATATAACCTTGCAGTGTCTGACTTCACTTTGTGAAAACTAAATATTATTATTTTTTAAATATTCTTTTTTGTCATTATTTCCCAAGCATTAGGTCTAGGTGTCTTTTCACTCTTGCGTGCTGCCTGTCTCTAAACCTACTTTTGCAATCGGTGCACTTTCTTCACCCCTGTCCTCAAACGAGGTAAAAGGAGAAATAGACAGAGGTGAAACTGCCATTTCTTGTGTTTCGGTGTTGTGAAACCCAATAGACAGAATTCCAGTTAAGGTTCAGCTTTCTGCGAAAGAAAAAAAAAAGAAAACCCAAGTGCTTTATCAGCATGATTCACTGCCTGAAGGTCTTATTGTGGACAGTGCCAGGTAAATCACGCTGACGGGGGTTGCGACAGGCCGCTCTTGGCTCGACCTCAGTTCCCTCTCTCATAGTTTCATGAGGAAATTAAAAGGGAAGAGGTGACTCCAATCAGAGGTTGGATTATTTTCGAACGTCTGGTAAAGGATGTTGTGCAAAGGCATAGGTCAAAGAGGGAAATAAAAGTAGAGCATGCTCATGGAACTGTAAAAACAGAGGCAGAGGTATTTAGGTACCTCAGAGACGTTTTGGAGTTTTGGAAAAGTTTGCATATGTCATCAAACAAGGGTTTGCTGTATCAGAATGGAAACATTTGTATTACTGGGATATTGGGCATCTAATTAATTCAAAAGATCCCTCTGTCATTCAACCATTGGTCTACATCACTGTCTACATCACAGACCTAAAATATGGAAAGTTTTTTATTTTGCAGAATATTCCATCGGTTTGCAGAGGTGTGTTTTTGTGTTATTCATTCTAAATCTTCACAAACTCTTAATTCATCTGATTTTGTCGACCAAGTCTCCTGGAGCATCTAAATGCAGGAATCAGGTGGATCTGTTCAGGGCAGCAAAAAAACTAAACTCATCATGTAGGCCCTGCAGGTAGTTAGTGAAACCCATTTGTTTCATGTGGCCTGTAGTTTATCGGGGTATACTGGGTATACAGTAGCCCCCCAGTTTCATGCGGATCAGCAGTTGTGGTTTCAGTCCATTGCTGATTTTCGAACCTCGCGCGTCGGAGGAGCGTCTTGAGCGTTCTTGTGTTTTTCGTTTTGTTTTTCTTAAAGCCCTGTATTTGTATTACTGTAAATTAAATTAATTTATCACTGTATTTACCTGCTTATACCAAAGAAAACGACAACGCATACCAAAGAAAACGCCCGTGCATGAATTACAGTACAGTCTATACAGGGGTAACATCGATATTTACATTCTAGCACTCCGGGAGTTCAGTGTAAACTGTACAGTACGAATACAGGTTTACCTTTACGTTTTCTTTAAGGTTAATGAGTTTAAAATGAAATTAAAGTTTTTTGGGAGCATACTTGAGGGCATATTTAGGGTTTACACTATACAAATAGGCCTTTTTAGGCATTTTTTTTACCACATCACAACGCGGTTTTTCACTATACGCGGGTGCTCTTGGAACGTAACCCCCTGAGAAAAGTGGGGAGTTACTGCATATACCATATGGGTATATCTCTATCCATACATCCAACCATTGTCTGAGCCACTTATGCTAAACAGGATTGCAGGGGAGCATTTCTCAGGCAGGGAAACACCCTAGACCCTGGACGGGTCACCCTTGCATCACAGACAGGTCTATAAAACAGTATGGCTGACAGTCTTTGCATCTTGCAGTGGAAAAATTCCAACTGCCTATTATTCAAAGTGGTCGATTACTCAACCCGCCACTCCCCACTGAGGTAAGATGTGGTTCTCTCAAAGAAAAGTCACTGTACAACCGTCCACCGCAAAGTAACAGCCTTATTACTCCAAATGACTGCACGCAATTTTATTCCTTAAAGGTAGCTCATCAGGGGCCTGATGGAAACCAGATGAGCAAGTGTTTCGCTCTCAGGGTGAGATTACGATGGCCGAGACTGCAAGGAGGAGGCACAGAGGCCGCTTTCTTGTTAATAGCCTAACATTAGTGACAGAGGAACTTGGAAGGACCGGTCTGATTAGCACAGGCCACAGGCAATAATGGGGAACAAACATCATCGCTGTTGATTCATGTTTTCTTTGCACCGAAAGCAGGGTAAAATTTGCATGTTGTGCCTCGGAGGCCCACGATTGGGCCAGGCAGGGCCATGTGCTTCCTGTCGTTGCGAACCCCATCCCGAAACGCTGCAGCAACCCATCCCTGGCCGGGCCGGCGCCTCCACTGATGCGAGAGCTGTTAATTTGGTATTACAGATCAGAAGCGACGGACAGCTTTTCTGATGGATTCTGATGATATGGTAATTTATTCCGGAGGGAAATCATGCGGACATAATTGGCACCAGATGCAAGTTGTCTTTGTAATCAATTTCTATTTGCTGCTTTTTTGTTTTTGGTTTTTCTTTTTTTGTTTTTTTTGGAAAAAGTCTTCGGGATGTTTATGTGAAGTGTGCAGTTACTATGATGCAACATACTGTAAATCTGTAGCCAAATCAAAGTAGTAAATGTTTAAAACTCCACAGAGGGAGCGGCCCGCTAACTCTTTTCGGGTTTTTTGGGAGTTGATGGGATTAACCACAGTGTGCCATTCAAAACAACCTCAAATGACCATTCCTGAATTCAGAAAGCTGAACAGGTCATATTTCGTACCACATACCTTAAAGCACCAAATCCCACACCTCAAAGAAGTGATATTAAAAATCTCCATAATTGCTAATGGGTCTACGCCGAGCATTAACATAAATCTCACCTCTTCCTTAATATCTGAGTTTTTATGGGTCACTGACTCATGGTATGCTTTTTGATGCCTTCACATTGTATTAAACACTACAACCCCAGTAGCCTCATCCACTTCATCAGGAGTGGTACACATTAACCTTTCATCCCACAAGGTTATCTAATGAGACACGTACACGTGACATCGACAACTCGCTTAAAAAATATTATATATATAAATATCACATGTGATTTAGATAGCCTTGACAGCAATCTGCATAAATTCAAATGCAGCCTGGAAGCACACTCTCTCCTGGTCTGCAGGCTTCTACTTAATATTCGGGATTCTTCTTCTCTGAGCACACACATTATGGCATCTGTCTTCCTCGATTATGATAGAGCGAAAAATCAGCACCTCTTCACTGGGCCTTCAGATGCTGTTCTGAAGTATAGAGTCATAAGGCATTCTTACTACATTGTCCAAGTCTTTTTAAGTGGGCTCTTCATGCTGCTTTCTGAAGAACCAACTGGGTCAAAGCGTGCTCTCTTCAATGGAGAAACATCATTAAGACCATTAATTATTTTTAAATAAGTCCAATTTAACAAATTGACATGATCTTGCACTAATAGACATTTTATTTTATTTTATCTGATATCGTTATTGTTACTCTGTTAAAGTTATTTTGTTGATATTATTTGCACTATTCTACTGTTCGTTTTTTTTATTATTCTTATTGTATATCTTTATTCCTCTTGTTCCCTTTGCTGCATTGAGCATGTTTATGACAAAAGAATTTCCCTCGGGATGAATCTTATCTTATCTTATAACAAAAGTGTAATATAAATTATGTCCAACATTTTAAACTCAATATCAGTACTGCATTCCTGTTTGTAAATAGAAGGGCAGTTTTGTTTCGACGTACAATACTTTTTTTGATCTAATATACAAAATTATATTATGTGATGCAATATACAGTATTATACTTATACATGTGTAATACAGCTGATACAGTGGACAGCTGATTATGCCACCACTCATACTGAATCACTGTGAGTATCAGAGCCACGGGAACTCTGCCCCAATAATGGAGAAGCACAGGCTTTATAAAAATAGAATCTTTATTAAATACGTCTAAAAATGTTGTATAGGTTGGTCAACAAACAAATAAATAAATACGTACCTTTATCACACATAAAGGACCTGCTAATCTACTAGGTCTGAGCCAGTTGAGCCACTATGATGAAATACTATGAGAACTAGGTCTATTAGAACAACACAAGCTAGGAATCAACCACATGCACTGCAGCCTCATGTTCTAATGAACATTCTAGTGAATATTCAATATTGTTGAGTCCAACTTCGCAGCACTCCAAACTCAGTCAAGTGATTGTGAATTTAGGCATAACTGTTTCAATAAACCTGTTCTGGCTGGAGCAAGCTAAAAAAAAAGATTTTGTGTGTTTGTGTGTTTCTTCTTTTCGTTTCTAAGACCTAACATTTTTTCATGATTTTTGTTCTTCATGGATGTTTATGTGAAGCTCAGCATGACGTCTGACACCTCAAGCATCAACAGAAACAGAGGGAACTTCCATATAAGGAGTTGTTTTGCTGTATAACGACAATTTATCATTTGTTGCTCTTCTGGCATGGATCTGTGCTGCTCATGTTCTAAGGGTAAAATATCATACATAAACTATCGGCACACAGTTCATGAGTGGACCAATAGAAGTAGTCTGGAACCAAGTTGCTCTAAGTATCTGTTACTTGGTAGCTAGAATAGCTTCAGAGCTTCTGAGCAAAACTAAATACGCGAAACTACAGACACCAAACATGACTTTGCAGGTTAAGTACACCTGGAATTAAAACATAAAATAGCTTTGTTACACGTGGATAAGCTCGCGAAACATGTTGATACAGAAATAAGTGGGCCTGAGAGGTAGACGAGAGCGATCCTCTCAAAATCTCCCCAGGAATGGTGCCATTACTCACGAGCTGGTCAGCATTTGGCATCAGAAGTGAGCAATCTGGGTCTGTGGGTGCTCACCTCCTCCGAATGACAGAGCTGCTGATCTAACGGCAACTGACATTTCTCCCAGCAGCACCATGCACCTGTGTGTGTGTGAGTGTTTACGACTGGCTGCTGTGTGCGTGCTGGTGATTCACGGCGTTGTGCGAAAAGCTCTGCCTTGCGTCCAGCCTTGCAGGACACGGGAATGCAATGTGACCTGTAGTCAGACTAAGGAAAAGTCTTAATCATAAAAAGTGTAAAATGGCCATATTTGTTACACCAAAGCACAGCACACTGTGTGAACTTTTCTTTGCATTTAAGCCATTCACCAAGTGAAGCAGTGGGCAGCTGATAATGGGTAGCAGTGTGTGGGACGGTTCCTTGCTCAAGGGTACCTCAGTGGTGCCCCTAATCACCAGGCCACCAGCTGCACATGGTGCAGTGGCACTGTCGTCTCACAGATCCTGAGTTTGATTCCTGGTCAGGGTCCCTTAATATGTTGAGTTTGCATGTTCTCCACATGTCTATGAGGGCTACAGCAAGTTTCTGTTCCAGTTTCCTCCATCAGCCATGCACACCAGGATTGAATTGGAATTGCTAAATTGACCCTAGGTGTGAATGTGTCTGGCAACTGGCAACCTATCCAGTGTGTTTTTGCCCTATAAAAATTGGGATAGAATCCTGTGCTGTCCATGACGCTGGTCCTTATTTTCCTTATTTTAAGAAATCATATCAAGTAAATATTGCTTCCAACATTTGTAGATTTTATGTTTTATTACTTAAAATCTACAAATGGAGTCTATAAGTTTTATTATGTGCTTAAAGCACAACAGATCCAGTGCAAAACAGAAGAAATATTTGTGTAGTCATGTAACCAATGTCTGAGCATGGCTGTTTTGACATGTTATCACCACTGTGGGAAGAAAGCAAGTTGGTGAAGGCAGTGTGATGCTCTGGGCAATGTTTTGCTGGGAAACCTTGGGCCCTGTATTCATGTGGATCTCCTGCTAAGGTCTTGGTGCAAATACCACAGTGCAACTAACAGGATCTCAGTTTGAGGGAAGATATGGAATTTTTTCACTCAAAAAAAAATGCATTATGCATTTTTGAGTGAAGAAGTTCTTTTTGTGTCTCAAGTAAAGTGTCTGTGATCTTTAACATCGCCCCCAGGCTGTCTGAGAGGAATGCACTATGAACCTAACCAACTTGTCTTCTAGCCTAGTGTGACAGGGCCATTTCTGACATTACTAAACAATAGTATTGCTGTTGTAGGGTGAGCTTAAATTAGTCGCCTGGTGAATGACTGTATATAGCTCTGTAAAAAAAATAAGAGACCACTGCAGTTTATTCTATGAGTGTGACAACCATTCCATGCCAGCGTCTGTTAAATTCCTACACAAGCACCTCATTCTGCTTTATGGGGCACTGATTAGTGATCACCTGAATCACATCTTATTTAATGAGGAAAAGTATAAAAACACTGCTGTAATCGACACTCTCCTCTTGCAATGAGACCAGTTGGATGGTAAAACATTACTAGAAGTTCGTCAATGGTAATTATTGCCATTTTGTTTAAGGGTTAACAAGAGATTTGTCTCCTTTGAATTATTCAAGTTCTGTAAACACTGCATCATTTCTCTTATTCCGATGTATTGTTGTTTCCTTTAAAATGATGCTTTAAAGAACAATATTTTATTTGGAAATTAGGAGAAATTGTCAGCAGTTCTTAAAAACTAAAGCTGTTCAGTTTAATACTTGCACATATAAAAGATAAAACCTGAGAAAGGTTTATTTTTTTCCCACGAGATAAACTATAACTGCGCAAATACATAAATATTTACATATACACATTAACGTATATATTTATAATTGTATGTATAGTGTACAGTTCTTTTTATATCATGTCATTACAATGTATAGCTTTTACTTTCATTATTTGTACTCTTCACTTTCTGGCTGTGACCATGCAAATTTCTCACCCATGGGACTCATAAGAAGTGTATTAGTATTTATTAAATGATACATTATCTTATCTTATCTTATCTTATCATATCTTATCGTATCTTATCTTATCTTAAAGCTGTAGAGTGTTGTATGTTGTGTTGTATGTTGCACCTGTGGTCCAGGAGGTTGATATTTCAGCTAGGATGACAGTATAGCTCGACTTGACTTGACTAGAGCCAAAAAAGGCAAAAAACTGATCCATCCTTCTTCCTCTCTTATCAAACTACTTGGTAAACACACCAAATGTGCAACAGTGAGAGGCCACAGTGTAATTAAGTAGGACTCCTTAAATGCTCCTGTCGTGCTGTAACAAAGCTTCAGAGCTGAAAGAGGCTGAGGGCCGGGATCAGAGGCCGTTTGCTGAGGGGACAAACTCTGCCTGTTTCTGGATGGGTGATCAGCGTGACCTGCGGTTGTGGGCCAGGACGGCCTTCTCACAGCTGCTCCCCAGGGGCCAAAAATGCCCCCCCTTACTGGACCCTTGCTGGGGAACAGCAACCCCTGTTCCCAGGGGCCAGGGGCCCGACCTGCAGCCCTCCTTGGACAGAAGCACACCCTCCACGCTGACACACACACACACACACACACACACACACACACACACACACACACATACACACAAGGAGACCCCCTCATCCACTCACACAAGCTGCTACAACAGCAGCAGTGTCCGGTGTCCAGTGCTATTAGATCAAAA
>JBBJLS010000002.1:3818433-3847334 GCA_037577275.1 Bryconaethiops microstoma
GAAAATTGTTTGAATCTGTTTATATCAGCAGTGGGTTTCTTTCTGCCAGCAAAAACACAAGTGAACATTAGAATAAAAAAGAGAATAAAGAAAATAAGAAAGAAGTAAAAAAGAGAATAAGAAAGAAGTAAATAAGTATCAAGATTTCCATTATTCTAAAAAGGTTAGAAGAACACAGGTTTGGTTTCAGATTTCTGCTCATTGCCTCCAGTCTTTGTGTGGATCTATTAAATTCTATGAGCAGCACCTAATTTGATCTAATGAATTAAAACGAGTCAAACCAGGTATTTGATTGTAGCTAAAATCAATATTGGACTTCCATGAGGAAAGAGGTCTGGAAATAGTTAGGAGAACACTTTGCTACATGTAAAACCACTCTTTACTGTAATAATGTTAATTGTATTTATTGTAATATTAATGTTTTAACACTAACTTAACCCCACTGTCCAGTAGTAAACAGGTTTTAAGCATAATTTTTCCAGGTGCCTAAGACTTTTGCACAGTACTGTATGCATATTTTGTCTTACTTATATTTATATATAATGCACAGTGACCTGTCCGCTCACCCTTACCTTATTTTATCCTTCTTATTTGTTTTGTTACAATATAGTATGTGCCCTGTGGAACCTGAGCTTTGACATTTCGTCTCTCTGTATACTTGTGTATGGTTTGAGATGACAAAGTTCACTTTGACTTTGACTTAGACTTTGGCTATTATTATTGGTTCAATCATTTAAATGTAAGCTTTTAGATCCAACACATGGGGTGCCATTTGTAAAAACAGCTTCACAAATTTAGAGGTGTCATTTTTTTATCATTTAGCGCAGTTTTCACACATTTAGAGCTAAATGTATTAAAAAACTAAATGTTGCGCTCTAAATCTAAATGTTGCAATTTTACAAAAGGCGACTCTAAATATGGGATTTTAATGTACCACTTTTACAAATGGCAAGGTATGCTAATTGGCCACGCCCCATGATTACAATTGGCTGTTACTTAGCAGGGGGCTGGACTGCGTGCTGTGATATGTCCTTGCCAACATGGAGGATTTGCCTTAAATGATCTTAAACCTGAATGTTAAATATGTGAAACTTCACAGTTAGATAGGGTTCGGTGACACCTTTCTAACGACCCCTCATTTGCCATAATCACCCCAGGCGATCCGAAGTTATTAGCCGTTCACCATGCCCGGGTGTCCCATTACTTTTGTCCAAGGTGAACGGTATAACTCCGGATCGCCAGGGGCTATTATGGCAAATGAGGGGTCATTGTAAAGGTGTCACCGAGAAAAAATGACACCTCTAAATTTGTTAAGCTGTTTTTAATAACGGCACCATTTAGGGTCGCAGTTTGTAAAAGTGTATCATTTAGATTTAGAGCAGAACATTTACTTTTTTAAGACATTTAGCTCTAAATGTGTGAAAATTGTGTGAACATTGTGCTTAATTTAAAAAAAATGACACCTCTAAATTTGTGAAGCTGTTTTGACAAAGGGCAACCCATACCAACACATTAAATTAGGTGTAAATTTAAAAGTAAAATGTCACCAAAAGTTCATTAATGAAAGGAGTCAGCTCTTTAATGTGTTTGAGCTGTGGGTGGCAGCGTGGTTCTAGATAGCAGGAACACACCAAAATGGAAATAGTGGGCAAGTGAATATTTTCCAGTACTGATATAAATCTGATATCATTATACACCCTGCTTATGAATACGAAGGACAATATTTCTGACTGAATTAATTCCATAAGCAGTGCAAAGGCCTAAATTCCATATTTGGTCCACTATTCACACTTGAGTTCACATTTTATGTCCTCTCAGCAAATAAACTGTATACAAAACAGTTACGTTCCAAGAACACCCGCATATAGTAAAAAACTGCGTTGTTGTGATGCGGTAAAAAATGCCTAAAAATGCCCTAAATATGCCCCCAAATATGCTCCCAAAACACTTTAATTTCATTTTAAACTCATTAGCCTTGTAAAGGTAAACTCATATTTGTACTGTACAGTTTACTCTGAACTCCCACAGTGCTAGAATGGAAAATATGGATGTTACCTCTGTATAGACTGCACTGTAATTCATGTTCTGTCGTTTTCTTTGGTATAAGCAGGTAAAATACAGTAATAAATTAATTTAATTTACAGTAAGAAAAAAACAGGGCTTTAAGAAGAACAAAACAAAAAACACGAGAACACTCGAGACGCTCCATGGGGGAAATTCTGGACTGCCACGTTTCAGGGCAGCAGCCAATCAGCAGCGAGGAGAAATAAATAACGTTCTCGGATTGGCTACTTTCAAACCGCCCGTCTCTGAGTACAGCTGACTGTGACGTCCGGGCCTCATGCGCCACGCCTCCTTGTCCTCCTTGTGTTGCTTGTTTATGTTTGGGGTGGTGCTGAGCAGCGGAGCTTCATTCTGTTAAGGTGTCTGATTGCCTTGGTAACCGCCGCGTGGCATACGAGGCCCACGAGGCCCGGACATCACAGTCAGCTGTACTCAGAGACGGGAGGTTCAAAAATCCGCGATGGACTGAAACCGTGACTGCTGATCTGCGTGAAAGTGGGGGGTTACTGTATATGCATAAAAATGTGTGTTATCTATATGTATCATATGTACTTTCACCTCAAATCAACAAAAACAAAACTACAACACGGGTATACACACTTTTGCCCCATACCATATGATTTATATGACTATTCTTCTAAAATGGTTTATATAAAGATGTGAACGTGTGTCAATTATCTGGTACCGCATGGGCATTATAATTCTATAAGTCTATATACCCTTTAAAGTCACCTACAAGACCATAAGCTTCTTTTGAACTGCACACAATATGATGCCTAAATTGTATTATCAGCCCGAGTCTGGCAGTGATTACCAGAGAGCCGAAAAGGCCCAAGAAATCCCTCTGTCTTTGTAATGACAAAAGGATTGCCTTTTATTCCAGCTCTCTCCCACCAGCTAACCGCACTGGGTCCGACGACAGAAATAGCGCCTCCGAAACGTCTTTAATAGCCTTATCAGCGGAGCCGGGGAACAGAGGCCCCACCGTTCTGTAACATCAGAACCATTGCCCTTCGAAATGCTTCGGAGAGTCTGGAGTTATTTAGCTCTGGTCCCCAATTCTTAGCTGGTGCCAAACCTTGAGTAGCATTGGAGAATTGTGTTTAAAAGCTGGCAAAGGATCGCTGGGATATTTGTGTGCAAAGACACTGCCAGAAGTGGGGGGGGTCGGCGGTTGGAGGGTGGAGGGGCAGCATGCCAAAGGGGGCCCGTCTCATCTCGGCACTGTAAGCCACTGGAAAGTTTTGACTGTTGTGGTGTACCAATTCTCCCGCAGCACGGATGGCGCTTGCTTTTTCATGAGATACAGTTTTGCGTTTGCAATTTTTGGTGTGCCTTCAGCTTCCACCCAGTATGAAGTTCTCACCACATTACCAGTGAAATCCACAGTTATTCCAGGTCAGCGTCAACAGCCTTTCCTTCTGGAGATCTATTTTCCTGCAGGTTTCACCTCCAACCCCTCCACCTAAACCCCTCCATTCAGCTAATTAACCCTTAGAACAAGAGCAGCACAGATCCATGCCGGAAATGCATGGCGAATCGCCGTCATATGGCAAAAACAACTCCTTGCATGTAAGTTCCTCCGGTTTGTGTTGATGCTTGAGGTGTCATCAAGGTGAGCTTTGTTTGGTGTTCCTATGCCATTTAGAACCAAAGGTATTGTAATTTAAAAAACAAGTGATAATAATAACTGCTACTGGGGTTTTAAAAATGGTGTCATATGCAAATGCCCATAAAGAACAAACATTTTCTTTTTTTTTAATTTTTAGAAACAAACAGAAAAAAATTCAAGGTCTTTGAACCCAGGAGAACTTTCAGGATAGTACTTCACCCACAAGTAGGAGGGGAAAACCTGCAGAGGGAGGGGGTGTGGAGTGCGGCCAGGCGGCGGTGTGCTACTAATATTTTACTAAGATTTTACTAATACATTCTAAGAGTTTGAAAAGTTAAGGACTTCTGAAGGCAGTGTGTGGATAGAACAGGTAAGGATAATTAGAAATATAGCTAAAAGAGTTGTTGACCACTGTTCTAGGCCCTGCACCAATGGTCTTTAAACAGTTCCTCGGGGCTCCCACATTTTTATACATTGTAAAATAGGCTGTGTCTGTGGGATCACAGACACAGACTGGTTTGAAGACCACTGAGCTACACTCTTGTTTTAGCATGTTCACTTTGGTGAGTAACATCAGAGGTAGCAGCGTATTTTTGGTTTAGAAATAAAAGGTGCCAAAAAGGGTTGACAAGAGCAAAGCCACCTATACCGCCTATAGTTCCCTACCGAACCTTTCAGAGGATGATGCACTTTCCCATTACCATCTATTATAATTGTGTGTAAAATCTGAAAGATTCCTTAAAGGAATGGATTGGCAAAATATTCAATTTTCCTAATTATCCACTTTGTAGCTGGATGTAGCTGACCATCCAAGATGTTTGGAGTCCAGAGCTACAAGGCTAACATTAATAACAAACACTAGAAATCTTTATTCACTTCTCCCTGCATGCAAAAATCACATCAGGTCTTGAAGGTGGTTTGGGACATTATATGACCAACGGTTAAAAATGTAACAAAATCTCAAAGAAACAGCAATTTCAGACAATACCAAGACTAGAGAAGAAGGATCTTGAATCAGATTCTTACATATTTATGATGAGCATGAAAAAAAGTCTTTAAAGTGAAACAGAAATATGAAAAACATCATTGCTGGGCCATTATAGTCCTATTCATTAGCCTATGCATCATGATTGCACTCAGATGAGGGTGACACTACTGAGATTCCCAGTGGATGAATAATGGGTTTGCCTTATGCATGCTAGGTAGTACAGTGCCATAATTTAGGCCATTTTACCGTTTTTATGATGAAAATATTATAGAGACAATATACAGGGGGTCCTCAAGTTACAACACAGGCCTGTTCCCACAGATAATTCCTACACCAAATATGGGTGTAAATCGAAAAACACAATCAAGTCACTTACCAATGCTAACACAGCTGAAAAATCATAATCTTAGAACATAAAAACACAACTAAGCAACAGAAAAAGGAAAAGGACATAAATATACTGTGCTTGTACGCTTTTCTGTAGTAACAGAAAAAATGAGTGTAAAAGCACTTGCACATTTAACAGTCCAAAATGGCGTAAGTAAGCATACTGGGGGATGCAAACTCCTTCAGTCATACGCCATGTTACTGCGTATTCTTCCGCCATACACAACCAAACCAGTTTGCCCACGTAGTCGATAAGTACAACGCTAACCACGTAAGCCGAAGCACTTACGTCAAAAAAATTTTAACGTTTTTCATGGGAGTGAGAGTCGTGAACCGTGACTGTATGCTAAAATGTCACTTTAAAAACACATGAGGTTTAGTATGAGGGGCAGCTAGAGGCCTAGTGCTTAAGGAGTAACTCCTGCAATCAGAAGGTTGTGGGTTCGAATGCCAGGACTAGTGCTAGTGGTACCACTGAGGTACCCTTGAGCAGGGTAACGTCCCCACATGCTGTTGCCTGGGCAGCCCACTGCTTCACTTGGCGAATGGGTTAAATGCAGAGAAAGAATTTCACATTGTTCACACTGTGTGCTGTGCTGTAGTGCGTTCATGCGTGACTATAAGGAGCCACTTTACTTTATCAGACGTGCTCGGCTCCTCTATGATTAAGATCTTCAGTACCAAATCAGCCTAAAGATATAAGCCCTGCCTTGCCTTGCCACCTCAGGTCTTTATTTAGAACACCCCATCCATTCCCAAAAAGCATACTTTTAACAGGGATCCCCTATCAATTATCATCAGTTCTCAATCAAAGAAGTTAATTGACCTCATCAAAGTGCTATCACCGCCTTTCAAGGCTGAACGCGCTTCCTCGTTTGATCTCCGCTTCTTCCATTACCTCCGATGTACTTCAGATGGGCAGGAAATAAGAAGAGACTGATTGGAAGCTCGAAGCTCTCTGCGTCCCGGCCAAATTTTTTGCCAAAAGGAGTCTGTAAGGGCGCAGCTAGTGGTGACGAAGTGGGGCTGCTAGAGTCACTCGTTTTTCTTTTTTTTTTTTTTCCAGGAGCGTGCAGCTAAGGCACAGGGTCGTAATGGCAAACATGTGGGCCATCTGTAAAGAGTTAGGTGAGTTGGGGGGTCTTCGCCAAGTGGAAATCTTGATAACCGCTGATAAGAGCGCTTTTGTAATTTAATTAGATTGACTGGTACATGAGTTAACTGTTACACAATTATTGACAGGCAGAAGAAGTGGACTACTGGGGACAGCCGAGCAGGCATTTAGGTATTACAAAAAGTTTAAACAAAGTTTAGTACATTTCCTTTGATTTAAGGTCAGAATCTGCACTAATCTAAAGCTCCACTTTCCTTTATGTGGCTTTACATACATAAGTCATTTTATGAACATTTTCCTTCACTTTATGATTTAAACAAGCTACCTGTTTTGTATGTAAATGCCTCCTGTTTCAAGTGGCTGCCTTGTCTTTTCCTCATTCCAAAAAATAGGCTGAGACATGCAGCTTCAGTGTGAATGGAAGGGCTACATTGCTGTAGACTGAAAAAGTGGATATCTGTAAATGTATTGGGTTTTTTGACATACAAAAACAACTCATTAAAAACAGGATGTTTTGCAGCTTAGTTTAAAGTTTAGTTCGGGGAGAACATGAAATTTTTAAAGAATGTCTACAAAATATTCAATATGTCTGTTCTTGTATTTTTAATGTAGACTTGAGGAACAGTTCACCAGGCTTCTTGAAGGACTCTTGAAGGCTCTCATTTTCAGTCCAGTCCCTGAACCTGACCAGTTTCGGAGGAATGTTGTTATTTGTTAAGCCACACAGTGACCTATGTTCGAATCATTCAAGCAGAACAAAGCAAATGGGTTCTGCAAGTGCACACAGCTGGTGCATGGTGTGCAATGTATACACACACACACACACACACACACATATATATATAAATATATTATCAGGGCTTTGATCAGTATACTGGTGGTGCTGAATACTGAGTGGTTGGAACTCCTTTATCTAGGCTCCTTGTAATTTTTAGCACTTCGCAGCCTGTCGCAGTAAAACATTTGCTCCCATTTCTTTCGTTTAGTTTACTCAATATGCCAAAGATAAGACAGTTTGACAGAAAATAGTATTCTTGCTCCAACAAGGTGATTCAGAGTAAAATATAAAGAAATGAGGGGTGGTTAAAGGCTTTTGTACATGGTTTTCTTTGGACAAATATAAAATGCTAACAGACAACACACCTTTTATATGTTGCTATATTAGAATATATAATTTACAGAGTGATCCAATGTAACGTTGGGTTTATTTTTATAATCCACTTATTCATACGTACCTACTTGGACTGAAAAGCAAGAAAGAGAAATAGAGGAAAAACACACATAGCAACAAATACAGCTTGTTTTGAATCTGTTTTGCCATCACAGTCACTCAATACAGGCCATCAATAGTCTATAGGAGGATAAACACAGGTTGGAAAGTGGTCATTAAAAATGAACAATGACTGTTTTCCATGTATAAAATCTTATAAATGTCATAAATAGGCTTCAGGAGGGAAACAATACGATATACTGTAAGAAAAATATAGGATATGGGCTCTTTAATAAAAGTTTAATAAAAACCATCTTGCTAGATTCCAGCAAATTTCACTGCAGTGAGGCCGGCGAAGGCGCATGCCGAGAAAGGACGGCGTGATGAACTTGTCGGATTTCTGCTATTGCTAAGAGACCACTTGTCAAGGCCAAAAACCCCTTCCTCCTTGCCTTCCTTCCTTCTCTCCTTCCGACCGGTCTCGGCATGGAGACGCAGCCCAAGCTGCAGTGAATTAACGGAATGAGAAGCGGAAAATTGCACTTTTAATTTTTTTGACCTTGTTCCATTTCCTGCCGTAATGTCCAAAGCGCCGCGGGAGCAGCAGTGGCCCTTTTGTCCGTATGACTTTTATAGACAACACTCAGCCATGTAAACCTTCAGTCTCAATAGAGCCTCGCACAATAAACATTCTGTTTTTGCTTTGGACTCGGGTTGGGGATCAATCCGTCAGGGTTTCCTCTAATCACAGGGTATCTTGGGACTGAAAGGGAGAAGTAGCTGACACAGAATAAAAAAAACAACTGCAGCTCCATTGCAGAAGATGCTGGCAGCCACTTTCGGATCTTAAATAAACGTGTTTTTATGTGGTATTAAAGCATCATTTTTATGCACACTGTCAGAGCATGATGGCCTCTTGCAGATGAGAGTTTAACAGAGGATAAAGCCTCACATGTGTGTGTGTGTGTTTGTGTGTGTGTGTGTGTGTGTTTGTGTGTGTGTGTGTGTCTGTGTGTGTGTGTGTGTGTCTATGTGTGTGTGTGTGTGTGTGTTTGTGTTACTGGTGTTCATTTATAAGCACTGTAAATCTAGGCCAGATCATGTGTAACTCTGTTAAAGAGCCCATATCCTACAATTTTAGTGCAGTTCCCTTTATTATGGTTCCATCTGCGAAGAAATAGCCAAGAATCAAGAAATAGCCTTGATTTATTTTGCAGATTTGTATTTGTACAGTATATGAAGAACAGTTACTGTCTTCCTTTAAGAGATACATATAAATGATCTCTGTTGTGATTGGCTGCCTCTTTCAAAAACTCTTTCTAAAAATGTATTATGAACAAACGTCACCAAAACTGTAGTCAGAATATGCAGATAACTGCAAATGAACAGGAACAAACTGCATCACAAAAACAAAGAATCCAAAACGCTTTAGACTGTGTGGCCTGGAGAGTGAACATAAACAGTACATAATCAAACTATTGGATTTAAAAAACTGGACAGAAATGACCCTCAGATTTATATCAATGTTTTTGTGACATCACAGGAACACTAATTTCTGCTTTTGTAGCTTTTCATTATTTTATAAGCACTTTATGGAACAAGGAGTAAAAGGAACACTCAGCTATATGAAAATATATAGTTTTTATGACATCACAGCAATACTGATTTCTGTTTTTGTAGCCTAATCTTATATTATTCTAATGCAATATGTTGTATAGTGTACACTTTTTCATATAACACTGTATAACACTACTTTTGTTCTGTCCACTCTGCTGCTGTAACAATGCAAATTTCCCACCTGTGGGACTAATAAAGGGTTATTGTATCTTATATTCTCTTTCACTACTGCTTTTTCCATTTGGCTTTTCAGACTGTCAGGTGCCATTGATGGCAGAGCTGCGTATTGTTTAACCCTATGGCCTGCCAGTGTGATCATTAAGAACAACTCTACTGTACTCATAACAGTCCGCCTTGGGTCGTATGTGTTTATACAGATATAGCGGCAGCCTCAAGAGGAGAACTGCGCCACATGTGATTTAAACAGAGCACATTCAGGCCCTTGGGGATATTTTGGGAGGCAACGGCCCTGTTGTTGTAAGGCAACGGCCCTGTTGTTGTCTTTACGCATTTTTTTATTTTTGAGGCCTCTCTACCACAAACAAGACCAAATTCTCGCACTCATGTCCACTAGAGATTTGGATCACATCAGAATGAAGGCCAATCCTCGCTGACTGTCCCATGTTGGAGTCTGGAGGTGCACCAGTTGTTGTGGAGCTCTGTGGTTAGATGAATGAGCAAGCCCCCAAAGAGCACTCCCTAAAATAATACAGATGTGTTTGATATTCTGTTTGTTACAGAGCAGAGCATTTTTTTCGATCGTGGGAATCCCAAAAAAAATCCAATTTTTCTCACTATGAGGCCAAAATGGTACACTCTGGAAAGGCAGTCCACCTCGCAAAGTCACGCTGACAAACTTTGAATGGGGAAAGTTATCTTAGTCCCTAGATAATGACCTGTGCACTCCTGCAATTCGCCTTTGTTTTCCACATTAATGAAGCGCAACTTAAGGCAGATAACCTACGGGGACCCCGTTTAGCAGAGGTGAATTGACCGCGGAGTAATTGCCAGTCGCTGACCTCTGTGATGGCCTGTCAGCTCCTGTATCAAACATCATTGTCCTTGTCTGATGGACTGCGCTCACTCTTTATTTGCAAACCAAATGACTTCCCTTTTCAAATGACTAAAGTCACCAAATTGGGAAATTAGGTCGATACGCATCTGTCCTTATTATGGACCATTCATAAAACATCTACGATCTAAAAAAAAAAAAAAACATACATAAAATAGATTCATAGAAATTATTATGCATAATGAATTAAGCTTAATCTCAGAGGGCTTCATAATGTAACGTGATTCAGAATATAAAGATTGCTAACATGGAGAGGAAATAATGAGGGAAAGATTTGGCAATAAAACGTGGGAGATTTTCATTCACTGGAGTAATTATTACACGCAAGAATTGCTGTTATTGTTCAAAAGTCCGTTTCTGTTTCTTGCTCAGAAGAGCTGGTGTTTAAAGGGGAATTCCACCTATGTGTCAAAATTTCTGCATAGGTTAGTCAATAAGATGTAAATAAAGGCATTTAGAGGGGTTTGATCTGAGATGTTCCACTGTAGAGAAACACCACCAGTAAGAATTGTTCAAGGTGGTTTTGAGTGGAACCAGATATGTTTAATGCCTCTGCAAGTGACATCACAAGTTATTACACATAATGGTGGCAAATATACTGTATAATGTCCTATAGGTTGTGTTATGATAGTTCTGAATTGATATTTTGGCCTAAATGGTATGAACTGTAATATAATCAAATGTAGGTTCACTGGTTGTTTTAGGTCACAAATAAAATGATTCCATTTGCATTGTAAACACTGCAACCTGTGGTTCTGCCAAGCTTCACAATAATCTATGAAAACCTAATTGGTGTACTGTTTTTGTAAAATTTTTGAGTGAAAAAAGGAAAGGAGCTCCTCATAAACATTTTGGCCACCCAAGAGATTGAAGCTTTCATATAACTTTTACCAAGGTCTTAGATCTTAACTAGCTTGTTAGTGCTGTGGTTTGGTTTATAGTTTATGGTTATGTCTTTAGGAAAGGCCAGGTAATTCAAATTTCAGAGATTTGTAAATACTCTGGCTCTTCAAACCTTGTCCAAACAATCAGCATCTCTGGGCTCCATACTGTCTAATATTGTATAGTTACCCCTTGTGTCAACCAAAACCTGTCGAGGCATGGACTCCACAAGATCTCTTAACCCTTAGAATGCGAGCGGCATGGATCTGTCCTGTAAGCGCAACAAGTGGAAGATTATCGGCATACAGCAAAACAACTCCTTAAATGGAAGTTCCCCCAGTTTGCTCAAGGTGTCAGAACAAAAACGTCCAAATTTCTTTCATATGTCTTAGAAACAAACAGAAAAACACAAGATCTTTGATCTTGGGAGAACTTTCAGGATAGTCTCTGCCCACAAGTAAGTGGAGAAAACCCGCAGAAAGAGGGGTCCAGAGAGCGGTCCGATTGAAAGAGCGGCAAATGGCGAGTGTGTAGGCAAGTAAACATCGGTTTTAGACTGTTTTACACCGTTTTAATTTGTTGAAATCAAATTTTACTAATGAGAAATCAGCAGCAGATCCTTTAAGCCCTGTAAGTTTTGAGGTTGGGCCTCCATGGATTGGACTAGTTTGTCCAGTACAGCCCACAGTTGCTCGATTGCATCTGATCTGGGGAATTTGGGGGCCAAGTTGATCATTTCTGAACAATGTTTGCAGTGTAGTAGCATTCATCATTCTGCTGAAAGAGGCCACTGCCTTTAGGGAACATCATCTCCATGAAGGGGTGAACTTGGCAATGTTTAGATGGCAGTCCATGTCAAAGTCACATCAACATGAATACAGAATCCAGGTAGCAAAGGGCTGTGATGGTCAGAAGTATCGGAAATTGTGGGGCATGAGCTCAGCTTACAGTATCAAATTTGAATTCTGTTCTGCTTGGTTTTCAGGGGTAAAAAAAAACAACTACAGACAGCAACAACTCCACTGCGCCGCGTGAAAGGGACGCACTTCTTCAGTGCTGAACGGGACTCCAGTCCGACGTCCTCGCGCAGAGGCTTGAGGAGGCGTCTGAAGTGCTTTGATAAAGTGCTTTTGAGCAAAAATGAACTCCCTCGCGGATTTAATGACATCAAAGAGTGAGGAGTTGGCATCATAATGAATTACGACAAGAGAGAGAAAGAGAGCGAGAGAGGGAGAGAGAGAGAGAGAGAGAGAGAGAGAGAGAGAGCGAGAGAGAGAATTTACCCATGATTATGATAGCTTTTTGTTTAGTTTTGAAAAGGCTAAGAGGGGTAAGGGAGGAAGAGAAAATGAACACTTGTCCTCTCTCAATAAGAGTGGCCATTCGAGGATAGTAACATTGGTAGTTACGGCCTGTAAACTTTTCAGGCTATTGGATCCAGTGTGTATAAGCATGCTTGGGTACAAAAGAGTCCAAAAACCACTGAAGAGACCCCCCAGTGGCCATTATCTGCTATGAAAACATCAACAAATCCCATGACACACCATTATATGTGTTCATCAATGGAGCTGTGAAATGACGGCATGAATGCATTCGGCTCTTGTTGACTACAAAACCATGAAAAAAAAACTTTTTATTTGACTTTTTAAAAACTTCATTATTTACAGACTCGCTCACCAGCATTGTGGCTTCTACCTCGTCGTGTTTTGTTTTGTTTTGCCCTCTAACTACTATTTCTTGTCAGTATAATGCTGCGCAGCTTCTAGTCCTTTCCAAAGAGCATTGCAACAGCAATAAGACTTTCTGTGAGAAAGACTGCAGAGGGCCTGGCACCCAAAACCTGTCACATGCGTGCTGAGCTCACCCAGCAAGGCAAATAATTCCAGCGATTTTCCACGCCAAATTAAATAAATACCCCACATTTCCAGTTGCGGGGCCGGCGTCATCGGCGTGTCCTAACAACACGCTTAACAATCCACATACCTCACCGTGAGACTCTCACACCTCCTCCCATAGCGCTCTGACTCAGAGTGGAAGTGCACACATGCCATGGAAACGCTGGAGCTGGAAGGATGCCTGGAAGGCTGAAGGGTGATGTTAGCATGGTGCTAACAGGCCATTACCTCAGGTTTCTGTAGGTCACACCTAGCTTAACCTTTAGAACGCGAGCGGCGCGGATTCAAGCCAGCAGTGCAAAAAATGGCAAATTGTTGTCATAATGTAAAAAAGCTCCTTATATGGAAGTTCCAACATTTTGCGTTGATGCTCAAGGTGTCAGATGTCATGCTGAGCTTTGTTTGGTGTACCTATGTCACATAGAACCAAAGTTATTGTACTTGAAAAGATATATAATAATAATAATAATAATAATAATAACTGCTACTTGGGTTTTGAAAAATGGCGCTACACGCAAATGACAGAAAAGAACAAAAATGACCAATTTTCTTTTTATTTTAAGTTTTAGAAACAAACAAACTTTCAGGATAGTCTCTGCTCACAAGCGAGTGGGGAAAAGCAGCAAACAGCAAGCTTGTAGGAGAGCAAACACTGGTTTTAGACTGATTTGGACCATTTTTCTTTGTTAAAATCAGATCTTACTAATTTTAAGGGTTAAGAAGTTCCAGACTTATAGTAAGTGGAGGACATGATTTGCATGGTTCTTTTCACGTGCTGGTTTCCTTCCTTTCAGTTTCTATCAGCTCCTTCAAATAGGAGGAGGTTGCTTCAATAGAAATGACACTCTCTGGCCTGCTATCTGTTCTATCTTGATGAAATAACAGACTACAGTCACTAATTTGAAAAGAATACGAATGTGCCTTTTTTGCCCATCAGTAAAAAACTGGAGGTTTGTCAAAGGTGATCCCTGTTATTTCGAGCTTTGAAAGGCCAAAGGAAAGACAGCTCAGAGCGTGTGGGTGTGGTAACAGTATAATACCTTAGTGAGTGAGGGGGTTGAGGTAGTTGGGTGTGGATAATAGCCTCCAAATGAGAAAAACCACATAACTGGCAGAGAATAAAAAGAAGCTGGAGTGCTTGTTGAGGAATGTGTCAAAGGTGTGTAGATGGAATGTGCAATTTTGACTGGAGTGGGCCGCCTGACCTGGATTTCATTATGTTCACATTCAGCAAACATCGCGTAAGGTATTCAGCTGTATTGGCTCTTTTTTCAGGCGATTTCAATAAAGTCCATTTAAAATGAAGATGACTCAGACATTGCTCAAACTATCGTTGATTTATGTGTGGTAATATAAAGCAGGAGGAAATAAGCGTAGAAGACGGTGACTTTTGTGAAAAAAGTAATGGTGGTTTTTAATTTGAATGGCTTTTGATGAATTCCAGAATATAAAAGATACTGTAAATGTGTTCCTTTTTATTTAACTGTAAGTATTCATACTGAATGATAAGCACAGGTGTCCCATGTGAGATGGTATGACATTAAAATGTAATGGGAAAGTTATAATATTAATGACACATATAAAGACCTCACACTGACCACATTTTATAACTTCTGTACGCACCATTGAAGGTCCTGACATTTTTGTGCAATTTTTATGTTTGATCTTTTTAAAATACACACTGAACACTAAAAATGACAAATTTGTTCATTCCTACATTTCTCCAGCCTCTCTTTATTCTTTTCTGGCTTTAAGACCGAATAATGAAAACTACTCTGTTTTGTTTCGCTGGTCGTCAAAAACAAAAAAATCTGGAGCTGCTTATAACTTAAATGTGAATGGGCACAGCTAAACTGCTGTTCACTGAATATGCAAATGAATGCAAATGCGGTGATTTATGTGACATCACAAAACAGCTTTTTACATTACTATGCTATACATAGTTTTTACATTACTGTGCTATTAAACATTCAAAAGGGTCTTTGATGTACAATTAGAATAATTTCTATAATTTGTCTTTTTATCTTAGGTATATAAGAATAATTGGGGCAGCTGGTTGCCTAGTGGTTAGAGCGCGGTCCCTGCAATCAGAAGGTTGGGGGTTCAAATCCCTGGACTGTAAGTTGCACCAGTGAGGGACCCTTGAGCAAGGTACCGTCCCCACACCGTGCCTCCCGTGTGCCTCTCACTGGTGGCAGCCCCCTGCTTCACTTGGTGAATGGGTTAAATACATAGAAGAATTCTACATTATTCCCACTGTGTGGTGTGTTCACGTGTGACTTTTTTCAATTCTCAATCCCACCCCTGAAGACCCCACACACTACACCTTGTGTTCAACACTGGGGCAACTGGTTCCTTATTCATCACTGAATTATTAAGTCCTACTTGAGTGTAAATTGTGTGGTGCACAGAGTCACTGCGATATGATAACGAATAGCTTAGAATATATACAGCACCACCAGCCTTTTACCATTTCTGCCTTTGAGTGGCTGTATCTAATTAGCTTTGTATAACTGGTGTGTTCAAAGAGTTTCAAGTAGGAATAACTAGGTATATTGGGCCTTAGTAACAAAAAGTCCTTCCCTCATACAAAATTACTTTAAATGAATGAAAATATGACAATTTGCTAGTTTATAACCCACTGGCATCTAACACTACATAAATGTCTGTATTTGACTACCTCATAGTATAATAGAACTAAATAATGAATGTGTCGTGTTGCAGGTTCTAAGACATCCGTACAAATGAGAATATTAAAACTAAATAGATGTCAGGGCTGTGTGTGCAGTGTTGGTGGAAGCACTGGTAAGAAATACTGTTTGAATATTTTTGTTGTGGGTGTAGGGTGACTACGCCATATGGACAAAAGTATTGGGACGCCTGACCATTACACAAATGGAGACTTTAATGACGTTGCATTGAAATACATAGACTTTAATATGGAGTTGGTCTCCATATTAACAGCTTCCACTCTTCTTTGAAGCCTTTCCACAAGTGGGAATTTCTGTGGGAATTCTTTGCCAATTCATTCTGTCGAGCATTTATGAGGCCAAGCACTGATGCTGGACGAGAAGGTCTGCCTTGCAATCTCCGTACCAGTTCATCCCAAAGGTGCTTGATGGGGTTGAGGTCAGGGCTCTGTGTGGGACAGTCAAGTTCTTCCACACTGAACTCCTCCAGCACGTCTTTATGGAGCTTGTTTTGTGCACTGGGACACAGTCATGCCAGAATAGAAAAGGTTCTTCAAAGCTGAAAGCATGGTGTTGTCCAAAATGTCTTGGTATGCTTAAGCATTAAGATTGCCCTTCACTGGAAGTAATGGGCCTAGTCCAAACCCTAAAAAACATGTGTCTCCAAAATACTTATGTCTTTATAGTGTATATGAGGGTCCCAATAAAGATTTGGCCAAGGACCCTCTGTGTCATTGGCCCTTTATAACATCTTGCTCAGTTTTGCTCTGGATTTATGGGACTTTTATTGGGCCTGGCCGTCTCACAAGGCACGTTTTGTGATGGGGCCGTGCTAGAAGCCCTCTCACCGAATGGGCGCCACCTAAGAACTTGATAACCCTGGCATTCTAGGAGCTCATGGTCACCCAGATGGCTGGTTTATGTTAGCCCACCTGTTGGGGAGGTGTTCTGCAGGCCAGCAGTCCTTGCACAGCCTCGCTGATGTGGACAGTGTATGGATCTCTGTAATAGCTGTATTTCCTTTCTGCTCTCTGAAGGAACTGTAACTTGGCTGTTCTAGCCCGTTTGATTCCAGACATACTTTTGAACCATGTCTGTATCTTTGTAAAGTCTGTATCCCTTCTGTTTCCTGTCCTGTTCTCTCTCTAAACCCGGTTCCACAACTCCTGTGGCTATGTCCCATTCTCCACACCCCCACTACCCAAGTGTCACCCACTTTATAACTGCCCCCCCACTGGTGCGCCACTGATAGGGATTGCATTTGGATTTCAGAGATGGGGTACAATTATTTCTTTCTAATGCTTGTGATTTAATGATTTTTGCTATGGTATCACTCATATAACCATTTTTAAAGACTGTTAAAGTATAATACAGACTGTGACTCAAAGATGTTATACATTTTTTTAAATATCTAAACAATAAAAATATTAATACTTGCAAGTGGCACTGTTTCAGTGCTCCACAATAGGAAATCTTCACTCTTGGCCTCATGCGTCCCCGTAAAGTCCACACTGCTTTAAGTGCTCCCTGTGTTTGCACTGCCGGCAGAACAGGAAATGATATAATTGTTGCATTTTTTCCCATGCCCACTTGTCCCACGCTTGACCCTCACAGCCAAGTGCTGGGAATGGCCCACATGGACACTAAGCGATTAGGAGTGGAGGGAGGTGGGGGGGTTCAGGGGGGTTCAGGACCTTTACAGTGTATACATGTGCCTAAGAGAGAGAATTTGTGGGAAAATGTGTTTATGGGGAATTGTGGCTAAAAATAAGACTTCAGGAAATCTGTTAAACTGCAGTTCTAGGGAAGTTTAACAGCTCTTAAAGTGATGGTTCAGCCAAAACTCGCTTCAGATACACAGATTACTTAGCAGCTCACTTTGAGATGAGAGTGTAGTGATTTGGGTGTGTGGTTTGCATGCTAATCAGTTTCCCATACTAACTGTATTAGCCTTGTAGGTCCAGTATAAAACTATAGAACTATAGAAGAGCTCCAAACATGTTTTGCCTGATTGACTAAAGTTGGTGTAAAGGGAAGGACCGTGTGTACTTGATTGTGGACAATAAACTGTTCTGCTCGTCATCTTGCAGCAGAGTTAGCAGTCATAATGTTTGGGCTGTATAGCACTCAGGTTATTACCGTACTGAGTGTGTGTCAGCGCACTGTATAGCACTCAGGTTATTACCGTACTGAGTGTGTGTCAGCGCACTGATCTCACCATCGTGCTCATTATTTACATCCCATAATATTTAGCATCAGTCTCTCTGCCAACCTATTAGGGCCAAGCGTAAAAGGAATGGATCATATGGGAGAGTCCCAAACCAGACAGTGAGGAGCATTGTAGTCCCAAACCCGGTTAAATGACATCATGCAACTTCACTGCTCTGAAGTCATACGGAAACGCCTCAGACCACGTTTCCCATGAAGACACGGTGGAAGATATTAGGTGTCTCTGGCACGGTGGGTTTCTTTAATGTTCATGATCAGTGTTCCACCTTAAACCTTGCGAGTGTTGAGGGGAAAACCCAAAACATGATAGGTAAGACTTGATATTGCTTGGACCGCTATCTGGAAATTATCATTACGTTCCTTTAGTCTCCAAGGTACATTACTGAACTGCACTGTATAGAATTATGTGTAAACGTTGAAGTCAAATGAAATGTTTGAGTTTGGAGTGAAAAAGTATACATTTTCCATAGAAAAGTGACTTAAATATGGCATGTTTGTGCAAACGTTAGCGCACAGTTTCTCAATATTTTCTAGGTTTAACATGAACAAAAGAAAAAAGAAAACAATGTGTTATTATTTCTTGTAAGGCCTCCAGAAATGTGTTCTGTCTAGAGCAGCCATTCCCAAACCTAAGAAGGAATTCCGAAAAGCCTTCCTGAATCACTCATTTATATTTTTTTATGTCATAAACATAACACTTCATTCAGAAAACAACATAAAGCAGCAAATGTAAAAATTAATGATGAGGTATTCCATCAATGAAAAAAGACATTTGCTTCATTAGTTCTGGTTACTTTTTTAAACCCACAAATTTGATCATGATTTGTAATTTCAACTTAGTAACAAAATGAAAACCTCTTTATTTCTAAATTACCCTTGACAGCCCACCAGTGGGAACATTAGGGAAACTCCACTCTAGAGGAATTACTTCTTTTCTTTCAGATAATGAAATATTATTTTTGTACTTATCTATGAATGCCTTAACATCATCACTGGTTTCAGATCAGCGGTTTGTACGCCAAACTGATCTAAACATTGTAAAACAATATGAGAGACACTAAAATCGTTGCTTAGTAGAAAGTTAAACTATTTCATAGACCCTTTTCACCAATTTCCCAAGACATTTGGGAGGATTCCCAGGACATTTTGCAGTGGGCCATGATGGCACAGCTATTATTTATTTATTCTATTTTACTGGAAGACTTTATTACATTATACAGACTTTTAACCAAACACAATGGCTACAAAAAGATAAAAATCTGATATTTTTGTGTTTATTGGCTTGTATGGTCATTCGAGCCAAATTTACATGCTGTGTTATTTTTTTGCATTTTGGATGATAGAGTTGGGCAAATCTTTTTGTGTTTGACTGTCTGTGCTGCTGAATACTGTTTGGGAACGCCATTCCAAGAACATTAAATACATAAGGCTTCCCCCACCTTCAAAATCCCAGGTTAAACCTTATGGATTATAACTCAGAGTTTGGATATAGGGATCAGTATGATGAGAGGAAAAGTTGGACCTGCTCATCCCTAATAATCAGTTCATCATTTTCATCTGTTAATGGGAAATTGGCCTTTAGTGGCAACAATTTAGGTTTAATACCCCCACGTTTTGATAAGCAGTGGCACAATTACTCTGTGGGAATGCGTCACAGTGTGAATTGAATCGTGCTATATTTAAGACTTTTCGGCCATGGCGTCCACATACGATGATAATTTTGCTCTTTTTGAGATTAAACGTCTTTGGTTCCACCTAGACTTAATTGGTTTCGTCAATGCCCTACTGTTCCTAGCACAATCTGCCCAGCACCAAGTACGCTAATGGGGGCAGCACATTGAGGGGGGATTCTTTTCCTGCCCCATTGTAGATGAAGTGAATACACAAACGTTTCGGCTCCGCACAGACTAAACACAGAGCAAAACCCAAGACCCACCTGCTAAGTGTGTAACACTGTGGCGACCCTTCGATGAGAATCAAGCCCGGTTGCATACACACCTCTTCCTTGCTGAATGAATGAAACGCCCCCCGCAACACCCTCCCCCCTTCTTTTTTCATTCAGATCTACAAGACTGGGCGGAATACCGTTCTGACATTTCCTCATATTGAAGGAAAGTAGCATAAATTGTTTACGGTATTTTAGTACACTGCCTGGCCTTAATGGTCCAACTATTTACTTAATGGTTCAACTGAATACGGGCAGGGTTTTTCTGACCTGAGGTCACAGAGGGCTCAAGAAATATTGCTGATTGGAAACAGATATCAGGTTTTCTAGGGGGGCAATGTCTGGTTAATACTGGTCTGCTAGGAAAATTGGACCTAACATCCAATGAAAATGGGTTCTGGATTCCAAATATGTCACCAAATGTAACAGCTAATGATGTTGTAAATAAAACTGGCATCATACATTCATGGGCAAAACCTGGTAGAATTATATATTTTAGTAAATTTTCTAAGTGAAAGTTACACATTCTGATGCAGGTGTAATATTTACTTACTTTTAATGTACTGTAGTAGGAGAGAAAAATGTGGCCTTTGCAAAAGCACATTTTGTAGATTGTGTTTAATTTTTTCAAAAAGTGAAATAAATAGAAATTTCAGAACAATGCCACATTTAGGTTTAATAATAGTCAAAAAGATGTGTCATTTGACTAGGGGTGCTCAGTCTGTCCACGTTCTCAGTGGCCGCTTTATTGCAAGTCATCTGTACCTTTTGTTACCAGTCCAGGACGTCTGTTGCCTGTTTATATGGAGGAGCCTTGTATCCTTTCTGCTTTAGATTGGGGCTATTGTAGCAGCCCAGGGGTCCGAGTCAGTTTGGTTTGGCACGGGTTCCTCCTTTTCAGGGTTTCCAACTACTGTTTAGCTTTCTCGAAAAACAATCGCATTGTTCTGGCTAAAACTTTTTTTCGCCTTTCCCTACCTCGTCTCTTATTTGAAAATAGGGTCACGTCAACAGACAGAGTGTGCGTGATTCCAAGCCTCCTGAGTTTATCTCACCCTCATGAAACCCAGCTGCGCTCTCATTGATACGGCAACAAAGCACGGCCCATTCGCCTGGAGTTCACATTGGGCTTTTCAGAAACAGCCACCCTTCCATTTGACGTCATGCGTTTCATGATCTTTCAAGATGAAGAACAAGAACTTGAGCTTGTGTCATTTCTCCACCTGCCACGTCCTGATGCAGTTGGTGGACAATGCCCATAGAAAAGATCTCAGCGAATTCCGGGCTAAAGCCCTGTCGGCTAGGGAATAGGAAGTAAGAGCGGGATTAGACCATCTTGGCCTCTCAGCCTACGCAACTCGACGGGCGAGAACAATCACGGGTCCATAGTGGTCTTCTGCTTGTCTTATCAGCAGAATGCCAGTGAAACAGGGGGATGCTGTGGCATTAGCGTGCCGCAGCGCTGGCCTACAAGGACCAGCGCCAGCCTCCAAAGATGAACCTAAGCCCAGATTTGCCAAGCCTTGAAAGCCTCGCTAACATTTGGGAAGGGCTGGTGTCTAACTGGTGAGATTTTCAAGAATGAAAGAATACAAAAAATTGCTTGGAACCCTAAAAACCACCATAATCCTCCACCGCTACTTTATATTGTGACATATTAGTTGTTTGTTAGTACAGCAAACATGTGACACACTTTTGTCATGTTTAGAGAAGAGAGTATGTCGGTTTCAGAGACTTCTTTATCCTACAGGTCAGGCCGGTGAACAAGGAGTGAATTAAGCATCTGCTACGTCTGCTGAAGTAACTGCCAGTGTTTTACCTCTAACATCTGCTTCCATTAAAATCCAGACTGGATGCTAATTTGCTGACCTGCAAAAGCCCTAAAGCAGTCGCCTCTGAAACCCACCTGTGCCTCTCGGAGAAAATAATAGGATCAGGGCCATTAAGTGGCAATTAGACATTATTTAAACCTGGAGTATTACCGGATCGCATTACCACTGTCTGACCATACCCGACCAAGTTCAGAAGTGCATTTCCGATCCCTCAGACAAAGAGCGGACTTTTATTTTAAAATGAAATATGGCAATAGGCTGCAATACACAAAAATGTCACAGTATTTTTTCATATTATTAATTTTTTTATTCTCCATATAGGTGACCAGGTCTGGGTTTCTTGAAAGCATTGTACCACAAAGATGATGAACACTCTTTGTACTAGTTATGAAATTGAACCCAATTTCATAAGAGTCTTAAGGTCAAACCCAGTCCTGGGGAGCCACTGCCCTGCACATTTTTGGGTGTTCTCCACATTTTTGGGTGTTCTCCGTGTGATAATTAGCTGATGATCAGCTGCATGAGGGCAAAGAATAGTTGAAAGGACAGTGGGACCCCAGGAATGGGTTTGGGGACCACTGGTGTAGTCTATAGGAACATATTAAAGGGGCGTTGTGCCCAAAATGAAAAATGTAACTATCTAGACCTGTTTACAACAGGTTCTATCTGTTGTAAACAGGTCTGCCCACTTCCTTTAATAGTCTCTAGAGTGGGATTTTTCAGTTTGAAACCAGTAATGCAGAAAGAAGCCAGATAGCAGCTATTACTGCTAGAAAGGGTAATATTATAACTTTGCTTATTGGCCTCTACATTACACTTACCCTTTTTGCACTATAAAATATATGTGTGTATGTATGTATATGTATATATGCTAACTCTGCCTCAAACTGAAGATGTATTTTAAGCCCCACTGCCGAGATATTACGTGATGCTTAGGCTCACAAATCTTCCTTCAGCTGGGCCTGACAAGCAAAACTCTTTTTTCTCCTCACTGGTAGGATGATACAGCTCGATCTCTGCCTCCTGAAGCCTTTGTGAAATCAGTGCAGCATAAAATTGGATGAAGCTCAAGACCTTTTTTTCAAGTGGTGTTCTGCACTGAGTTCAGTCATTGATTGTATCAGAATGTATGTGATGAAAGACGCTTAAACAAATCCAGTCCAACTTTCGCATCTCTGCCGTTCCAGGATGAAATCCTGCCAACTTGGCTCCCTCTAGTGTTAAAGGTGACAGAGAGTCTTTGCAGCACTGCTGTTTTTGGGATGTATTTTGAATACATTTGAGTTCATTTTACACTCGACTGTGGATGTGTGATTAATTGTGGTGAGGAGAGTAGAATCACTCAACAAGCCTGGATGAGTAAGGTAGGTCTGTAAGTTATGAAGATGCCAGTTTTTTTCAAGGCCTTCTAAGTAAGAGGAGGTGTCTATATGGTGTCTAATTGAGATCTTAGAGGAATTGGAGTACCTTGGCTGCTAAATTACGTATGTGCTGTAATCTATTAATTTGTTAGTCTGGGAGACCAAACAGGAGACAGTTGTAATAATCCAGGCTAGGAAAACACAAATGCATGTAAAGACACTTCAGCTATTTTGTGCAGAGCAAATATGTGCGATATTCCTAAAGTGGAAATGTGCTGTTGCTTTGGAAATGGCTTGGATCCATCTTGGAAGGGTGGATCCTTCGAAATACACAAGAACTTGACTTTTCTTGACTGGTAGAGAAAATATCTGTCTTATTACTGTCTAACCCAAGGAAATTCCTGCTCAGCCATTGTTTTTTACCTCCTGGAGGCATGTTAAGACAGGTGGAGGTGGACATCAGTCAGCAAGCTTGGAATAGACATAGATTTGGGTGTCAACAGCAACAAAATTAGGAACACATCATGTATTTACAAAGTATTTGCTCATCAAGGATAGAGAAAACAAGAAAAAATTATAATTGTCCTAATACAGACCCCTGGGGTACTACTTGTGTCACTGAAGTTGCCCATAGTAATAGAGGTAAGAGCGGAACCACTTCAGATCTGTTCCAGTGACTTTTACATGTTTCCCTGGATCATTTGTAAAATTCAATTGTGTATTTGTGGAAATCAGGATGTTGGGAAATATCTAAAAAAAAAAAAAAGTCTAGAAAAACTGGGAAATCTATTCTTCCGTACCACCATCCTACACATTTACACTGTGTGATAAAAATAGCTAATGTAAAGCTTTGTGCTTGTAAAAGCAACAAATATTGGATTGGTATTGGTTTTGACTTTAAACACTGGCAAGCGTAGAAGAAAAAGTGCCAGTAACCATCTTGACCAGCAAGTCAGGTTTCCTTTTTCTAGCAGTTCTGGGGGACAAGAGGCACTTTTGCTTAAGAAAAACAACCAAGCTTCTCCACAACATTAACATGTTCATGTTTTCGACATCTCAGGGTCCCTTCATATAGCTATACGTACAAACACGCTGCATTTTAAAGTTCAGCCACAAGGTGGCAGAAAAACTCTTTCATTAGTGCATGTTGCGTGTATTTCATACCTTCTCCTAACAGTTCCATGTCCAGCATCCAGCCAATCATATGACATCATCTTTCTGTTACCATGTTATACAACCTGTAACATTAACTATGCTTTACTGGTAGAAATGTAGCAGTGTCCGCCTTTTCTGTCTGCACATGGGGAATGACCTAATTTTCAGTTTGCTTTCTGAATGCGAACAAATTACTCTACATGGACAAAAGTCTTGGGCCAAACCTTAATTTCTGAATTCAGGTAGCTCCTTACTTCCAGTGAAGGGCTTAATCTTAATGGTTTAGAATAGCAAGACATTTTGGACAATGCCAAAGTGGACCCAGTTTGAGAAAGAACCTTTTCTATTCCAGCATGACTGTGCCCCAGGGCACAAAGCGAGCTCCCTAAAGATGTGGCTGGATGATTTCAGTGTGGAAGAACTTGAATGGCCACACAGAGCCCTACCTCAACCCCATCCAGCACCTTTGGGATGAACTGGAATGTAGATTGTGAGCCAGGCCTTCTTGTCCAATATCAGTGCCTGAACTCATTAAAGTACATGTTCGTATAATGGGTAGGTGTCCCAATACTTTTGTCCATATAGTGTATATACAGTACATGAAATGCAACTGCAAACTTTTTAAGTGAATGTGAGATGTATGTGACATAAAACATAAGGCCTACAGCACTTCTAAACTCCCATAAAATTGAAGCAACTGTGCCCAAAAAGCTTGGCCCAAAGTGAGCCTTTATTTCAAAATGGCTCAATTGCTAAATAACCTACCACCACAGTAACTCACTACTGATCTGTCGCCCCAAATCACTCCAGATATGCAATAAAATGCAACATAGCATGAGCATCACCCCAAAATCTCATGGGACCAATTAGCCACAGAAACACCCAGCTTCCTCCTTTTAATAGACTCTCCCAATCATGCAGCAGGAGATGGCACGTCAGAGGGAAGTCATTAATGAGGGTTCATGGGAAGAGACTAGGCCTGATCCTGGACCGGCCTGCTTAAACCTTGACCACAGTAAAAAAGAAAAAATAACTCATATGAGATTACAGGCTGTGGAAAAAAATCCCAGCACGCCCTAATGGGAGCCTTCTCAGCAGTATCCTCACTTTTTGTTTCGCTGTAATTCAGTTTAATGCAGAAAATAAGGCCACTATTACGGGCATATGATGTAACACATGATGCAACCGTGTGCAAGGCCTT
Source organism: Bryconaethiops microstoma (assembly GCA_037577275.1). Classification (NCBI taxonomy): domain Eukaryota; kingdom Metazoa; phylum Chordata; class Actinopteri; order Characiformes; family Alestidae; genus Bryconaethiops; species Bryconaethiops microstoma. Next base: position 3,843,688 of record JBBJLS010000002.1, read on the forward strand.
GGCCGGGTTCTATTAAAGGCAAGGCCGAGAGGTGTTTGCTAAAAATCATGCCAGTAGAGGAGAATGAGTTTTATGTAAGCACTTATTAAGGTGAACAATGCTTTCCTCTTTTTTCTGCCACATTTCTTTCCACATGAGTGGCAATAGTGGCGAAAAATGTAGGTTATTTTCGAAACGGTTAAATCTTGCTCATTGACCAAGTGCCCTTTCTGCAAATGGACACGTCCTGTTTGCTTTTGAACCACACAACGGCAAAAACCCGTGAACCCACCTGCTTGTCATTTTTAAATCTGCCTTTCGTGCAACTTTTCACTTTTTTTTTTTTTGATCTGCATTTGGGAACAAGAGTTAACACAAATCAAGGCCTGGCGCCAGGGGATCAAAAGTGACTTCTGGCGCTCCAAATTCTTCAGTGGAGTCAAAACGTGTTCAAGTCTAAATACACTGTGAGGGCGCAAATCATAAGGAGGTTTTTTTTCCTTCGGTGCATTCTGGGCTACTTGCATAGACCCCTGTACTGTGAAGTTGTTCTGCTTTAAAAGAACAAGAAGCAATGCTATATTAGTTATGTGCTAAGTTGAAAGTAAGGCCACTGTGGAAGCAAATGTTTAATCCCACTAGGAACCCAGGAGGGTGGGGGGTCAGTGTGGCATACACTGTTCATTACTTAAATAATAAAATGGTTTAGGCCTACCATTGCATTAGACTACATCAGTTAACCTTATACAGACTACTGAATGTGGTTTATCTTTAATTATGACATATTAATGAATAGTTTACCAAAGGAAATCAAATTTTTCCACTTTTTAATGAGCCAAGACAAGTTTCCTTTAGTTTATAGCTGATGCTACGAGGCTAATGTTGTTAACAAACACATTGATGTTTATGCATTTGGAAGATGCTAACAAGGTAAACCATAAGCTAAAAAAGGGATATTTTGGTGTTACAGCACAAACTTCTTGTTTTATCACTGCAGCATGGTGTAAAAAATAGACTTGAAGCATAAAACTGCAGCTCATGCCACAAAAATCAAACATAATTTGTAAAAGTCAACTTAATGGTTTGACTTTTTAGCATCTACCAAACACATAAATTCAAATGTAGTGTTGGATGCTAGTAAGGTCAACCAAAACAAAGGTACAAATTATGGACTAGAGCACAAATTACGCACTTGTAGCATAGATTTTTGATAGTCCATTCAGTCTTTTGAATACACATGAACAAAAAGCACCCCCTTTACTCACATACAAGATGATTGTAACATGGTTATAGGTTTATAACCTATTTTGACCATTAAATGGAAATAAGGGAAAGCATTCATCTGCTTTTTTATAGCAGAGTTGTTTGTCCTTCAACTGCAGTTTTCTTCTGGCTCTATTCTTTTGCAGCAGCATTTTCCTTTTATGCTTTCCATCTAAATATTTCATCTCGTCTATTTCTTATAACATGAGGGACATTTCTTCCTCCCATGACAAGAGTGAGAACTTTTCCCCTTTTGTAATTTATTTATTTTTGCGCCATAAAGCTGTGATCACACATGTGGAACATCTCTGGTGGTACAACAGAAGAAGCTGTGAAATGTCACCAAAGCTCACTGTGTGAATCAGTCTGGAGAATGTCGGCCTGCACCATGTTCTTTATTTGTGCTATGCTTCGGTGGACTGAGACTTTGTTGGGACCGTGGCAATCAAATGGTGCTACTTAGTTTGTTGTTTAGTATCAAAATCAACAGTGTGAAGGCCAAAATCTTGGTGTTGAATTCTAACAGGAGTTATTACACCTTACTGTTTGGGAGCTAGCCACCCCTTTCCACAAACAACAGTTGGCCTTTGTCTTTTATCTATGAAGCAAAGCTGGTGAACCTTCATCTCCACCATCTAGTAGCTTTGACAAACGAGCTCAGCAATACAACTCTAATATACATTCTCATTCTTTTATGGGTTTATGGGCTCCAGTGTTGCACTACACTGTCAGTTGACTCACTGTAGGCCCTGTGTAAAACTGCACAGTTTATCTATTTTCAACTGCTCCTTCTACAGGTGACTCACTCTTGACACTGGAAACTGTCTGAATTTGAAAACAAAATACATTTTTAGAGCAATAGTTCAGTAAACACTCAAATGTACATAACTTTCCTCTTACACCAGATGTGGTGTATGTTTTGACAGGAATGCTAGAAATTTTAAGTAACAAATACATTACACCTACCATCATATCGTGGAAAATGATTTGAGGGAGGTGGGAGGTTGTGATTGTCAATCTTATTATCAACTGAGGAGGGAGTTTTGTCCAAATGTACTGTATATGGGGGAGTAGAGTAAGAGTTTCCATTTTTGGCGATGGTGTAGTAGCCAATTTCATCACATCTGCAGTCAAACATGCAGGACTCAAGACTCAAACAAGACAGAGCAGGAGTTATATCGGCTGACATATTCAAAACAAGAGATAGTACTGCATTATGGTTGTTGTTTTGTTTTTTTTCAGGGTACAAGTTTGCATAAACTAATGTTTCTCAAGATTCTTGTGTTTTAGACACACACTCCCAGAGCTTTATGATCCATTTTTACAGGTAACAGTGTCAACAGTGCCAGCACCACATAAACACGTCTTTTCAGAATGAAAATCTCAGCATGAACTGAGCAAAGTGAGAGATTTATGATTTGGTGCAAAAACTAAAGAAGCACATTTCAGACACCAAACATGTCTTGGCTGGTCAAACAGCATTTGGAGAAAGGTGGATATAGTGCAAGTCAGACTTTCTGACAGTCTATCACTTCAAGCATTGTGCTTGGCAGCTGATATCTTATACTGTTAAAAAATACATCAATATTTAGTTGCCCACATATAGCACACAAACCATGTCTCAAACTTATAAAATCCCTCTTTAACCATCTCCTCCTAACTACCTACACTGACCGCAAGAGATTTAACAGGTGAAAACAATGGGGTTTAGCAGGTCAGGCTCAAAGGTTCGCTGCTGATTAATGTAGTATTAAGACTAAGGTTGGTTTAAATGCAGGAAATTCCAAATGTCCTGCCAAGCGTTGAATTAGGACATCCAAACTGGTCTGGAACAGACCATATCAGTCATGAAAAATTATGACCCCACTTATATAGACTTATATCAGTCATGAGAAATTATGACCCCACTTTACATTAGTGCCACCAATAATTGTGCAGTTTACAACAAGGTAATTACTAGTTATTTGCATCCACTGTTACAAATGGACTTAGATCATCTTCAGGTTTTCTGTTTTTTTAGCAGACAATTCAATTCAATTCAATTCAATTTGATTTATATGGCGCTTTTTACAACCAAGTTGTCAAAATAAGCTGTAACTGAAAAAGTGCTTTTACTCATGTAATGTAGGGTAAATAAAAAAAATATCACATACATAAAATACATATATTACCCTCCCGCCTAAACAATATAAACAATATACAAATTTAGCCATTTTCCCTCAGGATTTTTTTAATTATTATTATGTTATGGATTCAACAATAGCCTTTGATGTCTATTTGGAGAATGTTTCATGTTGGGCGGCCTAGTGGTTAGGGTGTTCGCCCTGCGATCAAGAAGTCATGGGTTCGATTCCCAAGACTGCTAGTGGCACCTCTGAGGTACCCTGAGCAAGGTACCGTCCCCA
>JBBJLS010000002.1:3847434-3861321 GCA_037577275.1 Bryconaethiops microstoma
ACGATACAGGAGTCTGTCTGCTCGGACTACAAGACTAAAAAATAGCTTTTACCATCAAGCCATTCGTCAACTCAACTACAACACTTGAACACACACATACCACACTTCACTGGATGCACACACAAACAATACAAACAGACTCAGATACACTTTGCACTTTTTCACTTCATTTTTATTATTATTAAAAAATTAAAAAAAATAAACAACAAAAAACTCCTACTCTGCGCAAAACTGTTACTAAACTTCGAATTTACTGCTGCTCACTCCTGTCACTTTATCTCATGTGCAATATTGCTGTCTCCCCTATATATATAGAGAGAGATATATGTACATACACATATATATTTATTTTCTTCTATTTTTGGAAATTATAATTTATAGTGCTTAAGGTTTTGTATATTTTTTTGTACATCTTTTACTCTTTAACTTTATATTGTTTTGTTTTTTTTACTATATTGCTGAGTGACTTGTCTTCTCTCGTCAATCACATTTCATTGCAATGTTGTCCCTGTGCTAGCATGCATATAACAAATAAAGCTGAAACTGAAACTGAAACTGAATTAGAGGTCTGCATTCCCGCGGGACCCGACCAGATTTTTTGCTACGTGGGAATAAATTTACAAACAAAACGCTGTAGCAGTCGGTAACTCTGGTGTAATTTGAACGGTAGTCTAATAATATACCCTTCCCAAAGTCCTTTCTGAACAGCATATCTGCGCTTTACTCAATCTTATCCAGCACTTGTATGGCCTGCGCTCATAACTGTTATGCACGCATAGACTGCGTCAAGCATTTTATTGGCAAGGTCTGTGCACGCAGGATTTGCATAACAGTCATCAGAGCGGGCTGCACAGAGGATGTGGATGCGCTGTCCTTGAAGGACGTTCAGCTTGGACTAGAAAATGGTCAGTTTACTGTTAAGAAACCGACATCAGGCAAGTCTGATGTATGGGAGTGTTTTTCGTGTGTCATAGATGCAGATGGGAAAAAAATACCCTTTGCGTGTTGCGATAAATGCCTAAAAGTTTTGCTGTTTAGCAGTCACAAGACTGGAACCTCAGGTTTATGGCGGCACTCATGCCTCATTACAAAGGGGCAAACCAAACTGGCATTTACTAAGTCTAGGCCGTTGCCAGAGCAGTTGAAAAAAGAAACCACAGAGAAATGTGCCAAGACATCCGACTGTATGATACTGTCTCCGGAAAAGGCTTCACACAGCATCTTGACAAGAAGAATAAAATAAAATAAATCGTTGTACAACCTACAATTTTTTGTTATCCCTCTCTTTTGGTTTAAATGTGAGATTCTGGAAAAAGATAAAAATTTAGCAGGAACGGTCGGGTCGGGAAGAAAATTATTCTAAGTGGGCAGCGGGTGAACAAAGAGTGAATATATAGCGGGAGCGGGTGGGTGCAGAATAAAACCTCGCGAGAATGGACGGGAGTGGGACTAAATAAATCAGTCCCGCGCAGACCTCTACTGGGAGGCCGGCGTGGAGACCGGGGCTGGAGCCTTGGACTGAGTCGGGTGAAGCTGGGCTGGCAGGACAGGGGTCGGGTGAAGCTGGGCTGGCTGATACTGGGTCAAAAGGGGCTGCGCTGGCTGGAACGGGGCTGAGAGGGGCTGCGCTGGCTGGGATGGAGTTGGGAGAAATTGAGTTGGTATGGGCTGTACTGAGTGGAGCTGAACTGGCTGGAGCTGGGCTGAAGGGAGATGAACTGGCTGGAGCTGGGCTGAAGGGAGCTGAGCTGGTTGGAGCTGGGCTGAAGGGAGCTGGACTGGCTGGAGTTGGGCTGAAGGGAGCTGGACTGGCTGGAGTTGGGCTGTCTGCTGTGAACCCAGAATGAGCGGCTCGAGCTTTCTGGGTGCTGGCGCTGATGGCTGTGGTTGAAGGGGCGCTCTGCGATTCAGGGCCGGAGCTATGTGACTCGGGGGAGGAACCCTTCGGTTCTGGAGATCTCCCTGGTCCGGGAGTGCAGCCTCTTGTTTTAGGGGAGCTTTGTGACTCTGGAACGGTGATCTTCGGCTCTGGAGAGCTTCGTGGCTCAAAGGTGGAGCCTCTCACTCTAGGGAAGCTCTGTGGTTCAGGGGTGGAGCTTCGTGACTTTGGAGCAGTGATCTTAGGCTCTGGAGAGTTCCGTGGCTTCGAAAGTGGAGCCTCTTGCTCTGGGGAAGCTCTGTGGTTCAGGGGTGGAGCTTCGTGGCTCCGGAGCAGAGCTTGTTGGCAATGGAGCGCTCCATGAGTTTGGGGTGAAGTCTCTGGCTTCTGAGGAGCTTCGCACATCAGGAGCAGAGTTCCTGGGAGAGACAGACGGCGAGCGGGAGCCCTTGGAGGAGGTTGTGAGCTGGGCTGGACTGAGGTGGGTTGAATTGGACTGAGTTAAGTTGAGTGGAACTGGGTTGAGTCAAACTGGGTTGGGGTGGTTTGAGCTCGTTTAGGATGAAGTGGGTTGAGCAGGGCTGAGTTGAGCCGGGCTGAGTCGGGGCCGTGGAGCGGGCTGAGCGGCCTGTGGTGTCCACGAAGAGGGCTGAGCGGCTGACGGTGGCCACGGAGAGGACTGAGCGGCTGTCGGTACCCGCGGAGAGGGCTGAGTGGCTGGCGGTGCCTGCGGAGAGGACTGAGCGGCTGGCGATGACCAGGCTGAGGCAGAGGTCTAGGCGCAGGCTAAGCTGGATCATTACCTCCAGCATTCCCGGGCACTCGTGCCAGGTTAGCTTGTCCTTCAGGTGGGGAGCCAAACCCACGTAGTAGGCGGCCCGTAGAGCGGGGTCCCCCCACAAGACCTGGGCCGCCAGGGCACAGAACTCCGCCGTGTACTCACCCACTGAGATGTCTCCTGCCGCAGCTGGTACAGGCGAGAATCTGGCGTCTCGCCAAAGGGGCCAAGCCACGAGCCGATCCCGCTGAAGGTGCTGGACAGCGGGTGATGGCCTTCATCGTAGCCGCCATCTTGGAACTGCCGGTTCCAATGCGTCCCACTGGCTGAGTCTGCTGTGCCTCGGGTGGTGGGTCTTTCTGTCACAATCCGGCCCTGTCCGGACAGAGGGTAAGAGGCACAGGCGCAGACTTCCATAATAAGGGAGGTTTATTTACAAGGATGACTGAACAGAAAAAGGCTTGAGGACCAACCACTAAATTAAGGACTGGAAAACAGGGGTAGCTCAGGAACTAAGGGGGATATAAACCGGGGAAACATGAGGGTAAGACCCACAACATAACTGGTGTTAGAACAACTTAAATATGGTGTTTAACTGAACAAAGGACCAATGACTAGATATACATAATTAGTGCCTAATCTCTGTCCAGCTGGAGGTCCTTCTCCCTGAGCCAAACAGAGATTAGGTCACGCCCGCTAGAGGCGCTGAGGTGAGGTCTCACGGCACCCTCTAGCGGCCGCAGACAGGAACTGTGACAGTTGTTTTCAAACCATTTCTTAGTTGACTTTACCACATGCTTAGGATTACTGTCTTCATTTTTAACTGCTGGCAAATAACAAAAGGCTCTTTTCTAGATTGTGTTGGTGAACTACATTCATTCAACCTTTCACTTGCTGTGTCACTGCCTGATACTCTCACATCAGAGAGCCTAAACTATGTTGTATTGTAGGAATTGTGTTATTCTCTTCATAAGCACTGTTTTTTTCTTGACACAAATATCTTTTCTTGTTGGAGTGGGCAAAACATATGGTGGCCATTGCCAGGTCTAACCGATATACAGCTCCAGAAAGGCCACTAAAAAAGGTTCAGTTACTCAGGTTTATCTTTTATAGGTGCAAGTATTAGACTAAACAGCTTTGTCTTAGTTCAATACTTGCACCTATAAAATATAAAACCTGATCTGCTGACAACATTTCTCCTAATTTCCAAATAAAAATATTGTAGGAATTTAACAGACACTGGCATGGAATGGTTGTCATGCTCAAAGAGATGCTGATATAAAAATAAGTAGCAGTGGTCTCTTATTTTTTTTCTGGAGTTGTATTTGGAAATTCGTTTGTAAAATTAATTGATTTTCAGAATTTGACAATAATTATCTTTTATTTTTAAATAGAGTGTGTGTGGTGGATCATTTGTTGTGGAGGTGGGTGGATAGGTGGACTTTCTTTTATCTGACCATTATAAATAGTAGAGAGTAGTGCCACTGCATCCATAAAAGTGAATCAGGCATTTGCCTAGTTAGGCATGTTCGGAAGCATGACAAAATGTACCAAATTATTCTCCCTTAGGAACAACTTGTTTAAAGAGTACATAATTGTATTAAGTTCTCTATGTATGTGTTCCCTCAATGCATAGATTGGTTTGGGAAATTCCCTCTGACTCATTTATTGCTAAAACACACCTTTAAGGTCAATGAACCATTTGAACTATGAGTAGGCATGCATGGGCACATTTACCAAGCTCTCATGCAGCAGCTTTAAAAACTTTTAAAAAATTGTAAGCCTTAATCTTTATCCCAGAGGAAATTATTTCTCTGCATTTAACCCATTCACCAAGTGAAGCAGTGGGCTGCCGCCAATGAGGCGCCCGCGGAGCAGAGTGTGGGGACGGTACCTTGCTCAAGCGGTGACACTAGCAGTTGGGATTTGAACCCCAATTCTCTGATGGCAGGGCCAATGCCCTAAACACTAAACCAGCCAGCTGCCCCATATTGTATTAGAAACCATCACGCTACCATGACGGAGTACGCTACCGAGCTCAGGAGTACTTTGGGAAATTATTGTTGCTGAACACAAGCTGCTACCACATCAAGAAATGCTCCTTGAAACTGTATTATGCAAAGAGAAAGCCACGCATAAATTTTGTGCAAAAACACGGGTGAGTTCTCTGGGCCCTAAAGACAATAGAAATGTCTTCTGTGGTCAGATGAGTCCACGTTTGTTTTTGGGAAAAATGGACGTCGGATTCTATGTGCCAAAGGTGAAAAAGACCATCCAGATTATTATCGATGGAAGGTGTAAAAACCAGCTCATCTGCGAGGGTCTGATGGTATATCAGTGCCCTTGGCATGGAGGATCTGTATATATTTGAAGTCACCATTAATGTGGAGGCTTACTTTGGAATTTTAGAGAGTTATGAGAGAAATGACATTTCGGCAGGGCAATGCCAGGCCTCATTCTGCACAAATTACAAAAGCGTGGCTTCGTAAACATGGAGAATATGTGCTTGACTGGCCTATCTGCCGTCCAGATCTCCTATTGAAAATGTATGGCACATCATGAAGAGGAGAACCAGACAACAGAAACCACAGACTGAGCAGCTCAAGTCTTGTGTACAGCAAGAATGGGCAAAAATTCCACTTGCAAAAGTGTAACAATTAGTTTCCTCAGTTTCCGTAAGATTAGGATGTGTAATTAAAAGAAAATGGGATGTGACCCAGTGGTAAACTTGCCTCTGTCCCAACTCTTTTGGAGTGTGTTGCAGGCATCAATTTCTAAACTTGGTTAGGTTTAACAAATAGAATAAAGTTTGTCAGTGAAAACATCAAACATCTTTTCTTTGTCATTTTGCCTGTTAAAAAAAGGTTTGAGTGCATTACCAAATTACAGATTTTAGTTTTTACTGCATTTTCGCATAAAAAGTTTATGCATAAAAAGTTTATGCATAAAAAGTTTTTCCAACTTTTTTTGGAAATGAGGTTTGTTCTTGGTTAGCCAGGGACTAGGCATTAATGCAGCTTGTTTCACAGAAAGCTGGTGTCCCATCCCAGGCTCAGCTCCTTATGTGCTTACAGAGCTACAAAAGCATGGTAACACACCATATAAATGGGTCACTATCATGGACGCTAAATCAGAGGAACCAGCCACTAAATGGACCATAGAAGCGCATTTCCTCAAAAATCACCATACATTGTTTTGTATTGCATTTTTAGAGATTCTGGTTAAAAGTAATAAGTCCTGATCTCCATACAAACCTCCTTTAAAACCAATGTAAATCAAATACTTTCATCATGCACATGCTATTCTAGCAATCTCTTTGAGATATGGTTGTCTTAGCCCTCAGCATGCCTTGTTGGAATCCTGAAGGCTTCTTGTTTACATCATCAGTAGATCTAATGTCTCCTGAGTGAATGCTCTGCCACTCCCTGAAGCTTCCCCATACAAACCAGCACAGTGTTAACCTGACCGAGGCGTTTCACAACCGGCTTCAAATTAGGCCGGAGCTTAAGGTCACACGCTGACCTTTAAATGGGACAACATTATTGGACCACAAAGGTCCTACAAAGTGTCCATTTATTCAATTAGCGGAAATGTCAATGTGCCAGAGAGCATGAAGATGAGCTGGCTGTTTGGCTGTGATAGTTACTTGGTATTGTGTATCATCCTTAAGCTTCCAAGAAAAAGGGGGCAAAAAGGTCATATCTCACCTATCCCCTCACAGAGTGATCTGTGGCTGAGCGATCTGGGAATGTAAATGCATTTTTGGAAAATGTTTGGTCAGTACTGAGATTGCAATTCAAGTGAATTGTTTTTACTGATTATGCTGAAGGTCTGCATTAGGAATCAATGCGGGGATCCAGCATGTACCATCAATTTAAACATATCTTGTTCCTACATGAAAAACAATCAGACAAAACAGTTCCTGGTTGCACTTTTTATAAAATTAACCAAAAAAATTGACCTGTGGTAGTGGTTCATTTGAGAAGGGTCTGGCTGCATCCTGAAGCTTGGTGTCATCTTCCAGGCGGTATGAAAGCACTCTTTCACCTTATGAAAAGAAACACCCTCACAGTATTTTGTTATACTTCATATGTGGTATTACGTTTGCCTTAAACCATAAGGAGAAAGGAGCTAACAAAAACAGAAGGCACCTTGCCTTGCTGCCTTTGAAAGTACCAGTGATGTGAAAATTCCTGTCTGTCATGTTTAAGACCTGCCTTAAAGGCTCTAATAGTGGTATAAAGTGGTAATTCAATTACGTTAAAAGTGAATAAACACCTACTATGAGCATATGAGCATGAGCACTTGACCTTGGAGCAATGGAAGAAGGTAACCTGGTCTGATTAACTCTTAGAACGTGAGCGATATGGATCCATGCCGGCAGCACAACAAATGCTAAAATGTAGAAGCTACCCGGCTTGTGAAGCTCAGGTTGTTAGAAGTCATTCTTAGCTTTGTTTGGTATTCCTATGTCACATAGAAGTTGTTGTAATTGATAAAACATTTAATATTAAGATAAAATATTTTTTAAAATGCCGTTGCAAGCAAATGCCTATAAAGAACAAAAATGACCAAATATGTTTTATTTTAGGTTTTAGAAACAAACAGAAAAAACAAGATTTTTTAACCCAGATGAACTTTCAGGCTATCCTCCACCCATATGGGAGTGTGGAAAATCCACAGAGGTTTTACACCATTTCATTAAATCAGATTTTACCTATATACTAAGGGTCTAATGGTCAGTTATGTTGTGGATGGCCAGGTACATGGGCATTGCTTACCTGGTGAAGAGATGGCACCAGGACACACTATAGGAAGAAAGTAAGCTGATGGACTGTGATGCTCTGGGTGATGTTCTGCTGGGAAATCTTAAGTCCTGCATTCATGTTTATGTTACTTTGACACAAATCACCTACTGCTGCAGACCAAGTTCATCCCTTCACAGCAATAATATTCTGTTATGGCAGTGGCCTTTTCCAGCAGAATAATAAGCCCTGCCACACTGCAAACACTGCTCAGGAATTGTTTGAAGAATATGACAAAGAGTTCAACGTGTTGACTTGGTCTCCAAATCTGTGGAATGTGCTGGACAACCTCAACCCAGGACTCACAGGACACGCTGCTAACATCTTTGTTCAGATAACACGACATACCTTCATAGGTCTCGTGGAGTCCATGCTTTCATGGGTCAGAGCTGTTTGTGTGGCTCGAGGGAGACCTACACAATGTTAGTCAGGTGGTTTTAATGTAATGGCTGATCAGTACATATTTCCTCCGAAATCATAGGAAAGCAGGTCTGTTTTATGGGTGTTTGATTGGTACTGTTCTTCCTGTCCATTCCCTGTTTTTTGGCATTTTGTAATGTTCTGTCTTCTCCCTGTTTACTTGTCTATGTCGCTGTTTACATTCTCCATGTGCCTTTTTTAGGTGTCTGTTCCATGCCAGTATGTGTTGTTTTGGTCTTAGCCCCACCTTAGCCCCGTCCAATGTTCACATGTGGTCCTTTCTCCACCCCTGTCAAGGTGTTCTCATTTTCTTAATCAGTATAATCAGGTGTTCTCATTTCCTTAATGTATTTTAGTCTGTGTTTGTGGATTTTTTGTAAAAAACCACTCTGTGCCTGGTAAAGCTTGCTTTTGGAACTCTGTTATGGTAATATTTTGCTGTTTTTCCTTTGTTTATGTGAAACCTATTTATTTTCCTCTTTGTTTCTGTGGTGTTCCTGTTCTTGCGATCCCTTTGACCAACTTGTGTTTTTGTAGTTTTTTGTGTTTTCTTGTACCCCAGATGCCTCATTTTTTGTGATTTTGTTATTTGTTGTTTGCCATTAAACTTTTGGGATCCTGTGATTACATCCTACTTGCCTTCATGCTCACATCATTACATTTTGTTACTACTAGGTCACATCCACCCTCTAAAAACTTGCTATGAAGACAATGTTAATAATGTAGACTATAAGTAGAATCAAGCTTTGATCATCACATTGTGATTCCAATGAAAAAATAAATTATTCGATTGACCCTGGCATGATCATTATTTAGTCTCAGACAGAAGATAAAATAAGGTATTTCGTAAAGACTGACAGACAAGGCACAGGGGTTCTGTCCAACCCTCAGCATTGTCAGCATTTAGATGACTCATTTTCTAAATACAAAGAGTGTACTTCGTTATAAGTCAAAGTAGCAGTGATTCTGATTTCATTGTTGGCAAACAACGCAAGTATGCGATGCACATTCAGTAGATCAATGCATGAATATTGCGAATGCACCATGCTCACGCATTCGTCTGTATTTTGAAAGCCTCACTTTGTTATTCACAAATTTCCTGCCTGTGAATTGAGTGGAGGAGAAGAAGCAGTAATTGTGACCTGAGTACATAGACAAGCAGCAGTCAAAACACTGATCTACTTTAGGGACATTACAAAAGGCACCCAGTTATGTTTTGTCTGTGAGTTCATCTCAAACCTTTTACCCCCTTTCCAGAGCTCAATGAAGAGTTAATTCACAGCAGAGCTTATTTACAACAAGCCAACATTTGTTCACATCATCTACTGAGCACAGTTTCCCCATATCTAATGGTACTCCTTTAGCTCTGGTGTTATCTTATCAAATTATTTGACCTAAAGTGGCTAAAACAATTCTACTTCTTGCCAGTAGTAACTTCGGTGTGTAATGGGTGGCGCTAAACTGCCATAGACTAAATAGGTGAATATGTGTAAATAGGATGGTTTTGATATCACAAAGTTAAGTAGTTTCGAATGGGCTGTTTTTGCAGCTTAGCATTTATCTATGGACTGCATAAATTGCACAATTACAAAACCATTATAAAAATGTATTTTTCCAAACACGGAGGATAATTTTGGTTTTCCATGATATGGATGAAATGGATATTTTAGAAAAATGGTGTAACACATAAAAGATAAGGCTCCATGTCACGTTCCTCCATCTCTCCCGAGTAAGGGCAGGCACAAATGCAGACTGCGATGTTCATGCATTCACTTTTATTTATAAATCAAACAAAACCAAAACAGGCTCGAGGGCCTGAAACAGGATTCAAGCTATCTACTAAACCAAAGGAGAATAAAGGAACACGAAACACCAGAGTGATGGTGGTCACAACTCAGGTCGGTCCCAAAAGAACTTAAAAACTAAACCCTAAACTCAAGAAACCAATAGCAACACAAAGCTCATTTCCTCTGAGCACATGGTCAGCTGAAACACAAGACCGTGTGCTCAGGCATTCATAATAAAAGTCCCAAACTCAATTTAAAACATAGGGCAATAAAGCATGTTTTCAGTCACTACTGATTTCCTATTTCACAAGTTTCAAAGCGTGAATTTGTATTTACATAGCATGTATTTTAAAAACCATCATTTCCATTGATGAAGTTTCATTTAATGTATTTATATATATAATGACTTTGAAATCTATGGCATCTTTTGAGTGGATTTTTAAGGTTAGGGGAAAATAATGATGGGGACAGCGGCAGAACTTAGCTCGCACGATGGCATCCCTATTTTTTCTTTATCATGTTTGTAACAACGATATTTATAGCCAGGAGCATGTGGAATGCATCTTACTCACTCTTGCATGATGTAGTCACGAGCTTGCTGAATAATTTATGAGTGGCCTTTATTTTTGTGCATCCCTATAGATTCCATGCTCGTGTGCTTCCCTAAAAACAGGCTATTTGTATGATGGGTTAGGAACGTCCTGATAACAAATTGTTGCAGGCGTTCATGTGGTCGAACAAAACAAAATCATTTGTGCTCAAACAGCAAGTGAGACTAGAGCAGCAGGTATAAAACATGCCGGCTGGAGGCTACCTTTCAGAGCAGGCTTTCTTCTCATAAGCCTACAAATATGTTTCACCTGTGAAAAAAAGCACTCGATCTTCGCACTTCAAATGGAGCCAGGGCTAACCCTCCAACTATTTTCATTGTTTTTGATGTGGAAGCGTAAAACCGTCACACTCCCCTCCAACCCCCCAGCCCCTCAACCCACCTTTTAAAAGCAAGGCTTCACCACTTCAAATGACTACCTGCTGATGGACTGTCAGAGGCACTTGTTGGGTATTTTTAACAGCTATCCAGTGCAACCATTACTTCAAACAACTGCTGATCCGAAAGCTCCTATCCAGTAAAACAACAATGTTCAATGTTTAATTCAACAGAATGTCTGGAGGCTCGCAATCTCCGTTCATTAGTTTGGAATCAATGGTTTCAATAATACGAAAGCAATATGGTAGGAGATAAATGCACAGTTGCACAGATAAGTGCACAATCATTGCCAATAGAATGGGATGCTTTGAAACAGACACACAAGGTCACCATGCCCAGTGCCAAGCATCAGCTAGAGGAATAGGAAAACAAGGAATAGGAATTGGAACAAAAATGACAGTTGGACAGTACCTCAATACCTTTGGGATGATCCAGAACTAATCATACTACACCAGTATTGTCTGCAATCAACGCCATTATCTTGAGCAACCAGTCCTCACAGCAATGTTCTTCCATCATGTGTGAAGTTTTCTCATAAGAACAGAGGATGATATAACCCACGATTTCAGACATAACATTTACATTTACATTTATGACATTTATCAGACATAACATCAATGAGCAGGTGCCTACAAACCATCCAATGTTCTAAGAACGGATTGTTCTGGACAACAAATAAGATGACTCTTATTGCTTCAATATGGCTTGGCTCAAATCAAGCACTCAGAAGCCTACTTGCCTACAGCAGGGCCTAGCGCTAGCTTTTAGCACCTGAACAGCCTGCTATGATGGCCAATAGAAATATCCCAGCCATCGACCTACAGCTGTACGTTTCATTGGGGAGGGGGATTGGCGAGGGGTCACAGCACCCTTCACCCTGACCCAACGCATTGTATCTAAATCCTGCAGCTAGAGAGAGTCATCTATTATCCATGCTGCACTTCCTGCAGCCCACACTCTCTATTCAAATAGAGATTATGCAATTTCCATCCAGCAGAAACCCTGTTTTTTTTTCCAATACACCAAGTACTCTGCCAGTGAAGCAGTCAAGATAGCCTGTCTGTTCAAAGAAGGGGATAGAAACACAATCTCAAGTGGTTAAGCATGCAACAGCCACTTTAAATAACAAAATTGGTCATTGTTTGCTGACATGAAATTATCAGCACCGGCAGTGGATTTCCTCTGAACCCACTCTTCACTCAGTTGGTAACATCATTATCACTGAATATCATATTAATGCATCAATGGCCAAAAATGTATAGAATACAACTGTGACTTTTTTTTAATTCATATGGCATATGTTTTACAAAACAAGAGTCTAAAAGCAATGACAAGTGTAACACCACCATCAGACCCATATGGTATACTGTTAACTGGCCTATAGAAGCACAACAGGAGGGCATCAGATTTAATTTAATTTGTTTGTGAGATTTAATTTAATTTGTTTGTGAGATTTAGTTTAATTTGTTTGTGAGATTTAATTTGTTGTGTGTAACATTTAATTTGTTATATTAATTTGTTAATACTTACTGTCTGTAATGTCTATAAATAATTAAAGTGCAATGAGAGCATAAGAAACAAATAACAACGACACCAAAAATAAATTACTGTCTATTTTTTTGTTTTATGCCCTGGACCACACCCAAATTTATCACAAACACACACACGCACACACACGCACACACACACACAAACACACACACACACACACACACACACACACAAACACACATATTTAATCCAAGTACACTTCTAATTCTGTATAATGACTGGTCCCCACTGACCACCTTGCATATCTGTCTGGACATTAAAAAACAAAAATTTCTGAGATATTACAAAATATAAAACTATTAAAATATAAAACTATTAGAACTCCCCTTTAACGTAGCACATGTAGTGCACTTATAAACATAAAGAGATCAGTCATGTGAGGTGTTACGAAGGCAAAGTGGCACTTAGTACATGTTCATAAAAGACACATAGCCTGCATGGTTTAGGGCCAACAATAACAGCTAAACTCAATGAGGAACATCTGTCCAACAGCATTGGCAGGTTCTTCGCTTCTGAAAGCTTGACAGGAGCAAGTTCAGACTTCACATCATACATTGCCTGGATTTTCACCACTAGGTATGGTTTACAACTTGTTTGCAGTGGCCTATAAGTCATCTGCTGCCTGACGCCCACTCGGCTTAACTTCTGTCAAAAGGCTGCAAGGTAATGTGCAATTTTTATGATCTTTTTTGCCAAAACCCTGACTGATGTGTGGCTGATTTGATCAGCTTCCATAGAGGCCCTGGTAGAATTATGATTGCATGCGGTTCATGGATGTGAGTTGGCATATCATGAAAACTAAATATATGAACCATTTATGAGGACTTGAGTAAAGTAAATGGAAATATAGTGGACATTTATTGGTTTGGTCCAATCCATAAAAGTAAATAACAATATATATTAGGACTGGGCACAATAACGTGTTATTATCACGTTAACACATTGTTTACTTAACACCGACAATTATATAATCACCCGTTAGCACAGGTGTTTAAAAAATCCTTTTATTTTGAAAGTTCGGTGCTTTCACCATAATGCGAGCACTGTACGTGTCGGCTGGTTGTCGCAGGGGTCAGGCATCCCATAACTCATATTATATGGACAAATGTATGGGGACGCCTGATCATTACACCAAAAGAGACTTTAATAACATTGCATTTAGATACATAGACTTTAAAATGGAGTGGTCCCACTTTGCCGCTGCTATGCAGCCCCCCTATGCTCTGGACCCTGAGGGTAATTTGTTTTTCTATAATAAACTAGATAAAATGTGAATGCCCTGCAGTGACAAATAGCTTTGGTTTTATATTTGTTTTGATTCCATTAATGTTCAAGTTTACATTTACAAGAAACATTTCAACTGTAACTGTGTAACTGTGTTAAAGGAAGCACTGCTGTTAAAAAGCTCCTTATTTATATAAAGTGTTTGCAAACCAAATCTTATTGCACTTTTGTTCATATAGCAGTACTTTGAAATTCAAGGTGCACAATACACTGCTTTTGAATTAATTATTGAACTTTGCGTATAACTATGCACTTAATCATGATTAAAAATTTTACTTGTTGCCCATAATTAATATTTATAGCGAAAGTGATCATTTGGTCATACGTAAACACACCACAGCACACAGTGTGAACAGCACGAAATTCTTCCTCTGCATTTAACCCATTCACCAAGT
>JBBJLS010000002.1:3874225-3897622 GCA_037577275.1 Bryconaethiops microstoma
CCCATTTCTTTCAAAGATAAGACAGTTTGACAGGTATCATAACAAGGTGATCCAAAGCACTGAAGATAAACTGCAGTTAAAACAGAGCCAGTAGTTACATTGTTGTTACATGCATTATGTTACTAGACAGTTATTATGGTCAATTAATATAAAGTGAGAGCAAAATGGTCTGAAATTCCATTATCTGTGCTAAATGAACTTGAGATGTAATCATTTCTAACATATTAATAAAATATTAACAATTTCAATTTCATATATGGGGTAAATGATGGAGGACACTGCAACAAAGTGGCACAATGGATTTAATAGTATGGAGAGATTCTCTTTGCGTGTACACAAATAATAAACAGACAAACAACTATCTTTTTTGGCTATCTGGAGCTGATTAGGTCCTAAATGTTTTCTAAAACGTGTTCCATCGCAGTTCAGTACCGAGTCCAGATTCAGCCTCGCTACGGCTGAACTGTCCACCGTCTCCACACACCAGATCCGCCTTCTCTCAGGAGAGGCGCGGTTCTGATTGGCTTGGGAAAAATCTGGCTCGGAGCACTTGCGGCTTCTGATTGGGCGAGGGCCCTGTCAGTGAAGTCCAGGTGTGACGTTCCATAGAAAAGGGGAGGAGATGGGATAGTGAAGGGCAGAAAAAAACAAAAACAACCCGCCCGGTCTGCCATCTTGAATACAGTAGAGTCTACAGTGCGGAGGAGAGGGAGGGGGGCTGAAAAAACCCACTCCAGACTATCGTAACTGGTGAACTATCGATGTCAGCCGATGGGATTTGACTCGGAGACGTTATCGAGCACTTGACGACGCTTTCGGCCACGTTTTTCGCCTCTTTTTCTCGTGTTGAAGCCGGATAGCTTGGCCATGCTAGCCGTCTCTGAAAGAGCCGATCCGGCTAAGGGGACATTATCCAGCCGTCGAAATTTCGCCACGGTGGTATTTTAGATATCCCTGGTCGTTCTGTGGTCTTTTTTTCTGCCTCCTGAGGGTAAACAAAAGCAAAAGATTGCTCTTTCGACCATGGTGGACTGGCGTTTTTTTTAATGCGTAACTGTTAAGTCAGAGAGCGAGGGGGTGAGAGACACTAGGAGAGTGAGAAAGAGGGAGCTGGAGAGGAATGTGGAATACAGCACGTTAGCCACGTTAAGCTTGTTTTTCCCTTTCAAAGTAGTGCAGGGAGAGTTAGAAAAAAGAAGGTTTATGTTTGGTGGAAGTTTTTTCACCCCTTGTTTTGAACGCTTTTAACCTTCTAGCCTCTCTTTGCCCAAGTATTATCGCTTGAACTACCTCCCTCAGCTCTCCTAAAAGGATGGTTGGGTCACTTTCCATCTAAGTGAGTCGTGTTGGACGTTGCTTTTTGCAGCTTTGAAAGTTTTTTACTCCCTATTGCAGTTTTTAACCGTCCATAGTGGCCAATTATCATCTGGCATTGGGCTTGGAGAAGTGGCCCACTCAGCGAAGCAGAGGTGAACTGCTTAAGAGTTTTCTTTGTGTTTTTCTTTTTTCTTTTTTTGCAAATCCTGCCTCTGGCAAATCACCTGTTATCTTCGCTTGTTTTTGGCCTTAGATCTAACGTCAGACTGGTTAATATGGGATCTGGGATGAAACGTGTACTCGCCTACCTTTATTAGGAGATCGAACGGACCCGTTACTAAACTGTCTTTTTTTTACTGACTTCATCTGGCTTTGAACTGAACTGTCACTGGTTTTTGGTTTGGATCTCACAGCGTTCTTGGCCACTGTGACTGATAATCACCCTAAGGATTGTGCTTGTGTTTATTTGCACATCATTGAGTCTGTGACATGGATTTTTAAATGAGTGAGCACTCGCAAAGAGTGTGAAGTGGTTTGAGGGGAAGTAGCTGGAAGCTGCAGCTGTTGGACTCTTATTGGAACTAGAGGACACCAGATTTTAAAGAAAAGAACCAAAAACTATGGGTCCAGCTACAAAACTTGCTTTCGGAGTGTTCCTCATCTCTTGCTCCTCAGGTGGGTCGGTTATTTTTTGTGTTGCACGTATTGTGATAATAATATACCTGGTGCTGTATACCACAACATGATGGAGAGCCTTTGTGTGACACAGGGTTGTGCATTTTTGGTTTAAACTCCCAAAGCGACGCTCCTCTGGAAACTCAGGGGTAGTTCAAGAGGATAATGAAGCGTAATAAACAGAGATGTCATGTGCATATAGCAACCTTCTGCCATATCTTCGTTGCAAAGGTCAATATTGTGAAAATGATAAGCAGCAATATATATTGCACTGCACTTCACTGGGTTTTGTGGCAGGTTTAAGGTAACTACGTGTTCTTCGTTATTTCCAGATGTGTACAATTCATCGAAGTTGACTTGGGGATATACTATGTTATTGGGCTGAATACCACCTTCACAAAAAATATAATGTATCCAAGTTCCATCAACACAGTGGGTTTCACCGGCAGTCATCCAACAACTGAATGACTCCATCAGTTTAGCTCACAGTGGAACCTACTCGTGCAGCTGGGTTTCTGATGTATGTGATGATAACTAGTCTATAATTAATGTTCTCTCTGCTGGAAGCTTCAGCCAGTTGAACATAGCAGCATCAGCTATCAAAGGAAGAGAAGGGTAATCATTTGATCAAACCGACGGGACCAGAGCTCATTTGAACATGAGGACGACAGATAAAAATCACTCTATATCTATGAGTATGTTTTATTAGGTTGTTATACTGAATGTGGCGTGCCTGTCCTGCAAATGTGAAAGAGTTGTTCTATACTCTTTAAAAGAAAATAACGGAAAGGAACATGCACTTTTTGCAGTGGATGCTTTTGCTTTGTCGTGTAATTGTTTCTCAACTGCCTCAGCCATGATAGTTTATGGCGATTGTAGGGTTAACGTCCAGTGTATACTTGTTTACCCCAAATACTGTTATTCTTCACTATTCCACAGCACCTGAAATGGTTTAAGAAATTCTTTAGGATCGCAATGTTTTAGGTCTTTTGGTGGACGGACTGGGAAGACCATATCTGAAGACACAGTCATTTGCAATTATATACCAAAGATAACCATAGTTGGAATGTAAAAAATAAATGTCAGTTCTGCTTTTTTATTCGCCCATAGGGGGTCAACCATGTGTGGTTTTAGGCGTTCCGCTTGGTGTGTTGCTAGTAGGTCACTGGTTTCAGCACTTCATGTGGAAGGTATCTGAGTAAGCGTGTTGTTACTCAGGTTTACATCTAAGTGGGAAGCGGTGGGTTTTCTCAGAGGCTGCTTTACTGCCTTCAAGAGCTCCTTTTGCTCTAACTGGATTTTCGTGAGGGTGAGGCCTCAACTGTCTATAGAAGTTTAATTCTCTGGACTCACTCTTCAGGCTTCTCACATGGCCTGGGAAGCCTAGCATGAAGAACAAATGGGGAAAATAAATGAAACGGCTTGAGATTTTTTAGATAGTCATATTAGGTCTTGCACTGGCATTTATCTTTTTTCACAGAAGTCGAATTATTTTCATTTTGCTCTACTATTTCAGCGTAAGCATGTGATTGCATATTTGTACGTTTTTATATGCACATTTTTTGATACATGACTGTCTGTAAAGGGTAGCTCTTCTTTTTCAGATCAGGACTGTACTGCACTAGGTTTTAATCAAATTCAAATTGTAATAGCACGTTTCCTGATCAGTGAACAAACACAAATATGGCATTGATTGAAAGGTAAGAATCTGCATTTCTGAGACATTTTTCTCAGCTTGTTTCAGTAAGGAACGAGGGAGAAATTATTAATATTGATTTACACCATGCATTTCGATATTCCTGGCAATAACTGCAAATTCGAAAGGTTAAAATGACTAACTTGACAGCTAAGTGTGACATTAACTTTGCATGTGCACAAATCTGGGGGCATTTTGATGCTTCTTGACTTGATGAAAGATTGCTGCTTTTTGTAGGCTGGAAGCCCACACATTACGATGGTAAGGGGGAAATGGTTTGAAACCATAAGAAAATTGAGAGGTTTATTTTCCACCTTAATTTGTTGAATATATATTCATGTTGAATATTGTTGAATATATTTGTTGAATGTATTGAACTGCGAGCTCTGAGTCATTTATAAAACTATATTGTGAGTTCACTGTATCACTACACCACTACTATATGTAGTCTGTAACCATATGAAAGAACTGAATGGCTATAGAGCTATCATTTCTGCATTGACCTCAGGAGTGATAGACCTAGTTGGAAAATGGCTACCACCAAACAGTCAGAGAGTAATAATACATTTGTAGGCTTGTGTGCTGCTTTTATGCATCCTCGGTAAAATCTATCGACGTGTTGTGTTGTGTGCGTATTTATGTGTGTACACTCCAGTTTAAACTAATCCATGTCTTTATGTTTAGCTTCAGCTGTTAAAGACTACAATTTCTGCTTTGCATATTAGTATGCAAACTACTAGAGAATTTGATGCAGCACCAGTATCGAGTGAATGAGGTGATGAAATCACAGGAATTGATTGTGCAATCGGTGAGTCCATTACACTGGTTGGTTTAAAGCAGTAGGTTTCTAGTTCTGGCTAGATGAAAAATCACCTGAATATAAGAGGATATGCTAAGATGTTTTCCAGCTTCTTCGTTGTTGGTAATACGAGCAGTTTTGTTTTAAAGAGTGGTTCACCTACTTTACCCTGTTGAACTGTTCTGAAAGAGGATTTTGTAGTGTAATTGGAGCCTCTGTTGCTACTTCGTTGCTACCTCAGGCTCAAGTGCTCATATAGCCTAGAAATTAAAGACCCTCACTGTTCTACCAGAGGACTAATCCAGGTACACCTTTCGAGTCGATTGGCTCAAACAAATACAAAAAAGTTTGGCATGGCCAGAGTACGCGATTGCCAAGTGGACTAAAGCTGGGCAGTTGCCAGCACAAGGTTAATTACACGTTATTCATACCCTATGCCCCTCGAAATTAATCAGATTTACTAACATGCAGTCAAGACACAAAAGAGAAATGTCGTCTTGTACCAAAGGCTTTATTTTGCTGGACACACAAATGTAGACATTAAGGCAATGCTCAGTAGTGCTAAGGGAAACACTTGGTTTGTGTTTCTGGGTAATTCCACTTCCCTCCGTGCAGCAGATTAAGGTTTGGTATGTATGCCATGCTGCACTCAATAAGAGTCCTTGGGTAAGACCTCTAACTCTACCTTCGCCTACATCGTCATATGTAATTACAATTTGAAATTGTACTATTTTCAAACGACAAAATCTGCAAATGAAATCCCACTTTAATAAATGCTTTGTTAATATGTATAAAGTCTGGAAGTTTAACCTCATAAAGTAGAGCTTGTGAATTGGCAGTCTGGCTCATTGAACATTCAAGCCTAAAAAATCAGCGTGCAATCAGATATTTTTCCAAAATGTTTGCAATTCCAGATGCAGAACTGTTCCGAAACGTTTTGAATCCTAATAAATCACAAATATTAAGTTGGTTTGTTGCAAAAGCACACATTTTATGAATTTTTTATTTACAAATAAAAACCTGGACATATAATTTTTCAGGAAATTCAGTGTTTTTTCTCTGTATACGATACCACTTCGATAATCAGCAGGTACTTTTACAGGACAGTATCTAGCTGTTTACAGTTAGGTAATTAGTGTGAGAATGGGTGTCTCTCTGTCTGGAAGCAGGTCGTGTTTTGGCTGCATCGTCCACATTGTTCGCTATTGCCATGCGAAGACTCGGGAATAGCGCCACCTGCACTGTGTGACAGTCCTAGAAACACTGCGCCGTGAGTCAGTTCGGAACATTGACTATTCTTGGCCGTCCCACTGAGTGGTCCAACAAAAACATCACAGTGATGAATAATGAAACCTGGGGTTAGCAGAAAAAAGAGCCTGGTGCTAATTGTCAGAGTGTTGAAGTCAGCTATTGCTTCAAACTGAGACAGGATCTAATAAAGATGAAACTGTGCAGGTCATCGCAGGCTGCATGCTTAAAGTCTAAGCACTATTAAGTGCTTCAACAGTCAAAAGCAAAGTATATGTTTAAGGTTTATAATAATTTACACTGATTGTTTGGTTTGACGCTCTGTAATGAATGCTGTATTACACATCTGTAATAATCTGTTGCCGTGAATCATTTTCTTTTACATGCACGGACAACATCTACATATTCTCCCAGTCACAGTTCATAATCAATTCATGCATATTAATTACGCCTACATTCAGAATAATAACGGTAAGAGATCAACTGATTTATAATTTCACAGAATCGACAGAGTAAAAATGACCTGAAGCATTGAAAGAAATCGCCTCAAAACTGTCAAAAAGCTGCACTTTCTCCTTTCCCTGTTCTGTGTTTAGCTGGACTGATTACCAGATAAGCAAAGGACCCTGAAGGTCACCCGTTTTAAGTAATTCATCAGCAAATGTCTACATTAAAAACGGCCAGCTTATTTATGACTTTGTAAAAGCCTTTTCTTGTTAATCTAATGCCTTACTTTCATTTATGAACCTACACACCTTTCAAGGTACCTCTTGGTTGGAAATGTCTTGTGTAGGCAGTAGGGCTTGACCGTAGGCATCATGTTATGGTCCCATGTAAAAGTCAAATCTTTTTATGGTCTCATGTAAAAGTCAAATCTAAAATATATGTTAAAAATGACATTGTAAGTATTACCAGGTTCTGTAACCCCTTGATATTAACAAAATGTTCCTATAAATTGAGGCCTTATAGGCAATAGAGTTTCATCATCACCTTTTTGACCTTCCATTGTCCGTAGTCCTGGCTGTGGTGCAACCTAGACGAGGTGGTGCATATTTTCCCTTGTAAAATAGATCCAGACAGCTTAGCGGGGGGCCATTATGTATCCACGGCACTTCTACAGCAAATCCCCAAAACAATGATTTTTGTTATGTGGGGGATAATACACATTTACCTCATAAATCCCCCTTTGAGAAGTCACACAGCCGGCATGCTGATGGGCAATTTGGTAAGCCTTGTGCATTTGCGGGCACTCCGGCTATTACAGGATTACGGCTCATGTTTTCAGCACGAGGTCACAAAATGACATAAACAAAGATAAAGAGGAAGTCTTGTGTTAAGGAGTCACTGTGAAAGGTTTACTTTTATTTAAAGCTGTGCTAGTCATTACTTTCTCACTAAACTTGGAAGTCACATGGCTTGTCAGAACTGGAATAGAAAACTCTGTCACAGTTTCCGCTAAATATGTATTTATACATTTACACACACATATTGTAACTTCACCTCAGTTCTCTTTGCCTACTCTTTCAATTATAGAGCCATATGCAAACATTTAAACTCATTTAAATGCATTAAAATGGCCTGAAGTGTGGTCTCTGCGTATGGATATGAACTTTTTTCACATAGAAAATGGAACTATGTTAACTATGCCTAGGGAGGGAGATTGAACCAGTAGGTCATTTCCACCCAAAATGATTTTTTTAAAAATTGAGATATAAATGATAAATGAAATGGTGAGACTGTTGCAGGGTTTTATGCCATGGTGCGTCATTAAAACCGAAACCCTGCTGTTAACTGTTGCTGTTATTTAGATTTGTTTGCATCCTCAGTAAAGTATCTTTACCCAGATGTAATCAGTGTCACCAACTCCTGCATGTTTCTTTAATAGCGATGGGGTGGATGTTTTTCTCTCCTTGGATCAGATGTCAGTTTGAGCCCGTGTGCAGTGTGGTCACAGCCTCTGCGATTATCACAGTGTTATGAATGACTCCTCCATCCGCTTTAGTTCCGTCACGGAGAGCCGGCAGTGTCACAAGTCTAACAGGCACGGAGGTTTGAAGAGTGTTTGTTTTGCTGTGCAGTTTTTGCTGATTTGAGCCAAAGCACACAACACATAATAAACGCTCATAATTGTCGTCTTCTTGGCCACGGCTGAATGTCTTTTTTAAAATGAGCTTTAAGTACGATGGTCCCTCATTGGACCATTTAAAAAAATACAATGCATTTCTTCTCGCCATTTTTCAGTATGCCCATTTGGCATCTTGATTGACAGCTTGACCTTGCATCGCTTGGCTGCGTATTTTGATCTGCCTCTTGAAGTGGACTTCCATGACATAGGCAGGTTGTTAGCCGCTGTTGTCCAAGATGCAGGTGCCTCTGTGAATAATTTACTACCACGGTTGACCACTGCTGACGGAAGGGTTATTTGAAATCAAATGTGCCACCTTTGTCCTCCGACAGTTCTCTGTGACCTGTGCTGTGTTTTGTCCACTTTTCTGCTTTGTGTGTACAGCGCTGCAGCTGTTCCCAGTGCTCTTTATTGCAACAAACTTAAACACACTAAATCCAGCGGTTCTGTCAATGAGCACATTAAAACCACATTAAATGTAACAAAACCCTCAAAATGGAAAACAAGCTTTCATAACCAGTGTCACATTGATACTGTATTGGGATCACGAATAGAGAATACTGATCTCATGATGGAATCTCAGGGGCTGATGATGCTTGCATGCTTGTAGATAGACCACAACTGGGGTGGGATGAGGTGGGGTGGTATTGGGGGTCTACAGTTTAGGCAGCAGCGGGCTATGGTGATGTTGATCCAGGTTATACAAACAAATAATTTTAATATTTACTTCTGTTGACAAATGTGTTCCCTTATTTTGTCTCTCTCTGCTAACACAAAGGGATTTGATTTAAGTAATGTTTGACCATTTTTATTGGTCTGTTATTTATGAAATGTTCACATAATTTAACGGACACGTAGCACCTTTCAGATGATTTCAATAATTTTGCCCAGAACATTATGCAGATTTCGCTGGTCACTTGAAGCTCCCGGTCAGACACAAAGACGACTTCGTTTTTAAACAGCTTGACTGCTAGAGACCAAATCTTATCCAGTAAATCCAGTCTGGAATTTCCATGATCATTTGTGGCTGCGCTGACACCACTGGGGATTTGGTTTCATTGAGCCGACTAGGGGGGATTGTGAAAGTCATCTCTTTTTGCAGTGCTTTCTCTCAGAACGTGCACTTAGACAGACGCCTACCAGCACGTTCGATAGTCGTCTCCATGCAGGTGAAGCTCTTTTCAGCTCAGCTAATGGTGGTTGATGTGGTTTTTTGGGGATAGGGAGTTGGTTTTCCAAAGCAGCTTAAAGCGGATTTGGAGCAAAAAGTGTGTTAAACATGATTGACGGTCGATTCGCCCACACGCACACTCACAACATATGTTTGCCACACACTGGAAGCTCAACGTTCTGGATTTTATTCTTATCCAAAAAAAAAAACATTTTTAAGTGGGACCGTCATTCCCGTTTTGATAATGAGCTAAAATATTGTCACTCGCTTCATCTAGTACTTGTGTTTGGATCTCGATCTCATGAATCACCAAGGTCTCGGTGCTTTCCAGCATAGCTTAATTTCTCGCTAGATGCGTTTTAGTGGCCTGTGATACAATCGTGGAGCCATTTGCTCAGTTAATAGCTCATAAGCACCATAATCAATATTTGATGCTTATAAGTAATCTGGAATGTTGTAATAGGGGTTTACTTCTCCCATTAGAGTTGTATCATTTGAATGGATCATAAACCACAGAACTGTTCTCAGTGTCTGGTAGTCTATGTCAAGCTTCAGCCGTTTTTGAAGCAGCTTAATTCCTGATTTCCTATCCGATTCAGTAGCTTTTCCCATTGCAGTCTTTTGCCTAACTTGCATACAAGCACATCTTTGTGGACTGCCAGTCCAAACCATTGTTGAGGACGCTCTCAGCAATCTCATTAGAGGAGTTCAAGGAACATTTACCATAAATACACTGTGAAGAACCATGGCTGTGGGAGAGAATAGCTGCAGGTAGGGCAACCCGAGTGAGAAAGTTCATTGTAGCATGAATTATGTTTGAAATGTAATATTTTCCACAAGTCTCATTAAAAAGTCTAATTATAAGGAACTTCAGAATGAAACAAACCTTTCATGAAACACATGCTCGGAAAAGTGTACAGAGACATATTGTGACGTAATTCATCATGATATCGATAAATAATGTCCGACTGCACAGCTCTAGTTGCAGAAAACCGTAGCATTCAGGGCCACTTGGCTCCGATTGTCATGCATGACCTGGACCGTGGGGCATTGTAGTCAGGACAATAATGTCGATACTGTTGGCAATAAACATTTTAAAATGTAGAAATGTTCTTCTAGATTATTATGAAAAAATTTAATATTTATTTCTGTGAAGACGTAATATTAGTGTAAAATATCAGTCAGATCTGTCCAATGCCAATTATTGAATTAATCATTTTGATATAATTGCGATACAGTATTCACCAAACTTCAAAAAACGTTTGGTTGGAGTTCTCCAGATAAATACATATGACCTTGACCTCAGCCAATGTAATCAGTGACTGATACACTCTGTAATGTTGCTGAGAGATTCAGCAGCGCTGGTGGTCCTAAGAAGTATGCACAGAGACGTGGGCACTGGGGAGATATGAATATATTTGTGAAAAGGAAAAAAGTAGGGTTCAACAAAAATGGCACACAAATACATTTTCTTCAACTGTGCTTTCACTTTCATCACATAGAGCTCCTTTGTGCTCAAAAGACCAAAGAGCATAAGCCGGCAGAGGAGAGAGATTTATTGATGAACAAAGTGCACATGTTCCGCTTTATTCGCAGCAGTACAGTGTAGAGAGTTCTCGAGCTGTACAGAAATTCCCACTGAGTTATTCTGATCCCGAGCGTGGAAAGGAAATGTTCAGTAAAGTGGGGTTGAAAAAAGAGTCTTAATAAGCGAGAAATCAAGACTAAGGGTGTCCTCACACCATACTGTGCCCCATTACATTTGACTCTCAACCCAAAGTCCAGTTTATTTAACTAGTGTGCTCGCTCAGTACCGTGCCCAGGCCCTGGCGCAGTACTCCAATGCAACTGTCTCATTTAACGGAAACGTAACAAACATGGCGGCAATGGAATCTACATCAGAGTTGCAGTGTTTGCTGTAAATTTGCCCGGGATACAGACAAAAATCACAAAAACGGCCATCTATCCTCATGCTTGTGCATTATAGAACCGTTGAACAGTGTGACAAGTTGATAAAATTGGTTCAGTATGAGATACACTCTGTAAACCTGGCAGCTCACCAGATGAAAAGGATAAATCAGTGATTGATGTGATGATGTAAGTGTACCCGAGTCCGGAACATTTAGCGCAATTTGAACACAGGCCGGCAGGGCACTCGGGAGGGGGGCACAGTCGTGCTTGGGCACGGCACAAGGCAGCCAGGCCTGAGATTAGCTCTTAGCTAGCATCTTTAATCAATCTTAACATCCAGTCTGTCTGGACCACTGGGCATGAAACATCTGTAACATGGGTTAATCAGGCAAATGCCAGCTGGATAAAGGACATAACGGTCCCATGGTCTAAAAACGACTTATTGATGTTTGACATTCTGTGACCCTTCTAAGTCGCAATTATTGCTGGGAATAACACGAGCATGTTGTAATTTCATATTAATCACAGTCTTGTGTAATTAGTTAAATTCTTGTTTTATGGAAGGAAAAATAAATGAATGCATAATTTAAATAAATGAAAAATGCAGAGTTTAAACTCTTGCCTAACTATATAATTATTTAGTGTTATTTTAAGACTGAACGTCTTGCCACTGACAGTGTTTGAGCTAAAATTGGTGCACAGTAGTTTCAGGTAACACATTTAAAATTTTATGTTAAAAGTTTCAACTAATATGCCATAGGTGTTGTTTCAGTAATCCCAGGCCAGATCTACATGACATCTGCAAAGTTAGACAGATTGCTTGCCCCATAGATTACAGTATCACCTGCCTTCTTTTGCCTCTGTTGTTGTCATCACTTGAGAGCCAGTCAGTGGACTAAGGTACTTATCTTGGCAAACCAAACTGTATCTGAGCATGTTTGACCCTCAGAGTCCAATTCGTGTGAGTAGTGGGATGCTTGTGCCCACCACATCAAGTGTTCATTGGTTCTTTTGGTCTAGGGTACAATATGCATCTAATTTGATCGCGCAACAGTGTTGGTATAAGATCTCCAGTCAGATGTGTTCTGTGGTGTGTGCAGTTTTTAGCCACTAATCGGTGAGCCACTAACCATTTTGGGATACAAGATATGGATTGGTGAAACGTGTAATTTAGCCGTTCTCTAGACATGGAATAGACATTTGACACCTTCATTATTGTTAACCCTTAGAACATGAGCGGTCATTGTACAGCAAAACAGCTCCTTATATGGAAGTTCCCCTGGTTTGTGTTGATGCTCAAGGTTTCAAGACGTCATGCTGAACGTTGTTTGTCATTTAAAAACATGTAATAATAATAACCACTACTGGGGGTTTTAAAAATGGTGTCACACACAAATGCCCATAAAGAACAACAATGCACAAATTTATTTTAGTTAAGCTCTAAAAATACACAAGACCTTTGAACCCAGGAGAACTTTCAGAATAGTCTCCGCCCACAAGCGGGTGGGGAAAACCTACAGAGGGATGGGGGTCCAGAGAGTGGCCGAGTGGCGGTGTGCCGAGCAAAAGAGCAGCAAATGGCAAGTGTGTAGGAGAACAAACACCAATTTCATTTGTTGAAATAAGATTTAACTTATATTAAGGGTAAAAAACAGTCATTCTTTTTCAAATAATGTGCCAAGCCTTATTACCGTTACACCACTCAACCCTAGTTAATGGCTGGTATTAGTGAAAACCTGAGATTGTGCTCAATGAGAAGATATAGATTAGTTGATAACAGTGTAATACATCAAACCCCTGTTGGAAAGTGAAGGATATGCCTAGGCAGCTTCTAAAGAGCTAACAGGGAGCAGGCTTCCAAAAATCTGATATTATCTCTAATAATCTCAGGCTAAATAGACCTGAGCAAGACTTTGGAAAGCTTCTATTTCAGACGTTCAGCAGGTGCAGTTCAGTAAAAGTAGGCTTGATGTGAAACTGCTTCAGCACTGGCCCTGGGATTTGATGACAAACAGCAAGGTGGTGCTTGTCTGCACTCTTCAGTACACACATCCATCATCATAACAGATGCTGTGTGATCTATTAAGTGCACTTTGTTGTTCATAAGCCTCCGTGACAAACACCTTTATTCACCTAAGTGCCCCTGCACTTCCGAGCTCATGCCATACTCAGGGCGTCTGTGTAGGCAGCAACTTGCTGAGGGTTTAAAGGGCCTTGTTTGCATCTGAACCCGAGCCACTCCTCATGATGGTAAGGAGCATAGGAAATTATGTAAGCCTGATAAGCATGCCGTGAACACCCTGCTTCCAGTAATTTTGCTGTTGTTTCTTTTTTTTTTTCCTGTCAGAAATGTGTAATGCCAAACCACAGAGCGAATGTCACCAGCCTTCCACTATACGATACCTTGGATAATTTTTGCTTTCCTAGGTTTCATTATTCGCTGAAAGCCAAGAACAGATAAATAGATTGCATGAAACTGTGGCAAAAATATTACATATTATGCTTTATATGTAATATATGTTTTATATGCTTTATTAGGGAAGTGAGGGTTAGGGTTTGATATTGTAGCATGATTCAAACAGAAGTAGGAGTAACTTAGGGTGTGCCAGTTCACAGGAACATTGTGACATTGCAATACAGATATTGGAGATGCATTGTGGAGAATGGAAATTCTAGTAATTAGGGACGCATCGATGTGGCATTTGTAGTCCGATTTGATATCTTTCGTGTACATATCTGCCGATGCGTTTCTTTTTGTGAGCAACCAACGATTTAAAGTGAGTAAAAATATTTTAGCACAACATGTGCCTTTCCAGAGTGCAGAGTGCAATAAACTCTACCAAAATCCATTCAAAATATTGGTAAAAATCTAAACATCTGTAAACGTCTGCCGATACCAATATGATTTTGATATCGTTGTGCATCCCTGTTATAAATGTTAATGTTTAATGGGTCTGAACAGGTTTCCATACTTCAAGCACCAGTCAAAAAGCCACTCCAACACTCTTCCTGCCTCGCAGCTCTAGTGTTATTACTAGAATATGGAGCAACATGGCTATAGTCGTGATGTTTGTAATTCAGATTTTTTAAAGTATTGGTCCTGTTGTTGGGAGGGATGACCCTCTCTTTCCCTAATCAGCGTTCTCCTCTGGTTGAACTACCCATGAGCTATCTTTAACCCCCATAGTGCTGGGCAGCGAATGGGAGATTCAGAATCAGAAAACTGTATTGATTCTCGAGGACAGAACAAGAACAATATAAAATATGAAGTTTAAATAAAATCAAATAAAAACAGCAGAAATACACTATGCTATATACAGAAATATTGGGGAATAAATACTATAGATAAATAACTTACAATTAAGTGATTTAATAGGAGCACAGTAGTGCCTGTAGTAGATAAACAGTATTGACATAAGTAGTGATATTGCACATGTTAAGACCGTTGCACATAATGAAATGATTTAGAACCAAATAAGAAAATTGCACGTGATGAGACTATTGCACATAATAATAAGATATTGCACATAATACTAATGATTTTAAGTGGGAGCTACATTTTCTTTAGCAGTCATATTTGTGATATGACCCATGCATGATCATAAGAAGCTTTAGACACATTCAGGTGAGTTTGGAGGGTTCACTTATAGCTTTAGCCATTTGTGGATTTCGCACCTGTGAGATCAGACATTCCCCGAAGGAAGCAATGGCATAATTTGGATACCTGAGTAATTTTTTGCCTTGTTGGATTGACGGCCTTGCGCAGAACAAAGGCCTATAGTGGCAATTCACAAACGTTAATTACATTTGAATAAATCTGCGTTGTGTCTTGCAGTTTTAGGCTGGTTACTGTTGACAGTAAGGCTGGGTGTCGTCAATAGCGCTATGATCGGTATTTCAATAGGGGTCCCACAATATGGTACAGACATACTGACGTTATAAAATCAAATTAAAGTTGTTAAGTAATTTTTTGCCTTGACCGGATGTTACAGAGCACAACTTTGATTCATCGCCTGTGTCCAAAGCTGCAGTGTAACTTGGTAGTACTGCAGAAGCTTGATGTTCATCTTCGGCACCACTGTACCTCTCCTTGAAGCGGGTGTGACAGTAATTCTGACAGATTCCCTGTAATCCCGATAATGGTGACTTGTGTCTCTGGAACTAATCCTCTGGTTTTATCCCCACCAAGGGGCAATTAGCAAATTAATTCCACAAAATAATTTAGGCTGCAATTGCCCGTTTGCATTTTGTTTTTAATGAGCCATTTTGCTGTCATTGTTTTCGGCAGTCAGATACGAATGACTCACCGAAGATTTCTTGGAAGGTGTCCATTGGTTTTGATGGAGAGCACTATATTTGGTAACACAATAAAACAACAAAAGCGCACACGATTCCTGGGGCTTACGCATCTTTCACAATGTGATTCTGTGACTAATCTTGACTTGAGGAGGTCTCCTTTGCCAGAAAGGGTAAACTATAGTAGACCTGGTATTGATGCTCAGTGACAGATTTTTCCACGTAGTGGTGGGCGATATGGCAAAAATCACATCATTTCGAGAAATTTTCACGATACACTCACTTTTCTGACGTCTTGGAATGGACTAGTAATTTCACATAATATATAATAAATGCTATATAATTTATTAATACAAAGGAATTTTTCACAATTTCTATACACAAAATCCATTTAAGCGGGGCTAAATTTTCACAAAATGTGCAGTTGCCCTACTCTCAGAATGACTTTGTTGATAATAAATGACGAGTCTTTAACGGGTGTGAAGATGATATTTAATTTATAAAGGGCCCTTCTCAAACCCCTGGACATACAAAGAACACACGCATACCAAAACAGTCCCCAGAACATCATGTAAAGCCCCATAGCTGCAGTGTAGAGTCACTCCAATAGCAATAATGTCATAACCCTTGCTGGTCAAAGCTTGGCCTTCTAATCAAACGCAGAAGGGAAGAACGTGTTGTGAATATATCAGGTGGCTGTTTTGTAACTTGTTCATTCGCTACAGCACATTAAGCACGTTCACGAATTGGCACGAGAGCACCTCAAAGCATTTCGAATCCATTTGCCACGGCCTGACCTGTTGAAGTCCAAACGAACAAGCTCAGATTGCACCTCGTTGGCTTTGAAGTATGACTGGCCCTGGCACTCTGAAATCATTTGCATTTGTTAATGGTGGCGACCCACAGTTAAAGTGAGCGGAGCGGCAGGAACGGAAACAGAGAATTGAAGGTATGGACACTAACAGCGCTATTCGAGCTGGCATTTGGAGGTCACATTTCAAACGTCCTTGCGATTGCATGATTGCTGTAGTTGGCTGGGTGCTTGGGTTTGTTGCTGCTTGACCTGTACTGTTTACTGCTCTCTCCCTGACTCCCCCTCCCCCCCACTTACAGTGGCGCCAGCCATCTTTTTGCTTAGCCTGTGCAACCAGTTCTCAAATACCTGGCCCCAAGCTTGAACTGTTCCATATGAATGTCACTACAGGTATCGCTCGAAGTCCTCTTAGCCTCAGGCACTTGTTGGATCGACAGCCTTGCGCGGTACAAAGGCCTATAGTGGCAATTCACAAACGTTAATTACATTTGAATAAATCTGCGTTGTGTCTTGCTCTTTTAGGCTGGTTACTGTTGACAGTAAGGCTGGGTGTCGTCAATAGCGTCATGATCGGTATTTCAGTAGGGGTTTCACAATATGGTACAAACATACTGACGTTATAAAATCAAATTAAAGTTGTTAACCATAACAAGGCATCATTAATGAACCAAACTAGGTGTGGTTTGTTCTGGGGTGCTGGGCAGCAGACAGGAGGGAACTTATTGCTTATTAAACACTTAGCCAGCCAGTTACATCCTAGCAATGGAATGTGACAACATAAATTTGTTAATAGTTTAATACCATCTATTCGGTTCACTGACAGCACGGCCAATGTAACAGTATATGAACGTCTTGTTAAAAGTTCATGAGTAGTATATTTGTCCTCATGAGTACGTTTGAGCTGATCAGCTGTGTTGTGAAGTGAATAGATACTTCATAGTTTGCATATATATGTGTATATATATATGTGTGTGTGTGTGTGTATATATATATATATATATATGTGTGTGTATATATTTGTGTGTATATCTATGTATATGTATGTACACTACAAAAACAATTCATGTGACCATTTTCCAGCCTCTCTTTATTATGAATAAGTATATTTATAATAATAACATAGATTAAGATGTTCTAGCTCAGTTGTGTCAGGCCAGGAAATAGTTGCTGTGTGTCAGCAGCAGGGTTAAGAAACGGGTTTATGATGGGTACTGTACATCTTTATCACGTAGATTAGGTTTTTTTTTTTTATATTTAACGTGCTGCTCCAGTTCTCTGGGGGAATTGTCCAGCCACTACATGTGTTAATAAAGTGAGTTTGGGTAAACTCCAGGTTTTCTGAAGATACATCTTGGTTCAAATGACAACAACAGAAAGTAGTGGTTCTTTAGAGTAGTGGTTACTTATGTTTGCACAACAAACATGCACACGTGGCCAAACGCAGCCTGTGACCTCACGTCTTCACTGCTTCATGCATGCCCGTCTTGTCTCCTCTGCATTGTAGTGGTTGCTGGAAGCAATCTTGAAACCAACCTTCAGGTCCAGCCAGAGCCTGCTTACGGTCACAGCTTGCTTGCTGTTGGAGTAAAATGTGGTGTTGTATTTTTTATTACCCATGTGGTAAACCCAGAGTATTTTTTCCACCAAAAATGGTTTAAAATGCCACTGGAGCATCTCACTCTCCCGGATTATTTTAAATCCGAAGGATTATTCGCTTGAGACCTGTATGGATGGATATGAGGAATTGCCACAACATGCAGTAATCCTGAACCACAGCTAACTAATGTTTGCCTTTATTTGCTTAGTGTTTTGATAGGGTGGTTCAATCAGCTAATTTATTTACCAAATTTGGAGCCATTTGAACATGACATGAGGTCAATTGATGTCAATGGGAAATTAACTTTTTTAGTTATTGACGAGACAGAAGATATTTGGTGGAAAAGGGGTAAATTAGGTGCAAATAGCATTTTTATTACTACCACACTAGTTTAAATACATATGTACTTCGCAGTAGGGATGGTTATTATTGTACTGATACTGTTATCGATACTCTATCTGCCTGTCGATGCCCAAGATTGTCAGTGTTCTTATTGTTACTACACTCTATAATTTGGAGTAATTTGTTGGGGTTTTTTTTGTAGAAATATAGAGCTACACTCCCACTGATCTAACACAGCATTAACTGTTTGGAAAACACTGAATAAACACTGATAGCAATAGGAGTTTATTCATATATCTAGTCAGGAACCAGTCAAACTGGTAACTTGCCCAATATTTCAGACCTGTTTTTGCTGACGCTTTTATTGTACTCCTGAAAGGCAAATTGTGCCACTATGCTGAAATATCTCCATTTTATTTGTTTTAGTGTAGTTAGGGGACATTTCTACTCCACACATGAGGGATGTTGAATATGGGGGCTTTTTGCTCTCAGAAGCTTGTATTAGATTTTTTTTTTTTTTACTTTTACAAAGGAAGAAAAAACTATAAAGGCTTGTGCTGGTCTAGTCTTCTTAACGCCATAAGACATTTTGCAGTTGTGTCAGTATCGATATTGGTCAATATATACTTGAAAAATCTCAGATATCTTTATCAGCCCAAAATTCCCATGTCGGTGCACCCCTGTTGACCAGTAATGTATTTCCCATCTAACATCAAGAGAAAATTTGCCACATTTCAGACGAATTGCATCATCCACATTCGTCTCCAAATTGCGCTCATCAGTCTCTACTGGTCAGTGTCCACAAAACAAGCTTTTGTCTAATGCTGAATTCTGTGTGCTTTGCAGGGGCCATCCTGGGCCGCTCAGAGACGCAGGAGTGCGTTCTCTACAATTACAACCCCAGCGCCGAGAACCAGGGAAACCGCAGCATTGAGCCTTGCGTAGGAGACAAGGACAAGCGTCTCCACTGCTTTGCCACCTGGCGGAACGTGTCCGGGACAGTGGCCGTGGTCAAGCAAGGCTGTTGGTTAGACGATGTCAACTGCTATGACAGGTAACCTTCGAATATGCACACTAAAAATATTTTCTGTTTTTAGACTCTTAAAGGGCTCATATCCTACAGTTTCCTTGTACTCTATTGTTTCTCTGAGATTCAATTTACGGTTATCTAATTTTTACTTTTTTACATACCTCGCTAAACTATAGTGCTAAGGTCTTGAGCCACACCTTATTCCTTCATATTTTGCTTCCAAATATCCAGACATACTTGTATTTTTAATGTAGCCTTGAGGAATTGTTCACCAGGCTTCCTGCAGGACTTTTAAAGGCTCTTATTTTCAGTCTAGTCCTTGAACCGGACCAGTTTCAGAGGAATATTTTTTCTCGATTAAACCACAGTCACAGTGTTCAGGTGGTGATCAGTATACTGGTGGTGCTGAATGCTGAGTGTTTGGAACTCCTTTATCTAGCCTCCTTGTATCTTTAGGCTCTTTGCAGTTATTTCCTTAATCTACTCAATGTCAGAAATTAGGCAATAAAAGGTGACAGGCATAAAAGGTGATTCAAAGCAAAATATAAAGAAATAAGGGGTGGCTCAAGGCTTGCCCATTAATATACGTTTGTAAACATTTATTATTATACAAACTAAAACAGTCCTTATAACTTTTGCAGGCTAAAAAGTTGTGTGACATCACAAAAACACTAAATAAAAATGGCTGGTTTTGCAGCTTAGTTTCTATATGAACTGCACATTTATTTATTTAACTTTTTATATTTTGGTTCTACTTCATATGGGGTGTTTGAACACCTTGGGTCACTAACGTGAAAAAAGTGATAGGCTAATATAGGATGGTCGGATACTTGCTTCTGGACCAAGAGGTCATGGGTTTGAAACCTACCTTCAGCACCACCACTGAGTTCCTGATCAAGACCCTTAACCCCAAGTTGCTCCCAAGACTGTCCCCTGTAGTTAGGGAGTGGAAGTCATTTTGGATAAAAGCATCTGCTAAATGCCGTAAATGTAAAATGTAATATTTGTATTAATGTAATATATTAATGTGCAAATGAATCAAATAAAATTTTATTCAGGACTTTTTTATAATGTAATGACTCATGCCCTCATTCCTTCCACCTATAAATGTTTTCCATCAAATAAGTGACAAACAAAATCTGAACCCATTGTTAGAGATGTTTAAAACAGAAAGGAGATTTTTCCCTTTGTAAATGTCCTTAAATAAGAATTATTTTGTGCAATAATGTTACTTCTCGTGTGCCGTTATGAACAATTCTTAGAGATGTCGACTCACTGCTAGGAGGTTTTGGGTCGGATTCCCATCTGGGATGGTCTGGGTCCTTTTTTATGTTTTACTTGTGTCTGGGTGGGTTTCTGCTGGGATCACCGGTTTCCTCCCATAGTCCAGAGACACTGGAGATGCTAAATTGCCCCAAGTGTGCATGTGTGTGTGAATGTTAAGGACTGTCCAGGGTGTTTATCCACATTCTGCCCTTCCAGGCCCCAGCATAAACAGTGCCTCCTCCCACACACACACCCTCCTGTGACCCTGGTTGGTATAAGCGGCTCAGAAAATGAATTAATGAATGAAGGAACAATTCTGAAAAATGATGTTA
Organism: Bryconaethiops microstoma; assembly: GCA_037577275.1. Lineage (NCBI taxonomy): Eukaryota > Metazoa > Chordata > Actinopteri > Characiformes > Alestidae > Bryconaethiops > Bryconaethiops microstoma. Next base: position 3,894,845 of record JBBJLS010000002.1, read on the forward strand.
TGGGCAGTACAAAATTCATGTTTCTTACCTTGACCTTCGGTTGAGCCCAACCAAACCTTAATTTTTATGGTCATGGTCGAGATGGCGGTAAATCCCCATCAGCCACATGGCCTCTACTAAATACAGAACACATTCCGTGCTGAATATTGATACCTGCTGCCTTGTGTAAACATGTTTTCCCGTCAAGGTTCATCCTGAACCCTGTGCCCTCTCCTCATAAAAGTGGGCAAAAATCCACCAGGGCCTTATCTGCTCATGTGCCCCCATGTGACAGGTAACCGCTGCCTGCTCGTCAAGTGGAGGTGTCCCGATAGCGTGCGAAAAGCAGCACCTCGCTCTCCTTGCGGCTCTTGTCCTAGCATGCTGCTGAACCTGTTTACCTTCCACCCGTTGGAACTGGATGGGATGTTTCATTGGTTTTTTTAATCATTTATTTTTTCCTTTCTTTTTTTTTTTTTACACGGGCTGCCTGCCCACAGTGAGTCTTCTGCCAGCTCAGTGTGGATTAGGATGGGCAATATGAAAAAAATGTTAAATTATGTATCACAATATTTTTTTGAATTTTATTGGTAGTATTCTTATATTTCAAAGAGTACATGGAAAAAAATAGTAGTAGTGATTTTTGTTTAGTTTTTAAACCATTTGGAATATTCAATACCATTTTTGATATTAAGCCAGATTTAAAATAGAGGGAAAAATTAAGATTTCTCTTCAGATTTGGAACATTTTAAATAACAAACCTGTTACTGGGACATTAATTACCTAAATGTGACTGTCATCTGTAAACAAAAAAGATTTTACAGTAATAAAAAAAAAACTATTGGCCCATCAAGAGATGTCCAGTTTGATCTGGAATAAGACTCATTTTCACACCAGCAGTGCAGACAGAGGGGTATGAGGGAAAACAACTTTCAAAAGCTAATTATTTTGTTTTCAATTGACACCAGGTGCACTGAACTTTCCAAACAAATATATGCAGAGGCCACTATTAGGTGCTTTACGGTAGTATGTTGGCAAGTAATCGGCCCTCACTTTTCATAGGACTAAGTGCTTGATATCTTGATAATGGAAATACCTAAGGGTGACCTCTGGATACATTTCACATCTATAATTCACGCCTACCTTGTTTGGTCTAGATCTTTGAACTCTTCAGTTTGGTCCGAATCAAAAAGTGGGAAATGTGCCTCAAACCACAGTCTGGACCAAAGCAGGTGGTCTTGGTCCGAATTAATCTCAGCCATGGTTGGGTGTGCTTGCAGCATGAAAACACCTGTTTCAGACTTTTGGACCAGTTATAGGCTGTCAAAGAAAGATGTAGGTGATGAGTACAGGACGTTGGTTGGTGACAGGACATAGATTATGACAATAGGATGTAGATGATGATGATCACAAGACGATGGTGGTAAAGATGACAGGACACAGGTGATGACAGAATGTAGATGATTTAGACAGAACAGAGATGATTATGATGATGATGATGACAGGTTGTAGGCAATGACAGGATGTAAGCAATGACGACAAGATGTAGGTGATGAGTACAAGACATTGGTTGGTGACAGGACATAGATTATGACAGCAGGATGTAGATGATGATGATCACAAGAAAGGTGGTAAACATGACAGGACACAGGTCATGACAACAGGACGTAGATAATGACGAGATGCTGAGGATGACAGCAGGAAGTACGTGATAATGACAAGATGTTGGTGATGGTGACGGGTCATAGGTGATTGGGACATAGGTGATGACAGGACTTCGTTGATGACAAAATGGTGTGGGTGATGATTGTACGTGGGTGTTGACTGCAGGACATAGGCGATGATGACAGGATATGGGTTGTGACAGTACATCCTCAGCCCAAAAACAGGACAGTGAACATGTATCAGAATGAGACATCTTGTTAAATGCTATTGTAAACAAGAGCAAAACCAAACATGGAATCCCCTCAGGAGTGGGCTTCAGTTGTATGGAAGCCCATGTATGTCAAAAGTGTGTATGACATGAATCGTATGGTTACTAAGGGAAGCATTCGAAAATATCAACATGTATCGATATATCAATGATTTTATTTAGCAACCAGCACTAATTGGCTGTTCTCCTTAATTGGTCTAAACCTGTATTTTTCTATGACCCCCTCCAAGATCAGTAAAGTTTTCTGATTCTGATAAACTCACAATAGGAACTTATAATTATCACAATAATCACAATAAGCATGTCATCATATCGCCTAACCTTAGCTTAAAAGCGTGTGCACAGCACAAGCCCTCAAAAAGTGAACAGCCTCCCTTGTCTTTCTCCTCTTCTTTTCTGAACAAAAGCCCTGAGGAATGTTATCCACTTCCTTTCTCGTTCCCAACCCTGTCGCAGGGTTTTTTGTGCTCTTAATCTTTGTTTATCAGCTCTAAGCTAACAAAAACGTGTATCTCTGATGTGGTCTGACAGTTGGTTTCTTTTATGAACACACCTTTCATTCTCTTCTGTATTTCTCTGAATGTTTGGCTTCGGGACATTAGAAAACTGGAAGGAGGTTAAAGCAGGGCTCCGGGCCTGAATGGACTTTGGCATAAACAGTTTAATGATTGCTAAAATCCTTCTTGGTCTTTCTCTCAAAACACACCTGCTTTCGGTTCCCAGTCCCATACATGATGCAAAAAAAACAAAACAAAAAATAAATAAATTAAATGTAAAAAAAAAAAATATATATATAAATTTTTTTTTTGCATATATATATATATATATAAAATATATATGGGTTTGTGTGTGTGTGTGTATATGTG
>JBBJLS010000002.1:3907152-3942513 GCA_037577275.1 Bryconaethiops microstoma
CTAAATCCCTTCCAGTCTAAAAGAAACTATTCTTTCTGTCTGGTTAAATTAAAACCAGACCTTTGTAGAAAGCAGAAGTTCATAAATGCAGTGTTAGTGTAATTAATAACTTTAATTCAAAATAACATGTTTAATAGATCAAACCTGTAATAAGTATGTGTACATAATATAAAATACTGGGCCAGTAAAGCAGATTTTGCATATTTGGAGTCAGATACAGTACAGACCAGACCTTCAGTTCTTTTGGTTAATCTTTCTTTGTTTTTTTCTTGCGTAGTTGGATCGTTTTTGTTTGTTTCTGGTTATTTGTTTTGTTTACTCCAGGTGCTGTTATTTTACACTTATGTTTGAAAGATCATCAAAGAGCCCCTTTTTACCAATATGGCTTAAATAACGGATAACCTGAAAGCTTCAGCTTTTTTTTTTTCTTTAACCCGAAAACAGGAGTAGTGTAACAGAGACTTGCATGTTACATTTAATTGTCCCTGACAGTGAAACACTTTCGGAGCTTTTTCCAGTGCCATTTTCTCAGCACTGTGTCCTGAATAATTTAAGCCCTGTTCCAATGAGGTGCCGTTTATCGGAAATGGATGAAATTGAGGTCAAAAGAGTATTAAATTCACAACTTTCAGTAACTGCAGCTTTTTTGCCTCCTCTGCGATATGCTCGATAGACTTTGACGCCATTACAGACCCGATCATGAAGGCGAAGATGGTGGCCCTGAAGGGAATCAATAAAGTGATGGCTCAGAACAGCATGGGGATGACACCCGTGGTCATGAACAGGTAAAACAGCTCTTTCTTTTTTTTTGTTTGATGGTTTAGGAGCAGTCCAAATAAAATAAGATGTTGTAACCAGATGTTGATGGTTATTCCCTAAAGGAACTGTACTGATTGCTTTTTTTCTTTGATTGGCATTTCTGAAATTATTCTTAAGGCTACATGACACATATGACTTACTTAAACCTATATTAACTTTATAAACACTTACTCCATCAAGCATCATTTCCCCATGTTTATTATGGTGTAATTACCTCAAAATGTACTAAATTGTTCTTTATGAAAACTGTCCCTGATGTGAATTAGCCTTCATGTAGATTTATATCTGTTGTCATAGAGGGTTTACGTAGGTGATTTTTTTAAAATACTGGCCTTCAGTAAAGTGTTGGTTAATTTTCTTATTATAATGTTATGGCATTGTTACTAGGAAATCATGTAGTTTATTTAGGCTAGTGTGTATTTCCTCTTGTTAATTTCTCCCCGATGTTTTTGTTTCGGGACAGAATGCAACAGACGCCGGTAGCACACGGGCCAGATGCAGTCGGTTTGCCTCACCATGCATTTGCACAGGTACGTGCACAAACCTGCGTTAGTTTTTTCTCTTTTAAATGCATTAAACTAGTTGCCAAGCAATTAACAGTTTTATTAACACTTTTCTTTAAGGATGGGAAGCTGATACCACAGCTGGCACGGCCGAATCCTCCTAATTTCGGACCTGGTTTTGTCAGTAAGTCAAGTTTTGGTTGTTTCAGTTTTCGATTGTGGAGGCCTTGTGCCTAAGTTGTCTATCTATCTGTCCGTCTATCCATCCATCCATCCATCCATCCATCCATCCATCATCTATCTAGCCGTCCATCCATCCATCTAGCCATTCATTGATCGGTTGATCTATCCATCTGTCCATCCATTTATCTATCCATCTAGCCATCTATCTATCCATCCATCCATCCGTCCATTGATCGGTTGATCTATCTATCTATATCCATCTATCTATCCATCCATCCATCGATCAATTGATCTATCTATCCATCTGTCTGTCGATATATCCGTCTGTCTGTCTGTCTGTCTGTCTGTTTATCTATCCGTCCATTATCTCCATAATATCCTACCTTAACATATCCTACTCTATCCTGTCTTATTTCTTTTTACATCCTTTTTTTCAGATGACTCACAGAGAAAACAATATGAAGAGTGGCTTCAAGAAACTCAGCAACTACTTCAGATGCAGCAGAAGTTTCTGGAAGACCAGATTGGGGCCCACAGGAAATCTAAAAAGGCCCTCTCGGCAAAACAGCGCACAGCTAAGAAGGCGGGCCGCGAGTTCCCAGAGGAAGACGCAGAGCAGCTGAAGCATGTGACGGAACAGCAGAGCGTGGTTCAGAAGCAGCTGGAGCAGGTAGAGAAACTCTTTAAGGCACTGTCGTCATACAAGGGTTGCATTTGTTTTTTAAGAAATTACTTTTAATGTAATACTAAACATCATAAGTTCAGTTTTAAGTTCACATTTGGAGGCCGTGATTTAAGAAACCTCTGTTTAACCTGAAATACTTGACACTGATTCCTGAAATCGGTTTTACAGTCGACAGCCTTGGTAAACAAAGTGTAATTCTCATCAAAGAACTCGCTGGATGTCCATTTGAAATACGTTTACTTCCCGTAGTGACTGGTTTCCTGTTGATATAAGGAGCAGATGAGGCCGCTAAACTTGAAGATGTTTGGTTTGGTTGAGGGCAAACTAATTATTTTCAACTACGATGACCTTTCCCTGCTGGAGAGTTTAGACACCTTGTTGAATCCAGGGCCCCCGAGCAGAGCAATGTCTGATTTATTCTCTGACATTATCTCTCAGGCTGCTTCATTTTGTCAACATTTTCCCAAGGACCTTCACTCTATTGAGCTCGGCAGATAGAGGGGAGAAAGATGTCTCTCCAGTGGCTCCAGGCTGATTCACAATCAATCTCACATTAGTCCAGTCTCTCTCTCCCTCTCTCTCTCTCTCTCTCTTTAAGTCCAGTCTCTCGCTCTCTCTCTCTCTCGCTCTCTCTCTCTCGCTCTCTCTTCAGTCCAGTCTCTCGCTCTTGCTCGCTCTCTCTCTTCAGCCCAGGCTCTCTCTCTCTCTGTCGCTTTCTTTCTATCCCTTTCTCTCTCTCTCTCTCTTCCTCTCTCTCTCTCTCTCCATCACTCTCACCCTCCTAGTCTTGTTGAAAATGAACAAGCTACGTTGTCTTAAATGTGGCATTTTTTGTGCCTATGTTATTTCTGTTTAACAATTTTTTCCATTGTTAGATTCAGTAAATAACAGATAACTGCGGGGCAACCCACACTTTTGCATACAGTTTTTGTTAACGGCACTATTTTGACTTAATTATTAACTGTAAATACATCAGTAAATGTAAAAAGCATCGATGTGGTAATTCCCTCTCCCTTCAGAAGCTGTAAAGGCAGTATGCTCTTCTAAGAATCATTTTAGTGGCTCCATTTTAGACCGTCCATCAAATTCAGCAGTACCTTCTTTTAACGGAGAACCTGACTCACTCTCTTTTTCTTTCTCTCTGTAGATCCGTAAGCAGCAAAAAGAACATGCCGAGCTTATTGAGGAGTACCGGGTCAAGCAGCAGCAACAGCAGCAGCGAAGCCTGCAGCCGCCCACCATGATGAATCCAATGCAGACCATGCCAGCCATGCAAGGCCAAACCCCTGGCATGGTGCCTGGTGGTCCCCACATGGTCCAGCCTATGATGGGTCCCATGCAGCCCCACCCAGGTCAGCCCAACCCTGCTCGTATGCCTAACATGCCAGGGTGGCACCCAGGTGGCCCCGGACCTGTGAGTGGACCCAGGATGCCATCTCACTTGCCCCCTCAAATACCACCAGCCAACCCAGCCCAGGCTCCCCAGACACAGCCCCCAGCTGGGATGGTGCCAGGCGGACCACCTGGAGGTGCCCCTGGAGCCGGTGGAGCTACACCGCATGTGAAGTTTGATGACAATAACCCATTCAGTGAGGGTTTCCAGGAGCGAGAGCGGCGAGAACGACTTCGCGAGCAGCAGGAGAGGCAGCGGGTTCAGCTGATGCAGGAGGTGGAGCGGCAGAGGGCATTGCAGCGGCTGGAGATCGAGCAGCAAGGTGCTGGTTTGGCCCCCGACTGCAACCGGGAAAGTCTGGCCCACATGCCTTTCTACAGCTCTGAACTGCCTCAGGACTTCTTGCAACCTACAAGACCTCAGCAACCCCAGCAGCAAATGAGCTCCCTGTTTCCTCAGCAGGGAGGTGTATCCCTGGACTTTGCCGGCCCTGGCCCCGGCCCGGCCTTCATGCAGACTGGAGAACGACGGCCCATTCCTGGGAGCAGCGGCTTTCCACCAGCCCAGGAAATGGGGCAGAATTTCCGTCCGAAGAATCCAGCAATGCACGGGGTAAACTTCATCCCGGGTCAGCCTCGTCCTCCAGCGATGCTCCAGGGCGGAGCTGAAGGCCCACTTTTCGGAATGGAGTCCGCCACACCCTTGCCTCCTAATTACCCCGGCTCAGGTCAGTCCCTCATCCAGCTGTATTCCAACATCATCCCTGAGGAAAAGGGCAAGAAAAAGAGGAGCCGCAAGAAGAAGAAGGATGATGACTCTGATTCGGTGAAAACGCCCTCCACACCCCACTCGGATCTCACCGCCCCCCTGACCCCCTGTGTTTCGGACACATCGTCCACCCCTACACGCACTGCCCAGGAACCCTTAGAATTCTCCAATCCGATATCCTCTGTACCCGGCCTGCCTCCTTCTTCAGAGTTGGAAAGACAGCTCTCTGGCAGTGGTGGGGCTCTGCTAAGGAGGCAGTCCAGCATGGGTTCAGAAACTGAGCGAGGGATCCTGGATGAAGTCCACGAGATCAAGCAGGAGAAACTGGAGGCCAGCGAGTGCCAGGGGGATGTAGGACTGGAGCACACAGGCATTGTGAAGGTCGAGGAGAGCGGCGAGCGAATCTCCCCCAGCGTCCCGGGTCAGAGTCCATCTGACGGCTCCAAGGGAGACGGGAACGAACTGCTCAAACACCTGCTGAAGAACAAAACCACACCTCCTCCAGCGACCACGCCACTCACACACCAGGCGTCCAGCGACAGCCTGCGATCAGAGGAGGGAGCAGCTGAAACTAAAGGACCTGTGAAACTGGATTCCTCTAATTATTTGGTAAGAACTGAAAAGGTGGTGGTGGCCTAGTGGGTGGGATACTTGCTTCCGGACCAGGAGGTCGTGGGTTCGAATCCTACCTTCAGCACACAACCACTGCGTTCCTGAGCAAGACCTTTAACCCCAAGTTGCTCCAGAGAGACTGTCACCCCTGTAGTTAGGGAATAGAAGTCGTTTTGGATAAAAGTGTCTGATAAATGCCATAAATGAAAAAGAAAATGACGAATCAACATTAGTAAATGTACTGAGGTGGACCTTAAAGCAACAGTTCAAGCAAACAGCTTTCCCATTACTTCAAATGTAGTCTGTCAGTGAAGACATGCACTGGAACTATGAGGCAAATGTAACTGACAAACTTGAACAAAGTCTAGTTAAGGTTTATAAAAGTGTGTGATGTAGGTATATAGTGTTCATCACACTTATTGATGGAGGATAAGTTCCCCTTAATTTTTAGCCACATTAAACATGACATGACATACATCTTGATCAATAAGGTGTAATTTTTATTTAACATTTTTAATTAAGAGATCTTAATTGAGGCAAGACAAAGGGAAATTTGTGAAATTTTTATCTTAGTTATTGTCCAAATAAAGTAATTCAGAGTGGTTTGGTGTGAAATGCTCCATTCTAGAGAAACTTGCACTTGTTCACAGTGGTGGTGAATGCAACCAGATGTCTGAGGAGTTACATGTCTCTAAAAGTTCCCTCTCAGAACATCAGGCTGACTAATGTCTGTGACAGTTTTATAAGAAAGTCTTGGCCTATGATGGAATAGGACGTTCAGGATGTAATAAGGCATAATAATCCCCAAATAAAACACTATTTTCAGATTTCTCACTATTTTACCATTATCAGCATCACATAAAAAGTCAGATTCACTGGCGGGGTATGGGTAATAAATAAACAGAGGTATTTATATTGTTTCTCTATAATTATCCATTTCACAACAACCTCAAATGGCTATGTTTACGTCTCAATGACTGAATTATTTATTAATCATCCATTCTTAGTGAAAGACGTAGTATTGAAGAAATGGTTGCAGTTATGCGGAGCCGACCAGCAGAAGTCCCACTTTTTGTTTTCTTTTTTTTTTTTTTTTTTTTCTGAATCTCTGAGTGACTAAGAGTTTTGTTTTTCCTTGACAGGGTGGTGTGAACAGCCAGTTGTCGGGTAATACAGATGCTCTAGAACCCACTCAACCAGAGCAAGCCAAGAAAAAACAGCGCAATAAGAGAACTCCCAAGATGGGGGCTGAGAAACCTCCGTCTCGCTGGAAGAAGAGGAAGAAGGATCAGGAGGAGCGTCAGGTGGCGTATCCCACCACCGACACACTGATGACACAACTCAAACAGGTAAACACTTACACATACAGCATACACAGCACTCAAATGCTTGAGTTAAACTTGTAATTATCAATGACATAGAGTTTTAGGATTAGGGTTAAAGCATGGGTGTAGAGTTAACTTGTGGAGATCACTAAACCTTCAGAACTCAGAGTGTATCAGTAAAGTCTGATTTCAGTAAATTTAACCGGTGTAAAACAGTCTAGAACCGCTGTTGGTTCTCCTACACTCTCGCCGTTAGCTGCTCTTTCTCTTGGTGCGCCGCCGCTCTGCCACTCTCCGGAGCCCCTCCCTCTGTGGGTTTTCCCCTCCCACTTGTGGGTGGAGATTATCCTGAAAGTTCTCCGGGTTCAGAGATCTTGTGTTTTTTTCTGTTCGTTTCTAAAACGTAAAATAAAAGAAATGTTCATTTGCGTGTGATGCCGTTTTTAAAACCCCTGTGGTGGTTTATAGTATTATTACATGTTTTCTATTACAATAACTGACACAGGAACACCAAACAAAGCTCAGCATGACGTCTGACACCTCAAGCACCAACACAAACCGGAGGAACTTCCATGTATCGAATTGATTTGCCAAATTACAACAATTTACCATTTGTTGTGGTTCTGGCATAGATCCGTACTACTTGTGTTCTTGGGGGTAAACTAAATAGAAAACAAATAACACCCTGTGTGTATCTAAAGGGCTCCATCGTAATAGTGTTAGGACTTATAAGCCACACTCTTGCACCTTACAAACTTTACATAGTTCATTGCAAATGTCTCAAAGCCACATGAATCTTAATTTATACAGAATGTTGATTTTTCTGCAAATGTCCCTTTTTAATTACAGTCATCTCGAAGACTAATTACTTTCATTAAGCCTTAATTGCAGCCCTGGCATATATAGGTGTGGGTAGAATGCATGAAATGGAATATTTGAACGACTAAAACAAGGTTTTAAATAAAACATTTGGTGCACTGGCTTTAAAAAAATACAAAAAACGTTTTAGTAGTGCTTTTACGTCATGCTGGTATAATAAACCTTTCCTGAGTCTTTCCGATTCTAAATAAGGATGTGCATTGTGTTTTGTGTAAGCTGTGGCTTCATGCTTATCACACAGAATGTTCTTTTTTCAGTTTATTTTAGGAAACCACCCCCCCTGATAAATACTGGTGTAAATACACCTATCAGCCATAACATTAAAACCACCTGCCTGATGTTGTGTAGGTTCCTCTTGGATGTACCAAAACAGCTCTGGTTTTAGAGTAGACATGGACTCCACAAGATCTCTGAAGGTGCTGTGGTATCTGGCACCAAGATGTTATCACAAGATCCAGCACATCTTGCAGATGCTGGATTGGTTTGAGATCTCTGAAATTGGGAGGATGAATCAACACCCTAATCCCTTTACTTCAAAAATATTCCCAATTTCCCAGATCTCAGTCTGATCAAGTGTCTGTGGGATGTGCTGGACAAACTGGTCTGATCCATGAAAGCCCACCTCAACTTACAGGACTTAAAGGATCTACTGTAACATTTTGGTGCAGAAACTACAGCACCTTCAGAGATCTTGGGGAGTCCATGCCTCAGTGGGTCAGAGCTGTTTGGCAACAATCAGAAAACTTTTTTGATCTGGGACCAAATTGCTTATGTTATGACTGGGGTATTAGTAGTATTGGTAAGTTACTTACAATGAAATGAATTACTAGTAAAACAGATAGTAGTTTTGAGTTGTTGTCTGTACCGAGTCCGTTGCTGTACATAACAGAGATGATATGATGGGACCTACACAATAATATGAGAGAGAGAGAGAGAGCGAGCGAGATGTACACCGATCAGCCATAACATTAAAACCACCTGACTGTTGCTGTGTGTGTGTTTATTTAAGCTCAAAGCACTGTATCTCCAGAGTTGTTTTTCTTCAAAAGCACAGTCTTTCATAATAGTTTAACTTCTCTCCTCCTTTACAGCAGCTCTCCCTGCTTCCACTCATGGAGCCCCTGATTGGAGTGAACTTCGCACACTTCCCCCCATACGGCACCGGGCAGCTAAACGGAGAAAACAGACTGTCTGGCTCTTTCGGAAGTGCGTCACTAGACGGCGTGTCGGACTACTACTCTCAGCTCATCTACAAGGTCTGGTGCTTACAAGGCTGTCCAGTCTGAGGAGAATCTGGACTAGGACTGACTACATTACTGCTCCAGCTAATTTAGGATAACACATCACTAATTCTTAGGTGCATCAGTGCATGCAATTGAATGGACATTAAAAAAACTTTAGTCTTTCATCTTTATAATACATGCTGTCTAGAATGAAAACAGCTGGAGAAAACATCTTGTTACCACCTACAGGATAAACGTATTGTGTCTTTGTCTAATCAGAAAACTTTATTGATCCCGGAGGAAATTCCTTATGTTACGAGTGAACAGACACACACACACACACACACACACACACACACACACACACACACACACACACACACACACACACAGAAGAACAATCAGAATCGTGTTTATTGGCCAAGTATGTGAGCAAACACAAACAAGTAATTTGATTCTGGCCAATAGTGTCTCAAGTACAGCAGTATAAAACGACAGCAATATGTAAAGGCACAATGAACAATATCCTAAACAATATAATATACAATAATGTACAATCTACAATATGAGTATACATTTAACATTTGTCTTATGATGTGTGTGTATATATATATATATTAGTGTATAAAGATCTGTGTGTATATATATATATATATAGTGTATAAATGAACAACGTAATATAAAAAAGTCTCCTGTAGTGTGAACCAGTATGACAGTTCAATATAAAAGTCAAAATAAAACTGTCCAGAAATACTCTAAAAAGGCGTAGTACTACATACACTATGATAGAGACAAAATGCAGGGGGGCGAGGTGGATATTAATAATATTCATAGATACATTAAATCATTGCTGAAGCATTTTGCTAGTAATAGTAGTTTGGACTTGTTCTCTATACTGCGTCTGTTAATGCACGTAAGGGTGATATATGTAGTGATATTGCAGATGACAGTGTTTTGTTACTTGAGGGCAGCTAGTGTTCGACCAGAATAAAATGGTGTTTAATCAGTGGGTGCTTTGTTATTGCCATTTTTAAAAGGTTACCTGTGCTGCTGCTGTTAGTATCAAGACTGGGCTCCTCTGCAGCTGGTCAGACTGGAGGAAAGTGAGCTGAATGCTGACATTGAATTTTTATGTGTTTTGTTTCGCCATGCAGCAGAACAACCTGAGCAACCCTCCGACACCCCCCGCCTCTCTCCCGCCCACCCCTCCTCCCGTGGCCAGGCAGAAGATGGTGAACGGCTTTGCCACGGCGGAGGAGCTTGCCAGGAAGGCTGCCGTTATGAGCGGGCATGACGGTATGGAATGGTCTCCCTCGGAAAAAATGAATTCCACACACAAAATCCTGTGACTAACACTTAATTTGTTGGGACCGCAATGTACACAAGTTCTGTTTTCTGTATATCAAGTTAAATGATTTTCTAGTGTTTAGTTACAGTGTTTGGGATAAAAATAAAAATCAGAAAACTGTTAAAAATTTCCTGTTTTTCACTGTAAAAACCCACAAACATACAAATTAAAGCTTTTGGAAAACTTCAGCTTATACATGCATTAGTAGTATTATTAGATTTGTTGAAAATGTCTATTTACAGTAAGTGTCACAGGTGGAGTTTATGTATTTACAGTTATTCTGCCTAAAAACAGTTAAACAGAGCTACACACACACACACACTTTCAGAAAAAACATATCTTTAGTTACTTTGACTTTTAATTAATGGCATTTTTAAAATTTTTAAATTCTGTGTTTTTGAAAGTTTGAGATCTCTCGCTACCTGACATGCAATCATGAAACAGTTTTCTGTGACTACAAAAGCAGGCCATACTTAAGTATACAACGGTGTTTCATGCTTCCTCTTGAGTGTCTGTAGAGGATATTTGTTCTGAATACCCTGTAGTTCGTCAGTATTGTACTTTCCTGTTCTTAGTGTCCAAAAGCTTGGGGCAGAAACACCTACCGACCCCCTTTAGAGGAGAAGAAGACCTCCTGACTCAGGCACCCAAGACTGTTGATGTGCCAGCCTCTCTCCCCACGCCCCCCCACACCAATCAGGAGGAGCTCCGGTAAGGCCTGGGTTTCTGTCGGGTTTTTCTTTTTCTCAGATATGGGAGGTTATGGGGTTTAAATTTTGAATTTTCTGTACAGGGGTCAGGACCAGTGTGACGACAGAGACACCCCAGACAGTTTTGTACCCTCCTCGTCTCCGGAGAGCGTGGTGGGCATGGAGATCAGCCGTTACCCAGATTTGTCTCTGGTGAAGGATGAGCCCCCATCCCCCGCCCCCTCTCCCACAATCCCCATGCTGCCCAGTGCCAGCGGGAAAGGTCTGTTCCTCACATCATAAAAACAGAGAGCTGACCAGTCATTGTTCCTCAAATAAAAATTCTCTGAGCAGTGACAGTCGGTTATTTTTTGCCAGATAAAGTGGCAGGGCTACTTTTCACTTCACTGACTGGAGCTTTTTTTATGTAGGCACTGAAGTCAAGCAGTGGGAGGTGAAGAAAGAACCTCAAAGCAGTTTCTTTGGTTCCCAGTTTGAGCAATCTTCCTCCTGTTCTAAAACTGGAATGATGTCTATAGCACTCACTCTAAACCAAGCTGCAACAGAGGTGAGTGTCGTCTTTTTCACTGTGTGAAAGGACTTGGATGGATTTAATGCCTAAACCCATGTAAATTCTGGTTCAGTGTTGAAAATCTGTAGATCGCAATTCGTTTCTCCAACAGCTGAACTTCTGATTGGCCTGAAATGATGAATTGTGCTTGGATGAACATCTAACAGAGTCTTTTTTTTAATACAAAAACTGGGAAATCAACAGTACAATGTGACTCAAAGACTTTTGTAACAATTTACAAACAGTATAATCGGTTTGGTGGTGTCTCCATTGAAATAGTTTTTACACCAAAAATAAATCGTGCTTGAAGGAGCACAACAAATGAAGGATTTTTTAAACTGTTTTTAAGGAGGCCTTCTCCTTTAAAATGTCTTTAATGTAAAGCATTCATACAGACCACTGTTTCTACTCTTATTTCAGAACATTCATGGAGTGGTGGCAGCAGTCACTGAACTGCTTTGCATCCCTGCCCCCGCCAACTTCGAGGTGACCCGAACGCCAGGCCCCGAACCACGAAGCTCTCTGGCGATGCTGGCTGGCCTCAAGGTCCCTATGACCCAAGGAATAGACCCCCGGCAAGCTTCTCTATTTCCACAGGCTGGTATGAAGTTCCTCAGACCACCAGGACCCTCCGTCAACCCAGGAATGATCTCTCCAGACCAGCACTTTGGATCCTCAGCCGGCGCTGGTGAGTGAACTCACACCAAAAGACCCTCTTTAGGGACAGCTGGCAATGAAGTGTTACAAATTGCAGCCATTGATGCAGTTTGTCAATATCTAATGACCCATGATTACAGGGTTTAACTGCTTCTTCGAATTAGGTCACTGATGTTTCTCTCAAGTGGTTTGAATCACAGGTTTTCACCCTCTCTCCTTTTAGTGGTCAGCAGTCTGCCGTTTTTCCCCTTTTTTAGTATTTTAAAAGGAGTTATTTCATAAAAAAAGGCTGTACAATGATGTGCCATTAAGTATTTTTGCTTTATGTGTTATGAAGGTGTTTTTGTGGGGTTTTTTTCCGCCTCTTCCCCTTCAAATGACGGCATTAGTGTCTAACCCGGGGGGATTGTCGGGGGGGCTCTGTCTCTTTTCCCTGGATACTCTTTGTTTTTGACTATGTCTGAGAAGTGAGAAGTTAACATAAGCCAATAATGATTGTAGACTGGGACCACAGACAGTGCTTCTTAGCTCCCAGCTTTATAGTTTTAACTTTAAAAATGCCAGACTACTTATCAAATGGGCTTTCATGCTTTAACAGTGATTTTAGAGCCTCTTCAAGTGATTTGAAATGACTGTGATTTGTTGCCTAAATGTGTGCAATACCAAAAGTGATAAAAGATCTGAATTACGTATCAGATGTACATTGGTCAATTGAAATGCAGTTTTCTGAATCACATTTTTAGCATCTGCGGGTGAAAACAAGCTTTAAATTGTTCTTTTCAGATGGTTCTTGTATCCGTATACTGACAGTTAACCAAGCTTGTCGATTGCTGGCTGATGTGTCTCCCCCAAGCTGTCGTCTTGGAATGTCTTTTTCACGTACATGTTTATGTAACTCAGTACAGCTCTGTGCATTATGCTCCCCTCTGCTACTGTTAGTGTTTCTCCGCCTATTTATCTCCTTGGCAGTCTGCAGATGTCTGTGGATTTGATTGATAGGTTGCCGTATTCCAGGTCCAGCTGCGGTAAGACCAGAATATCAGATGGATGGATGCAGCCCAGGGCAAAAACCACAGTGGTGCGCCCACTGCAAGGTGGTGGTTCTGGGAAACGGAGTTCGCAAGTCCACCAAAGACTTTCCCATCCATAAACAGGTATGAGCACAGCCACATTTCCCACAATATAACGGCAAATATTAAATGTCAAGCAAGGCTGTTTGTCAAGCAGTCCACACGTTTTCAGTTTGATGGAGGAAGAAAAACACTCCCAGCGCCACCAATTCATCCTAACGTCCATGGCTGTGCTTGCTCAGACATTCAGAGAACCTGATCTGACTGTATAGGTTGTTGGCTGTTTTCCAGTTGGGTCATGGAGCCTCATGTTCCCCAGAGACCTGAAAGAATATACGTGTAACATGAGTACAGATATAGACTTCGTTTTCATGGCTCCCTGCAACCTGGGTGACTCCACAGAACCCTGAAGAGCTTTCAGACCAAAGGCTTTTAGAGTAAACGACCCCCCCCCCCACACACTCCACCCACCCCCCCAAAGCAACTCCCTAATCATGCTAATCCAGTTCCAACGGGAAGTGAAAGCCCACCCCTGCTATGATTACCGGGTTACCCAACATTACCCAAGGGTGTGTGTTGTTAGTCATGCACAGCCCCAGGATGCCCAAGTTCACAATTGGTTAATTTCATGGCCATGAATTTCTGGTCATTCAAATCAGGAGGTAACTTTGATCCTCGTGCCCCTCACACCCTCCCACACATCTTTACGCTATGCAGATTTAATACGTCCTTTTGGCATCAACAAAAAGTCTGTGGCATAATGCAGCCTTTGATCTGCGCCTCTTTTGTGAGCTATTGAAGTTTGCTGTCTAATGATGATTTGGGGCAATAGGTGGGAAATGGTACGCCTCCCATTTCCCAGCCTCCCCGGAGCACACGGCACTGTTGCTCTGACACATGTTCTCTCTACAGGAGGGCCATACTCGGGCCGAGGGCAACGCCATTTTCTGCAGTCACAACTGCTCTGTTCTCTACTCATCTGCCATGCAGACTAAAGCAGTAGATAGGAAGGTAAGCCACGCTATAATATGTAAAAAGTACAATGTATTGGCATATTTGAGGTTGATACAGAACATTTCCGTTTTCTCTCAGCCGAATGTGACTGTCCTTCCCGATTCTGAGGTGAAAAGCCCCGCAAAGGTTCTCCACCAGTACAGCAACAACATGTCAACCCTAGATGTGCACTGCCTGGCCCAAATGCAGCCCAAGCAGTCTCCGCCCTCCACCCCACCCCTCTACTTCCCTTCTGCCTCTCCTGAAGCAGCCAAGGCCGAGGTCAAGCCCGATGCTCTGAAGGTTACGGTCAAGCTGAAGCCACGTCCTCGAGCCGTTCACAACAGCGGAGGTGATGAGTTCCTGTCCCGCCATTTTTCAGGGAAGCGATGGAAGGGGCTGCGCTGGCGCAAGTGGAGCGTCCAGATTGTGGTGCCCAAGGGCAACGTGCAACTGCGGGACGGGGACGAGCTGGAGGTGCTGCTGAAGAAACTGGACGCATCCCTGCGGCCTGAGCCGCTTCCCAAGGACCTGCGGCGCTGCTGCTTCTGCCACGAGGAGGGTGACGGCCTTACCGATGGACCCGCCCGTCTCCTCAACCTGGACCTGGACCTGTGGGTGCATCTGAACTGTGCGTTGTGGTCCACCGAAGTGTACGAGACACAAGCAGGTGCACTTATCAACGTGGAACTGGCTCTGAGGCGCGGCCTTTCTGTGCGCTGCACCTACTGCCAGCAGACCGGCGCCACCAGCGGCTGCCACCGACTGCGCTGCACCAACGCCTACCACTTCACCTGTGCCCTCAAGGCCCAGTGTACCTTCTTCAAGGACAAGACCATGCTGTGCCACCTGCACAGGCCCCGAGGAGGGTCCAGTAGTTCCGGGTGTGGGATTCTGGGAGGGACAGAGCACGAACTGCGCTGTTTTGCCGTGTTCCGC
Source organism: Bryconaethiops microstoma (assembly GCA_037577275.1). NCBI lineage: Eukaryota > Metazoa > Chordata > Actinopteri > Characiformes > Alestidae > Bryconaethiops > Bryconaethiops microstoma. The sequence continues at coordinate 3,921,810 of JBBJLS010000002.1, forward strand.
CGCGTCTACGTGCAGCGGGATGAGGCCCGGCAGATCGCCAGCATCGTGCAACGCGGGGAACGCGAGCACACCTTTCGCGTGGGCAGCCTGGTGTTCCATGCTGTCGGTCAGCTCTTGCCGCAACAGATGGAATCTTTCCACTCGTCTGCCGCAATCTTCCCCGTTGGTTACGAGGCCAGCCGCATTTACTGGAGCATGCGGCACGGGAACCGCCGGTGCCGCTACCTCTGCTCCATCGACGAGAAGGACGGCGCCCCTGAGTTCAGCATCCGTGTGATGGAGCAGGGCTACGAGGACCTGCTGCTCACCGGATCCTCCCCTAAAGGTGAGAACCAATGAGTTTAACCTCATATTTCACGTACATACCACATGGCATAGTGGTCAGGGCATTGCTCCTGCAACCAGAAGGTTGTGGGTTCGAATCCCAGGACTGCTAGTGGTACCCTTGAGCAAGCTACCGTCCCCATACACTGCTGTGTTCCTGTCTGCCTGCTGCTTCACTTGGTGAATGGGTTAAATAGGTTAAATAGGTTAAATACAGAGGAAGAATTTTATGCTGTTCACACTGTGCTGTGGTGTGTTCATGTATGAGAAATGGTCACTTCACTTCAGATACCAGCTTTGTAAATGATTGAAGAAATCAGGTGGTGACAGTTTAGCCAAGGAGTTCCCAATTCTGAAGTGTTTATCCTACTCATTCCAACTAATCAGCTTATTAACAAGCCTGTTAAATTGCTAATTAACAGTTTCTGGATCGAAGTTTGTACTTTGCAGCAAGGAAAATTCGCGGGGCACTGGCACCCCAGGGCCCTGCGAATTGGAAACCCTGATTTAGCCTTAGTTCATGTGCAAATGCTGCAATCTTTTGCTTTCATAAATACTAGTAGGGGGCAGTTAGTCTTTTGCAAAAGACATCTTGCTAGTGGCTCTGCACCGGCCTTTAAGCACATTTAGCCTGATTAGCATTTTTGGCGTAAAGTGCTTCTTTAACAGCTCAACAAGACACTTCTGCCATACAGCTTCTTTCAGCTTTATTAAAGAGCATTAAATATTCACAGAGCTACCAAATCTTCAGCTAGGGATTCCAGGGCAGCGGTCTGTAAAGTTTCACATTGTGAATTTGATGTTAAAATAAGCAGAGATGTGCGGCAGGTCCTCAGAGATGTGCGGCGAGGTGTATTAAGGTAAAACATGGCTTCTCTCGTACTCTGTGCAGGAGTTTGGGATAAGGTTCTGGAGCCAGTGGCTGAGAGGAGGAATGAAACAGGCACACTCAAACTGTTCCCCGTCTACCTGAAGGGAGAAGACCTGTTTGGACTGACCGTAACAGCGGTCACCAGGATTGTGGAATCGGTAAGACAGTGAGAAATTGTCTATTTTTATATATGAAAAAAATATGGACAAAAGGTTAAATGTGTGACGTCCAGGGTGTTTCATAGGTGCATTTGGAAACAGGATTAGGGCTCCAAGACTCACATTTTCATATTTCTATTAATGCTGAGCACCGATTAAAAATTTTGATCGGGATTAATCACATGGTTTTCTGTGATAAATCGCAGCTAATCACATTGTTATACGCAAAATTAAATAATTCAAAAATAGTGTATTGCGCACTTTATTTTTAAGTACTGCTGTATGAACAAAAGTGCAAGAACACTTTAAACAAATAAGGAGCTTTTTAACAGCAGTGTCCCTTTAACACAGTTACAGTTCAAATATTTCTGTAAATCTCAACTTAAATATGAATGTAATCAAATCAAATATAAAACCAAAGCTATTTGCCACTGCAGGGCTTTCGTGTTTAACCTAGTTTCCCCTCAGAGTCCAGAGCATGGTGGGGCGGAACCATTATAGCAGCTGCAAAGACAGACCAACTCCATATGAAAGTCTATGCAGTGTCATTAAAGTCCCTTTTGGTGTAACGGTCAGGCGTCCATTTACTTTTGTCCTTATAATATGGAGAAAAGTAATGGGACGCCTGACTGCCAAACTGATTGGAAGGCACTTTACAGTGCAAATCGATAATACATACTGTGAAAGCAACCCAAGCGTATCTCAAAGAAATGGGATATTCTTCAATGGCAAAGTCAATCACCTGATCTCAAAGCAGCAGAACAACTTTACAGTTATGGACAAAAATAATGGGACGCCTGACCTGCGAAACCAGCCAGACTTAGAGCTGCGTGCTCCGCGCACCCCGAGCACAAAAAGCACTGAACTTTCAAAATAAAAGCATTTTAAAAAATCCCGGGTTAACGCCCAATAAAATAATTTTCAGGGGGTATGTGTGTGTGTATATATATATATGTGTGTGTGTGTGTGTGTGTGTGTGTGACATGCACCCTTTACATGCGCCCTTTATAACATATATGTTTATATGTACAAAGTCATTTTCTTGTCAAGACTTAGTTTTCCCCCCAGGCAGCACCTCTTGTTGGAATGAGTGACAGGTATTTTGCTGATCTAATGTGCTCAGTGTCGCACTTGCTCACGCTCAACCACACTTGTCTGTCAGCCCAGGCAGCCCCACTAGAGGGACATGAAAGTGTTTGGGAGACGCTGCTGTTTTCCGCACGGGACGGATGCGCACCCCTGAGCCACAAGGTTGATTCGCAGCTCCTGAAAGAAGCTCAGCAACTGTGAAAGAGATACAACGTCTGATTTCTAGCGTTATTTCCCTTGGAAGCGCTTGAATAGTATCTGTTTCCACTGTTTTGGGCTCTGCTAATCAGATTTTAAGACATGTTTCACTTCTCATTCTGTCGCAAGACCCCGGAGTTAAGATGCCGTTTGCTTTGAGCTTAACAAGTCAATTCATCTAACCCTCGGATGTTGACGAGATGCTCTGGCTTTGATTTATAGCGCTTGTGGCTGAGTGGAATTCCCCTCTGTATTAATAGCACTTTTTTGATAGAAAACTCCCTGATACTTTCCCTCTGATCACCTGCTGTAGGTCTGAACTTGTCCCTCACGCACCGGAACAGGTTTAAAAGCCTCTTTCGAGAAGCCTAAGCACAAAAGCACCAGTTTCAAGGTCTAGGTCCATTTCAGCCTTTCGATGCTGTCACTGGATCAACGGATCCTGTTTCATAACACGCAGATAGGAAGCATAACATTTGGTCTCGCAAGTCACATTCTCCGGCTTTCTAACATGTCTCTGGCAACGGGACGGAAGCGCTTCTCGCTTCTGAAAAAGTAGGTCAGTTTTTAAAGGTGTCACTCGCTGCTCGCCGCCTCGCAAAATTGTGTCTGAACGTCGGCCAAAGAGCTTCTGCGCTCGCACATTTTCAAAGCCTTCTCAAAGATCTTGTTCCTCCTGGCCCGAGTCCGATTTGCAAGAGAAATAAATAAATAAATAAAAACTCCTCCTGTTTTCCTTCCTCGTCTGGCATCCCAGAGGGACTCTTATGAAAGTTTGGTTGCTTGGTTTGTAATCGCACCTCCTCTCTCATGTCGAACAGGAGATAGAAGTTGGATGAGGAACAGTGCAGTTCCTCGACCTGGATTTGACTTTGACGGTTTGTTTCTATTTGCTGCTGCTCTAGCCGCACCTGTTCTCCCCTCATGCCTCCCCACCCCCTCGTCAGCCTCGGCGGTCTTTTGGTGGGTCACCATCTTGTGTCCACATGATCTTGAAGTTTTATTTTTATTTAAGTTTTATTTGATGTTGCAGTCAAGCATTCACTGGTTCTCAAGCAGTGGGACATTTGAGTTTACAGGGTTTAATGGGTTTATAATTTATCATTTCCTTCCTTGGTATTGGCAAACCATGTCTTTTTTTTTAACTCTTTAGATCCCACCAGATCTCTTGAACAGTGTTTATCAACCTGCGTGTCTTCTTCCTCAAGCATAAATCCTTGCTTTTTCAATCAATTTGATCGAGTCCATTGTAATTGTAATTGACTGTCTTTTCCAGCTCTTCATGTCATGATTCAAGCACATTTGACCTGCATCAGATTACAAAAAAAAATTGGTTGAATTCCAAAAATAATATTTTTATCATTTGGCTAGGCTGTTCTGAAAGAAAGGATATAGGACCCTTGTTTAATGCTTTAAATAATAGAAAATAACAAATAAAGCAGAAATGTTGAAATACCCTCAGGTTTCTAAGGGTTAAGGTTAATTTACTTTCATGTACGTTTTTTAATCAAATAAAATGAACATTATTATGTATTATATTTGAGGGTATGCATTTTTGTGTGTTGGAAAATGCATAGGAAGTTAGTGAAAAGGACACTTTCACAGCAGTTGTGAAACACTCTGAGAGTTACTGGCAGCTGCTGAAATGTTTACTGTCAGCTCGTCATCTTGCGTGCCCAGGCTAAACGCTACAGGCAGGTCTTTTAGAAGCGCTGTGTTTGCGACGGCCTTCAGGAAAATTAAGGAAATAAATGAAGGAAAAAAACACTTTCTTAGTGATAGCATTTGGTTGTTGTACGTACTTGTATTTTCTGGGTGCTGGGTTCTCTTTATTAGGTCATATTTTTAATATTTATCTTTTCTTTTTTTTTTTTCTCTTAGGATGCTTTACTGTGGTCAGCTTTAATGCCTGTTTTAGTGGGACCTCTGTCATCCACCACAAAGAGAAATTTAGAGATATAAAACTACTGAAAGTGAAAAAAAAAATGACAGAGACTTCATGCTTCATCCTTTTCACGGTTCGGTTCGGTCCTCAGTTTCTTTAAAACAAATGCAAGATGGGCAAACTACAGACCAGAAGTATTTTCCAAAAAAATACTTAAAGATGGATCGAGAACACAATAACAGTGATCAGAATCCTGTGTCTCAAGCACATTTAACAGAAATTGGAATTCGGTGGCTCAGGCCTGTTTAACAGCGATCAGAATCTCAAAAGACTCAAGCACATTTAACAGCTATCAGAATCTCGTGGCTTAAGCACATTTAACAGTGCTCGGAAATCCCATGTCTCAAGCACATGCAACAATAATTGGAATCCTGTGCTTAGAGAATGTTTAGAACAGCGACCTGAATCCCATCGCTCAGGCATGTTCAACAGCGATCAGAGTCCCATGACCCGAACACATTTTACCCTTCAGCGGTGGAGTTTTTTTAACAGTTCTATCCGTTGCTGTGAGTTTTTTTATCCGTTCTCCAATGTTCCGTACTTAAGTTCAACAGTGCATTACTTTGTATTGTAAATTGTTCTGTATTCTCTTGTGTCACATGTGACTACAGCGCATCTATACATTTCATTAGACAGATGATGTTCACCTCAATGCTCACATCACTGGTTTGACTTTGACTTTGACACTTGCCAGGTTGCTCAATAGTTGTGCAAAATGTAAAGATTTGTTATATAGTGCTGATAGTCAAACAGTGAGTCTGTATACAAGAGTGTCCATTGCTCTTGAGTGTCCTGCACGCTTTCTCCGTTCGTCAGTTGGTCCATCAGCTGTTTGGGCGCAGCCTGAGTTTAGTATTGTTTTATTATTGACGGACTGTCAAATGGAAAAAAAAAAATTAATACCTGTGAAAAATTGGCTTTCTGTAGGTGGATAGGCACAATGCTAGCTGGTGTAACGGAATTAATGGTCATTGTTTTCCTCCAAGCATGTTAAGCTGTGTAGTGACGTTGTATTAACACCAGTTCAAACCGCTGTGGTGGAGTTTCCTGTGATTTTCCCAGTGTAAGCAGCACCATGTGATGGGAGTTCTAGCTAAGTGGACAGGACTTAAAACTGGGGGGAGAATATGACAGATTCCTCACGTATTCACTACTTAATTTTTTGCATAAAGAAGTTTTTGTATGAAAACTTCTTCATGCAAAATACATTGAATAGAAGGAATATCATCCGGCTTGTGTGTGAAAGGACCTGAAATTTCGTTCCAATGAAACGCTCACCTTGATCTCCTGATCGCATTATGTGCGTCTCTGTAGGATGGACTAGGTGTTAGGGCTGGAATGAAGTGCTGACGAGCCTGAATCAGCATCTCATCCCCAAGGACCATTTGACAGTGTGGCACCTGAAACAGTGTTTAACCCTGACCAGGCGACGGAGCTGTTGGGGAATGTAGTCAAACGGGGCTCCTCGGATTTACATTTGACCCAGATTCTCTCCATCCCATCTGTCTCCATCTCACACTCTGAAACTAACGCTTTTTATTTCTGCTTCCTTCCCTCCCTCGACTAGCACGCCTTTCATATCATGATAGAGGTAAGAGAAGACTAATTTACCCATCCTTTTGAAGATAGTGGCTTGGTTCCTGCTTCTTTCTCCCCCCTTTTTTTGTTTTGAACATCACCGGTTCGGTTCTGTTTTATGCTTTGTTTTCCCTCCATCATGTTCCACTCTGCAATCCAAAGCAGCAACCTCTTTGATTCTGTGTTTTTGATTTGATCCCTGCACATTACAAAGTGCATTATGCTCTGTCGCTCTGCAGCGGTCTGAAATTGAGATTTTTTTTTTTTCTTTTTCTTTTTTTATGGTTTGTTTATTTGGTTTGTTTCCTCAGTGCACGGATAAGTATGAAATCCCTTGTATTTCGAGGGGGATTCAAGCACAAGATCCCCTCCTTAAGGTGCATGGTAAACCAGCGATGCCTTGCTTTCGGATGCACGTCTCCAAGCATGCAAAAACACTGGTAGGATGAATGTGGGGAGTGTATGCGATCTTGAATTGCGCTTTATATTGAGACCTGAAAATTGCTAAATTCAATGGAAACGTCACGGAAACTACATGGTCAGTGTAGGCTTTCAGCATTTTCAGCATTGCTTACTGTGCCACATTCTTGTGCAGAACTCCAACAGACACCCCAAGCCAAGTACAGCAGTGGCTAAAAGTCTGAGACCAAACTGAAAATTTAAACTCGGAAACAAAAAGCAGAAAATGTTTCATTTAGAAGAATTTAAAACAAAGGAAAGTTATGACCGGTAAAATGAACTGTTTCTGGGTCTAGATTGGTAAGACTGGTTTCCTGCCTTTGACTGAAGTGTGTATTCCGATGGATTTCAGAGGCCTCTGCACAAACCAGTGGAGTTTCAGCCCCACTCTTCACTAGTGGTCTCGGAATTTTTGCCCACGCTGTACCTTTTTACACCACAAACACACTAAACCTGTTTCAAGGAAGACATTCATACACTTTCAACCAATGAAATGTAATTGAATCAAAACGGTAAGAAATTACAAACGTGATGCTTTTACAGATAACCGCCCAAATATGTTACCATATGCTTGATATAAATATGAGTGTACTGATGGGGTTCACCAATACAAAAATAGATTGCAGTATGAAGTTAAGAAATGACTCACATCTCCATTCAGCGTCTGCATTTGCAGAGTTTGTCCCTCAACGTTAAATTCAACTGCTGGAGGAACACAATTTGTAACATTTCTGTGCAGTTTATTTAGTGTGCATTGGAATGAATGTATTTTCTTTGGATCAAAATAGATTTGACTTTTATTCATTCTGTTATTCATTGATTTAAAATGGAGATATTCTAAGTGTGTAAGTTAAACAACGCCATTGGTTCATTCATAGATATTATTTAAGATACCTCATTTCTGGTGTAAGCCACAAATGCTAATTATAATTAAAACTGTAATTAAAAAAATAAAGGTATAATAATTTTAATGCATTATTTTAAATATTTAATTGAAAGTGCATAAAAATTTTAAACTGTCTGTCACCAGTAAAACCGTCGCTCTCTGAGGAGCATTTACTGTCTGTCATTGGCCAAAACTAGGTGTCTAAGTGAAGTGGGCAATGAGGGGGTGGGGCTTATGGTATGGACCCACCCACATACCAATAAGTACCAATCAGTTTTAATATTGCACAGAATTGAGTAAAGTATTGATCCTGAAAAGTGCATGTCATTCCACACCTAGTGTACACGAGTGGCACACTCTTCAAACACTTTTCATTTTAGAAAAATTAATCATGGTTATTAAAACCTCACTATATTGTTTTGAATTTTGTATATCAATCCACCTATAGAAATAAAATATCTTCCATGTATTACAGAACCAAACTGAAAAAAACACAAGATCTTTGAACCTGGGAGAACTTTCATAATAGTCGAAACCTGCAGAGGTAGGGGGTCCAGAGAGCAGCCGAGCGGCGGCGCACAGAGCGAAAGAGCAACAAATGGCGAGCACGTAGGAGAGCAAACGCCGGTTTTAGACTATTTTACACCCTTTTTATTTGTTCAAATCAGATTTTACTAATACGCTCGATTTCTAAGGGTTAAGCTAGTCAGGACCAGCCTGGCTTGCATCAGGTTAACGTGTTCCTACTGGCTTGTAGAATTTAACAGGTGAAACATTCCTTAAAATTATGTCTGGCTTTAGAGGCAGTAGATGCATGTCAGGAGATGCTGACAGTATACAGGAAGAAACAGACAGGTCAGTTGCTCCTGGACATTTTCCACTGGTGTCTGGTTTGTTCGACTCTTTTAACGACACGAACCCTCGTAACCCTTACACACCGACACTCAATATCCAATGTCCAGGGAAAGAGACAGTCTTCTTAAATTACAGGTGAGCAGCCCTTGTAGTGTTTTTGGCCTCTTGCTAAAAGAGGCACTTCATAAAGAGCCATTGTCATTTTCCCTAACTCGTGCCTGCTTGGTGACTGACATTTGGTCAGATGGAAAAGTCAACATGACCCCGGCCATTGTGTGCGTTCTGACAGGGAGAATGAAGGCTAAGGGCATGTGTTGTTTTTCTTTGATCCCTCACATCTACGCCAACCCCTCGTTCTGCGTCAGCTCATTCAGGCCTCGTTTTAGGTAACGTGCAGAAGCAACTCAATCTCACATGTATTCCTTTCCTCTTTTGACTGTTTTTTGTTGCCGTTTTTTTTGTTTGTTTTGTTTTCTCCTCTCTCCCTCTCCTTTCCTCACACGATGGATGGTTTGCCCGTTAGTCCCATCTCGCGGTCACTTGTCTCCAGTGTGAAATTCTTTGAGGACTCAATAAAACGCACTATACAACCCAGATCCGTATACTTTGGAGTCTCGACTTGAGGACACTTAAGCCCTCCCTATGTCTCCCTATTATTATTTTTTAAAAATTATTTGTTTTTTATATTTATTTGCTTATTTATTTATTCAAATATTCAAACCAGAAGACGAAATGTAGGTCAACCTTAAGAGCATAGCTGTTTTACATTTGCCCTACTTCTGTCCAGACTCTTAACCACAGGTGTTCTCACTAAGTCCTAGGAAAAATTGCCTGACTTCATCCTGCTCAGGCTTCTTGTCTGCACTCATTTTTAAGGGTCCTTTTTAAAAATCCATTGGAGGAAAATGATTTTATGGAATATGGTATGTAAAAATTCGATTTTCAGTCCATATGGAAACTAAGCTACGAAAGCAGCTCGTTTTGACCTTAAGGTGGAACAAAATACCCAACAATGCACTTACCTACACCCACTTATTCAACCTAGAGCGCTTCCACATTGATGTTATAAGGAGTGTTTCAGGCTGGCCAGCGTTTTGAATGAGGAACTCTGCAGGGTTTTCTGTCAGAAAAGAGGTCATACTGTTTTGTATGGGGATTTACTACAGGAAGGAAAGTACACGTACTGAGAACATGCTTATGTATGTTTTAATGCAGTGTTGTAGCTTATGTGTGGAATGTAACATACTGGGAAAAAATTTGACCTGTCCAAAGATTTAACTTAGCAAAAATAGAACTTGTGGTCTGCAGTTAGCACAATAGTTTAATGTATTTTATCACTTTAAGCACTTATCCTTAACCAGGGGTGGTGCTGGAGCCTGTCCCAGTAGTTATACGGCGAAAGGTGGAAAAAGTCCTCGGACAGGTCACCACTCCATCACAGGGCAGACACAAACATTTTAGGGACAATTTAGCGTCTCCAGTTCCATGCATATCTTTGGACTGTGGAAACACGGGGAGAACAGGCAAACTCCACCCAGAAAAGACCCTTTCCAACCTGGGACTTGGACCGAGGACCTTCTTTCTGTGAGACGACAGCGTCACTGTGTGGTCTTATTCATGTCATATCGTCATTCGTAAAGACACAGTACCAACAGTAACCTGTAAGGAGAGACTGAAGGGGAGCTTGTGGGGGCAATTTAAAAATGTAAATAAAAAGATGTGTATAGTAGTAAAAATGTCTATAAACTAGGGCTGCACAATATATTGTCTGCTAATCATTATCACGATATCGGTCTCTGCAATACTGATATTGTAAAAGGCTGCAATATGCAAATGAGCCTCTAGCGAGTCACAGTGTTTCTGACAGTGACCAGTCGCAGCACCAGGTGAGTTACTGGGTGTTCTGATGTATTGAGGTCTTCATGTTAACCATCAAAAGTCTAGTTTGTTTAATCTTTAACCATTAAAGGTGTTGGCGAAACAGTGCACAAGTGGATGGGGTTAAACTGCTGTATATACTTGATGTGTTGGTTTTGTGTCATCACAAAAACTGATTTAAAATGTTTTTGTAGCTTATTATCCGTACGTGGACTGTATTGATGGGGGTAGTAAATGTATTTACACATTTTAAGCCTTTTTAATTCCAGAAAAGTAATGATATGGGCCCTTTGATATCTTGAAAGTAATCACAATCGTACTGTGTAGTAGTAAAATCGCAATACTGATATTTTGTCCATATTGTGTAGCTCTACCTGTTTTGGTACTTTTTGACATGTAAAAGGATCCAGGCTGTTTAGTTTAGTCTACTCCAAGCTAACACTGCAGTGAGGGAAGTTTGTGGGAAGCCAGCTAACACTGTGTCTCTCTCGCTGACTGCAGTTGAATAGCAGGGATTAGCTTATTTGATAAGTACTCGCCGAGCAAAGAAACGACCCATTGTTTTTCTGCTGACAGAGGTTAATTGGTCAGAAAATGTCATGTCGGGCGTGGACGGGGTTATGCGTGCATGCACACACACTCAGATCCACACTTCCCACTTGCATGCGGACTGGTAACATGAGGCATGGGTTAATAGCACACAATGGATTGTTTGTTTATTCATTTCTGGCTTTATTTTCTGTGTTGACTCAGTAAAGGGCATCATCGTCCTTGTTTGGACCAAAATCATCTACCATGGTTTATGTCATCATGATTCCAGTGCAATAAAGGGCTCCCCTGGGACTCCACTGCCCCTGCCATCCCCCACCCCTCAAGGCACCCACTACCACCACCACTACCAGCCAGTGTGTTCCACAGCTCTTTAAACTGGGTCAGCTCCTCATCAGCCCAGTAGTCCACTTACTGTAGCTATGGATTATATTTAACAAGCTCAGAACTCCAACTCCCATAAGCCCCTTCTGTCAAAGCTTTGTGCAGCTCAGCAGTGCGACGTTCCTATTGCAGCGGTGTGGCTTGATTTGAGTTAGTCTTTGCTGGTGGGTGGAAATTGGTCATGATTAAATTTGAGTAAAAAACAAACTTGCGTATGTTTTGAGTGTATTCCTTCTGTCTAATTATTCTATTACTTTTCTTTAGTACATTTTATTATTTTGGCATGATTGTCATATATTTTTACATGCACAGATATGACTGGACTTATTTATTGGATATTTATTAAACACTATTACAGTACAATCCATTTAAATCAGTTCTACCATACAGTTCGATTGAAAACCTAGTATCTTAAAACCTCTAGTACTTGAAAACCTCGTATCTCTTATTTTTTTGTCTTTTTTTTTTTTTTTTTTTTTTTTTTTTTTTACAGGATTTAAAAACCCCAGTTGTCTTTTCCCTTAAAATTTCATGACAACTGGGCCTATAGAAATACTCCAAAATGACATTGAGTAATTGGAATGACATTATCTTTCATTATAACCTGGGAATGTTTTTTTCCTGCTCCTGTAAAGTTACTTTTTTGGGGATGCAAGGTTTTGTTTTGGCAGCAACATTTTATACAAGTGCACTTCATTGCTTCACAGTCTTAGTGGAAAGTATACTATTTACACCACTGGCAATTTCTCTCCAGCCAAACCACTCTATGTTTCAGCTTGTCTGCCTCTCATGACCTGTAGCAACATGTAATGTGCGAGTTTCTATTGAAAAAAGCTTTGACATGTTCCAAGTGATGCCTGTAACAAATGTGTAACCTCACACAAGTGACCGGTCCAACTGTATCCATAACACCTCCGTGACCTTACGCCTTCTGTTTTGCCTGTGTCTTTCAGGACCCTGGCCCGATGCCCCCTTCGCCCATCCTCGGCCAGAAGCCACTGCAGTTGCTGGAGATCAAAGCCAGGGGTCGGTTCGGCTGCGTGTGGAAGGCTCAGCTGCTCAATGACTATGTGGCAGTCAAGATCTTCCCCATTCAGGTGCGTGAAGGAGCCCTGGCCAAGGCTGTGGAATCAGCTTGCAAAGCTGCTGAGTTAATCTTCTGAGCTTATGCTCTCAGCAAGAGGCAATTACCTGGCCAAGAGAGTAGCAGAGCTTTGGTGTCCGTGAGTGAACTCGCATGACAGCGCAGCTCTGCTTCAGTTGCACTGCATCGGTTTCAGCAAAGCTTTACAAACACATTACCCTAGGCCACATATATATATATACATATGTGTGTGTGTGTGTGTGTTATCTCGCAGAGATAATGTGGAAACAAAAAAGAAAGCAGTAAAAAGTATCAACGTTTGTTCAGTTTGTAAAATAGTCGATATTTGGCGAGCTGTTGAGGAGAACACCGGTTCAGTTCCAGATTTCTTCTCGATGCCTCCAGACGTTTCTTGGATTTGTGAAACTCCATTAGCAGCTCCTGATTTAATTGAAATTAGTACTGATTGAGCTGAATCAGGTCTTTGAGGTATTTGATGAGAACTACAATGCTGGGTTTCTATCAGGAGATTGTTTCTATCAGGGTTTCTATCAGGAGTGGTCTAAGAATGATTAAGCAGACACGTAGACTTAACATCCCTTTTTTATGTATGTAATATTATTCTAATATTAGTTTTTAAAAGACATATACCGCTCAGCTAAACAGGTTTTAAGTGTAATTTTCTCAAAGACTTTTGCACGGTACTGTATATGTAAGTTTAAATCTTAAATCAGTGAACTCAGGGACCCTCCAGATGGCACAGATACTTGCCTTTTTTTTTATTTGTTGGAACAAAAATTTGGACAGTCTGAGGGTCTATCAATTTAGAGCAGTGTCTATCAAAGCAGACTGTCCAGATTTTTGTTCCATTCCAACCCGCAGCACACAGGAATATAGCAAAAATCCAGACCATCTGGAGGATTCCTGAATACCAGTTTGAGAGGCAGTGCTTTAAGATATAGACCTTAAACTTCTGAACTGTCCCCAAATCTGTAGACAGTTTAAAGTAGATATATTGTGTTTAGTATTAGATGCAAGTGTGCCAATGTCTTCCCTCATTTTGACTTCACTTTGACTTTTCTCAACCTCAGCTCCTACATTGTCCCCTTCAAAGCTTGATTGGCCACAATTGATGGACTTTTAGCTTGGCGCTAGTTTCACATTTAGCCGTTTGGTTCAACACAATGCGGTGTTTCTTTCCAGGATAAGCAGTCTTGGCAGAACGAGTATGAGATCTTCAATTTGCCTGGCATGAGACATGAGAACATCCTCCACTTCATCGGTGCAGAGAAGAGAGGAGCCAACCTGGATATCGAGTTATGGCTCATTACAGCTTACCATGAGAAGGTACTAACCCTAAACTGTGGCACTTTCTTTGAGCTGTTGGTTTGTATTGCCATGTGCTGGGTGACATACAAGAATTTGGAAAATGGAGAGGTCAGATGTAGTTCTCAGAAGCCTTTTCCTTTTTTTCCCTTGTTTTCCGCTATTTATCACAAATGTAGCAAGCCAAGACATGTTTGGTTTCTAAAAACTGCTACTTTGCTAATTTAGCTCCAGTGCAAAAGTAGAGAATGAAGGGAGCCCTTCATCTTGTGATAAACTCTCCCATCAAACTTTCAAAGCCCCATCAGGAATCACTTAAAGGTGGGCAATGGAATTGTTTTTGCGGATTTTCTGTAATATATTGTATTCATATTATACAGGATCAATGAAATGAATAGGAAATGATTCATTATATTGTAATAAATGGGTTTACTGAGGAATGCCTTTTTCATAGGTGTAGTCCCAGGCAGCAGTACATACTAAAAAAACATGACCGTTGAACATATTCATTCATGCAGTATCTGAGTACCAGGCCTTGCTTCGTATTAGGCCCAATTCCATGTAGCCTATAAAACATTTATTTGCAGGCCACTTTTTCTGGATCCCTGCCACAGACTCTAGGCTGAGTGCTCACATGTGCCCTCTTGAGGTGGGTGGAGGCAACTTGTAAGAGGATCATAAATATTTAATATTTAAAGTCCTTTTCCATTATAGAGGCATCCTTAATGAAAGATGAATTAACGGCAGAGACATAAAAACCAAGCTACCGATTTCAAAGGGCGTGTTTCGTCATTACGCCATGATTAACGGCTGTAATTACAGAACACGCCAGATCGCATGCGACTCGCGTTCACGTTTGCTCGGCCGCAGATTAGGCTCACCCCTGCTCTAAAATGACTCGACGGATCACCATTAACACTGCAATTAACTATGAGACTAGATGCCTGATCTGTATCATGGAAGCAGTTCCATTGTGTTTAAGTTGAGTCACAGCAGACGTACAAGTCTAGTTGGCGTTCCGAAGCAGTTGCCACCTCCCACTCAGTATTATGTTACGGAGATCTTTGTGTTGTTTTGAACGGACGTGGCCCTGACAGAGCCTTCCTCCGAGCCGCTGCTCGCGCTGTCCAGGAAGCTGTTGCCTCACGGCCTCCCTCACTTTTCTCTTGTCCAGGGCTCGATGACCGATTATCTGAAGGCCAACGTGGTAACATGGAACGAGCTGTGCCACATTGCCCAGACCATGGCACGAGGTTTGGCTTACCTCCATGCTGACGTCCCGGGCCTCAGGGATGGACACAAGCCTGCGATCGCCCACAGGTCAGCCAATTTGGACCCTATACATATCGACCCATATTCTGCCACTCAGGCAGGCATGGTTTTGGAGTTGAAGTTGGCTAAATTTTGGCTGTTATATGACGTTTTTGTTTGTTTTACTTTTTGGATTAATTATTTGCTTTGTAGTACTGTATTAATTATGAACACAACTTTATGTTCTCACTATTTATTTCAGGCCTGTTCAGTTTTTAATCTTAAAGTACTATGCAGTACCTACTATAAATTACTTGGTTGTTACTGTGAAACTAACATTTTATATTACATAAAACTATATACTTATAGAATTTATAAGTTATGTGTAAGTCTGGATGGGTCCTTAGAGCTTAAGAGGTTAACATATTTTGTACTACAGATTGTATAATCAGAATGTAAGTTTAGTAAGAAAAATCAAAATGCATTATTAGTTACTGGAAATTGTTTGTCGTACTTCTGCATTTTGAAATTTTTTTAAGTTATACAAGTCAGTTTACATGTTACATATCATTGCTACTGTACCACAGTCTCATATAGAAAACTGTTCTAACTGCATTAATATAACTTATTTTAGTATTGTACCGTATATTATGAAGAAATCTTTATCCCTTAATATCTCTTTTTTACACTGTAAGGCTTATAATTTAATAACCACATGGAACACCATGCAAACTGAGTGAAGTTATGGAAGTGAAGTGTAAAAAAAAGTGATTCAGGAGGACTGACAATAAAGTTACAAAGTTTCTGTTGTTTTGTATTGTAAGATAAAGTAGACAATTTCTCATGGTTGCAGTTTTAGCATTTAGAAAAGAAAAGCACAGACTTTTCATTCCTTTTTTTCTTATGTGTGTGTGCACGTGCAGGGACATTAAGAGTAAGAACGTGCTGCTGAAGGCTAACCTGACGGCCTGCATTGCTGACTTTGGCCTGGCCCTGAGGTTCGAGGCCGGGAAATCTGCCGGGGACACACACGGACAAGTGAGTTCCGACATGAGAGGAGCGAGGCGCAGCTGTTTGGCTGCCTCAGCTCCGCTCGGCTCCGGGAAAGCGCTACAGATGGTTGTTAGATTACACCACTGTGCTATGCATGTGGGCGTTTGTGTGTGAAGAGCGTCGGTATGAAGAGCTCGGCTGTTTGCAGGTACACTAAGGGAGAACAGCCTCGCTCAGGCTAAAACTGCAAAAACTCACCTCCGTGCAGTTTGGGTACTGGGAAATCTCAGGAACAATGCCTGCTTTTAGTGTGAGTGTGAGGCGGCTCTTGAAGGATGATTTTTCTCCACACCCCATATGCTTTCCATCAGTCAAGCCATGTTCATTGTGGGAATTTGGCGTATTTAGTTTTGGTTTATGATTTTAAAACACGTTGCATAGGTTAAAAATATGTAGCTGAATTTTCCTACTGTTTTTGTCCATGTGTACTGATAAAGATGTCTATAAATGTCTACAAATTCTCCCACACCACTCCACTACTGCTAACCCTTCACTGGGTTCCTGTGGTTCTCCATTAGATTTAAAACTGAAAGCCAAAAACGGTCCAGCTCCGTCTTACCTATCAGGTCTGATCAGACCACGGGTCACAGCTCCGCCCTCTCAGGGCACCAAGAACAGGCCAACTCCACCCACTTAATCTCCAAGGTCCAAGACCTACGTTGAGACTTTTTTCAGTTTTGGTACCGAAGTGGCACGAGCTACTTCTGAACATCGCAACTACTGAGACCCTGCCATCTTCAAACAGAGACCGAAGACTTTTCTCTTCACTGAGCACTAAGGAGAACATCTATATGTTCATGTTAAAAACTAACCCACACAAATAAACTGTCTTCCATGTCTTCTCTGTAATCTGAGGTATATCTCTGGTAGAATCGTAGTCTTTTTGTAGCTCTTAATTTTAAGTCTAGGTTTATTTGTGTGAGGAATGTGCTTTCTTGTGGATTACAGCGCACTTATGTAGCGTGGATAAGAGCGTTACAGAAAATGTAAATATAATTGTCTAAAAAAACTGTAAGCCAGTCAGTTCAGGACTATTGCTTTAAATTAATGGAATACAGCTGTTGTTTGTCTTTTTCATGCTGACCCTGTTCACGGAGAGCTTGATAATTGACTGTTAAGTTGAATCAGGTGTGGGAAAATGCAAAAAATGTACATTGTATTGAGTCATTAGGACTGAGACCGAGAACTGCAGTTTATGATGTTTGTTTGCTGCCCTGTGTCCGCAGGTGGGAACCAGGCGCTATATGGCTCCTGAGGTGTTGGAGGGTGCCATCAATTTCCAGCGAGATGCGTTCCTCAGGATAGATATGTATGCCGTGGGCCTTGTGCTGTGGGAACTGGCCTCCCGCTGCACCGCTGCAGACGGTAAGACCAGAGAATGCTAACACAGCTAACAACAAATAATGCTAATTAGAATAGTCCTTCACAAAGCCATGTTGGCTTTCGTTCATCGTTCCAATAACGTCATTGTTTTGTAACATGTAGCTGGCAATACATTCAGAACAAATTTAAATTTGCCCTCTAGATGAGTTGGTCAGTGTGCAAGTCCATGTTGGCCAACATGGACCAGGAAATTGGATTAGTGTATGGAATTGGAACTTTACAAACTGTTTAAGGGAGAGAAAAAAATCACTGTACAAAAGGATCTGCATGCTGTCCTTATTGTTGGACATGCCTCAGTGATGTCTAACTGACACGCTAATTCACATCTGATCTGATGTTACAGTGTTTGCTCAGAGACTTTCTCTCCTTATACATTCTAAAGGTGACTCTCCCCTTCACTCTCTCTCTATACACTGCTCAGGCAACTCAACTACAAAAACCTAATCTTTAAACAAGTCCCTGATCATGTGATCAAAAAGTTTTATACAAGGGCATTGGGGAGCCTACCGCATGTGTCTGAGTTGGAACCATGCTAATAACTCAAAACATAGTGAAGCGGCTCCAAAAAATAGGTGGGCTAAAACTATATCAATATTGATAATAATAATAATAACAATAACATTATTATTGTTGTTGTTGTTGTTGTTGTTGTTGTTGTTGTTGTTATTATTATTATAGTAAAAATAATAATTCAGAAGAACAACAGTGCCACCATTTGGGGTTAAGCGGACACGTAGCCACTTTAAGTCTAACAAGGTGTAGAGTAACATGACTTCTTTTCTTTGCTTGACAGGGTTTGGATGATGTAGATGTTGTTAATACGTTGTACAGGATTTTCTGTCACCTTATCCTTCAGAGAGTCTAAGGTCTTGCATTACATTAATTTGCTTTACCTCCCCTGAGCTAGTGTAGTAACCTGACTAAAATTAATTCTGCTGATTCTTTCTTTAACTTTTAAGTTTTGTGTTTGTTTGTTTTTAAATTTGCCTTAAACCCTTAGAAAAAACTGGTCATAAACAGAAAAGGTACTGGTTTGTTTAACCTGGGATAGAAAGGCCAGGATCTGCTGTATTGGTTACTAACATATTAGGCCCGTAGGCCTGTAAAGATATTTTAATGGTTATAACCTGTGACAGCTAGGAGTTGGTGTGTTATTCAGTTATGTGGACATACTAACCTGTCTTATTATTCTGTGTTTGGAATGAGGAGTGGGTATGTTGGAGAGAAAAGACATAAACTGTTTGTCATGTAAGGTTTTCACTGAGCGTGTGATGTGTTGGAATACAAGCAGCTGTTGCAGCACAAGCTGTTACAAGCAGTTGCATCTAAGCCGATGTTACATTTGAGCAGAGCTACACTGCCAACCAAGTTTGGACACGTTCATTTCTAGAAGAGTTTTTCTTATTTTAGAATAAGAGTTTAGCTCGTGTGTGTGTGTGTGTGTGTGTGTGTGTGTGTGTGTGTGTGTGTGTGTGTGTGTGTGTGTGTGTGTGTGTGTGTGTGTCTGTGAGAATATACACAGCACTGTGCATATAATGAGGTCTTGACCCACCCCTCATTTCATTATATTTTGCTTTATTTGTCAGTTTACTGCCTCTTTCAAAACCCATGGAAGCCCAAACAGTTTTTGGGATGTGGTGGAATTATCTCCAGTTCTTTGTCTTGGCAGGTCCAGTGGACGAGTACATGCTGCCGTTCGAGGAGGAGGTGGGCCAGCACCCCACCCTGGAGGACATGCAGGAGGTGGTGGTCCATAAAAAGCTGCGGCCCACTCTGCGGGAGTGCTGGCAGAAACACCCTGTAGGTTCTTAGAGCAGTAATGACTGTCAGCTGGTCTGACTGATTTTATTGGGGGTTTTCTGCTCCGTGTTTTTGTCACTTTTTCTTTTCTTTCTTTCTTTCTTTTTACTGTCCTTGTTTCATTTATTCTTTCTTTCTTTCTCTTTTCCTTTTTTTGCTTTCTTTCATTGTCATTGTCCCCCACTGCCGTCCTCCTTTTTTTGTTCTCACTTTTTTGTCTTTATTCCTATCTCTGTCTTTCTGTCTTACTGACTTTCTTTTTTTGTCTTTGTCTCCCATTACCATTCTCTCTTTTCTTTTTTGTTCTCGCTTTTTTCTTTTTGTCTTTTCTTCTTTTTGTCTTTCTTTCTTTCTCTCTTTTCCGTTTTCTTTCACTCTCACTTTTCTCTTTTCATTGCTTTTATTTCTTGTACCTTTCTTTTTACTACTGATGTTTTCTCATTTGTTACTTTTGTCTTTTACTACCATTCCTGCCCTCTAATGTTTTTTTTTTCTGTTTCTCTCGCTGTCTGTCTCTCTCTCAGGGTCTCACCATGCTGTGTGAGACGATAGAGGAGTGTTGGGACCATGAGGCCGAGGCTCGTCTCTCAGCGGGCTGCGTGGAGGAGCGCGTGGTCCAGATGCAGCGACAGACCAGCATCTCCGGGCCTGAGGAGATCGTCACTGTCGTCACCATGGTGACCAACGTGGACTTTCCGCCCAAAGAGTCCAGCCTATGACTAGCGGAGGACGCCATGTGAATCACGTGGGAAACAAAAACAAAAAACTGAGAAGACGAAAAACTGCAGTGACGAGCCTGGGACCGGACCGGAGAGGACCGGTCCGGACAGCCAAAAGCTGGTGTGATCCCACTGATTGTACTGTACATACATTTGGTTGACTTTACCAGCGGTGGATTCACGTGCTGAATTCAGGCCAATACTGGTTTGCAGCTACACTTTGTGTGGGTGTGCGTGTGTGCGCGTGTGTGTGTGTGTATGTGTGTGAACATGTCGCGAGGCCTTCTGCAAAGGACAGACGGATTTTACTACCATCACAAGGACCTCAGGCAGGACACACGCTTCACCGGACAACAAAATGAAGCTGGTGTTTCTCCTTTATTTTCGTCTGAACACGAGAGAGAGCGATAGAGAGAGAGCGTTTCTTCTTTATGAAAACGAGACGCAAAGACTCCTTGCATCATTTCAGTGTAAAAAAACAAAAGAAAAGAAAAAAGGGCAACATTGCTTTCCTAAAACGCGTTCAGTGTGTTCAAATGAATCGACTTTCGCAATGCCAATACAAAACAGCTTCTGAATGTCGAGTGTGTCGCTGCTGTAAATATGTGGACCGAGAGGGTGATGGCATTAACCGCCGTCAGCGGTTTTTGTATCTCTGGATTTTCCTCCCAGCGTTTCTGTCAAAATAACCACCAACCTCTCTTGACAAGGTATACCTCAGTTTCTCATCCTAATAACGAGTTTGTTTTGTAACACTATATAAAAAAAACAAAAACAAAGCTATATAGAAAAAAACAAGCTTTCTGCTGACCTGCAATGGACACAGAAGCTTTTTAAATACGGGGGTAAAAGAAAATACTTTTTTTTTTTTTATTATTTCATATATATATATGTATGTATGTGTATATGTATAT
>JBBJLS010000002.1:3954590-3980112 GCA_037577275.1 Bryconaethiops microstoma
GGTGAGCAGCGCGGCAGGGTCAGAAGCGGCCGGCCGGGCGATATTGGTTGTTTTTGAGCCGCCGTCGTGTTGTTGTGCTGTTTAAACGCCGTCATGAGTAAACTCTCTTTCCGAGCCCGGGCGCTGGACGCCTCCAAACCCCTGCCCATTTACCGCGATGGAGACATCCCAGACCTCAACGACTGCGTCTCCATCAACCGGGCGGTCCCGCAGATGCCCACCGGCATGGAGAAAGAAGAAGAATCGGTAGGTTACGGCTTTAAAAACACCATTTTTTATTGTTCGTGTCGCGATTTCAGGTGGACGGCATTCTCTTACGATTCACGATCGCTACTTACGCCACTTTCTGTGCGTAAATCCCATTATACTACGCCGGCTACGTAAAGGGCGACGTTTTTTCCCCATTTTGTTTACGCAAAGGACATTTACGTACATTGCGTACGTAAGGCGCCTCTAAGGTTGGCGTAACACTGTCCGTGAATGACGTAGCTACGTCACGTCAGCTACGTTTACCGCTTCAACTCTGGCTAGGCTAGGCTAAGCTAACGTCCCTCTAAACAAATTTTTAAACAATATAATTGTCATACAAACTCCAGTTAGTTATTCCTCTGACTTTTTTTGACCCCCTAAGATGTTGACCATATGAAATAAAAAATTAACAAGTGAGAGGGGTACCTTAGCTTTCTAAAGTTAACTAATTTAGCCCAGTTTGCTAACTGTACGAATGTTTGGAGGATGAAAGCGAGTCTCCGAGGAAGATTTTCGAGTTTGTGTGTTAAACAAAGTTTAGAAAGGCTATCTGTTCGAGTTTGTAAAACAGACATTCCGAGCCAATTTTGGTAACGGTTACCTGCAGCTCCGGGTTCACTAAGAAAACCAGCACCTGAGATTATGGCGGGTTTGGAAATTTGCGTGTTTTTAGCACGAAAGTGATGCTTTTTACTAATTTACCGTGCTTTTATTCATTCATTACAGTCAATGTCAATCACGTTTTTCTTTTTCTTTCTTACCACCTTTAGTGTCAGAATGTCAACATTGAATACTGAATAACCTGCCCACCTGCATCAGATTTGACATTTTTCAAGTCAAATAGGTGTTTGTCATTTTAGCTATGAACAGAAGACACAGTAAAACCAAACGGTGTTCCTCTAACACCATGGTGCAATACAAGAATAAAAACAGATCTATGCACATTTGCAGACAAGACAAAATACAGAGTTCAAGAACAGAACAGGACAAGACAATGCAGTTGACAAAAGCAGCTACCACACAAGTTTAAACAAATACATTATGACAGATGTTGTATTCTAGCCGTTTAATGTGCAAAAATGCAAATGTAGAGCTAGACAGCAATACATTTTGTAAAGAATGGCAGGACAGAGCATGTGCAGTATGTAATAAATAGTTGTATGTCCCTCACTGTATCTCGCTTGCCTCTCTACCTAGTTGTACCTAACCTCCCTCTCTGTCTTACGACCTTACTGTACCTCACCTACCTCTTGTTGAAGGCAGAACAGTTCAGTATGTTTATGCATTACTATAGGAGAAGGAAGAAGTTCAGTTCTGTGGTGTGTTTGTATGTGTGAAGGGAGTGTTCTGATTCCGCTCTGATTGAGGAGCCTGAGAGGAGATACTGTTTCCCCATTCTGGCAGTTGAGGCCTGTATGATATTCGTCATTTTCCCTGACAAGAGGGGCCAAAAGAGGGTGCGTGAGGGGTGTGTGGAAGGAGAAGAGGGTGCGTGAGGGGTGTGTGGAGGGAGAAGAGGGGGCGTGAGGGGCGTGTGGAGGGAGCAGAGGGTGCGTGAAGGGCGTGTGGAGGGAGAAGAGGGTGCGTGAAGGGCGTGTGGGGGAAGAAGAGGGTGCGTGAGGGGCGTGTGAGGGAGAAGAGGGGGCGTGTGAGGGAGAAGAGTGTGCGTGAGGGGAGTGTGGAGGGAGAAGAGGGGGCATGTGGAGGGAGAAGAGGGGGCGTGTGGAGGGAGAAGAAGAGGTGTGTGGAGGGAGAAGAGGGGGTGTGAAGGGCGTGTGGAGGGAGAAGAGGGGGCGTGTCATAAACAATTTTTTTCAGCTCTGGATATGAGCTCTTCAAAGCTGACCAACTGCCTAAATATGATGGAAAGTAAAGACACTCTGGTCTCCTGTAGGTGATGGTTTAGGAAACAGACTTCTCTCTGGTGGTTTTGTCAAGTTTGTTAGAGAATTGTTTGCTGCACAGTGCAAGTGGGTGAAATGGAAAGGAAACAAAACTGTGGGTTTGGTCCTACTGGTTACCAGATGCTTAACCTGATCTCATGCCAGCAGATACCGGTGAAGAGGCCTCCACCTTAAAGTGCTGCAGTCCATACCTTGGATACATGGGGACGTTATTGCTATGCATAGGTGCAGATGTTGACTTTGGCCGTAGTCACCAGATATCCCAAGTAGCTCAAAACAGTGTGATGTAAAAGTCGTGTGGAGGACAGTGAGTGTTTAGAGTTGTGGGTTTGTGGAATTGTGTTTGTTGTCTGGTGGTGTAATATGTGCTTGTTTTTCTTTTGATTCTAAAGTCTGATTAAACAGATTTCAGAGACTCTGACTGAACAAACATCAGAGGCTCATACTACCTCGCCGTATCTCACCTGTCTCTCTACCTCACTTTCCCTCACTTGCCTCTCGACCTCAGTGTACCTCACCTGCTTCTCGACCTCAGTGTACCTTACTGTATTTCCCCCTGACCAAAACTGGACTAAATGAACACATTACTGATTGCATGTTTGTAAGAAAAATCAGTTGATTCTGATCTTAAATAGCTAGAAGTTTCTCAAATTTGTTCATCACCTGAAGACTTTGAATAATCAGAACACATACAGATTGGTCAAGTTGCCTAATATGCATATGATTATGAAACTGGTGTGTGCACATTGCAGACTTGTGTGATAAGTGTTGCAAAGGCCAGTATGACTGTAATGGTTATCTCAGGATACCGAGCAGTACAGTAGAGTCTTTGGTGCTCAAGCAGTTAGTTCACTTTACTGTGAAAGGAGTTTTTTTCCTGCTAAAAAACGTACCCAATACTCACTGTAGCTGAGTTATGAAGCTCCTGTTGCTAAATAATGTCAGGATGGAGGGAATGCAACTGAAGGCACTGAATAGGGCGTAATGGAAACGTATGGTAATTACTGTGTTTTTTGTAAAAAGAAGGTGGCAGCGTGTCCAACGTTACACAGAGTTTCATCAGCTTGAGTTTAGACCAGCTTCATCCTTTGGGTTTGTGTGGTCTGGTGCATATTACAGTTGTTACATCAGAGTCACTATTAATAATGACAGTAGTAATAATAAAACCTTTTTCAATATTAAAGCCTATATATTATGCTGCTATTCTTCTTCTTCTTCTTCTTCTTCTTCTTCTTATTATTATTATTATTAAATAGCTTTAATACCATAATGGAATTATATTACTAGCAATGTTAAAATGTTTTGAAGTTCAAATGATAATTACATAATAATCAGTGAAGCGTTTCTTTTTTTCTTTTTTTTTTTTTACAATAAGCTCTAGTTTTTAAAGAAACAATATCAGATAATTGTCAGATGATACTTTTTTAGTTTTAGTGTTGGGGCTATCACTATTGTTTGTAAGTAATTTGGCCATTATTTTGGAGAGTATTTGAATACTTTGGGGGTTTTTTTTGGACCCCTATAGACCCTAACAGTTTCAGGGATTCCTGACATTTTTAGTGGTTAATTTTGACAAATGCATATAAACCAGGGGTCTATTACAAAAAATCAGGGAACAGTTACAGTAAAGGTTTATTTATTCTAAAGGTGAGCTAACTCTAGTATGAAATCACCAATGGATAGAATTCAGCAGTTCAGTAACTGAATGGAAGTTGGGCACTGAAATGTTGGAAATACAGAAAAAAAAGAATTGCTAGAAGTTAACAGGGAAAATACTACTGATTGCTACATCTGATGACGTTCACAATTAATGTGACAGGCCTGCTAGGCAATAAAAATGTCTTGCACATGTTGGTAAAACTTGATGTTCCACACCAAGCCTAGAACTCCCTCCAGGCAGAACCGGTTCCGTTAGCCTGCCCGTTTTTTTTTTTTAAAGTCTCAAGTATAAGATGTTTGGAGAGAACCAAAGTGGACACAGAGAAATTAATTTGCTTGGCTGCTTCTCAACCGTTTGGTCAATATAGCTAAGGGTCTGTGAATGAAGTGGAAAACATAGATAACGGCTTTAGCTGATTCATACAGGCTACGAAATGGCCCTGTTAATCCACACGCTTTCAAACACTGAAATAACTCACCTAGCCATTGATGTGGAAGGGAATTGTTCACCTACCGCTGGCAGTTGAACATGGCTTTGGCTGTGTGTTCAGTAAAGCATCGAAAATGATGATGAAATCCATGGTTGAAAAAAGATTTTAAAAGATAATTCGAATTCACTTCTATGTCATCGCTCCTGTCTAAATGAGCAGAAATTTTGCCAGACTCTCCATTTCTGCTCTGAACACTCTTTCTAGGACTGGAAGTCAAAACTTACTTGTACAATACTGTGCAAAAGTCTTGAACTACCTTGGTGGTGCAAAAATACTATTTTATTGCTCTCAGACTGTCAGACTTGTCTTTGGCATATTGAGTAGGAAAAGAAACGGGGACAAATGTTTCACTGCGAGAGGCTGCAAAGTGCCTAAAGATTCAAGGTGTCTACATAAAGACCACTCGGCATTCAGCATCACCAGTTTACTGATCACTGCCTGATCATCTGGAATAATCTACGTCTGTTTCTTCTCTGGTTTAGGCCTTCAGTTATACGTGTTTTGTTCTGCTTGAATAATTCTTACGTAGGTCACTGTGTGTCTTAACAAACAAAAAAGTCCTCTGAAACTGGTCAGGTTCAGGGGCTGGACTGAAAATGAGTCTTTGAAAGTCTTTCATGAAGCCTGGAGAACTGTTCAAGACCACATTAAAAATACAAGAAAGTCAGGTTCTTAGAAAGCAGAATATGAAGAATAGAGGGGTGGCTTAAGACTTTTGTCCAGTACTGTAGGTCTCCTCCATGAAGAATTTTCAGACTGCAAAGCATGACCTGTATATGTTGTTCAAACTGTGAACTAATCATGTTTGTAATTTTTAAACTGAAATACAGAATTCACAGATTTAGGCAGTTGCCAATACTGTGGTGTTTGTAATCCTAACCGGCAGTAGCTTCTGTTAGTATTGCCAGCGAGTAGGACTGTACAGTATATCATATATGCCTGTGAGGACATTTTCTATAAGGGTAAAGTATTAAGCTGAGTGTAAAATGAAAAAGTATTTGTGGGCATATTTAGGGTTTTATTTATTTTAGGCATTTATTTATTTATTTATTTCCTGGTTTTTCCACTATATGCGGGTGCTTTTGGAACATAACCCCGGTGATAAGTGGGGGTTTACTGTAGTAATATTTTGTCCACATTGTGCAGCCCTACAAGCAAGTTATGGAAGCTTGACAGTTGCGTTCATCATATTGCATCACACTGGCTTGTATTCTGTGGCGCCAAGTCCTATTCTCTAAGCCCTCCAGGCATTTTCCAACAACCTGAAATAAAAACATATTTAATGGATGGACTTAAAATAATAACTGTCTGTGTATTTTTTTAAAAATATTTTATTCAAATTCTTGCCATAGTAATATAGAATGACACTATACTATATCAGCTATTCTTCAGTTTATGTTCGCACAACTTTTTTACCTCCTCCCCTTGTTCCCACAGGAGCACCATCTCCAGCGGGCAATCTGTGCCCAGCAGGTATTCAGGGAAAAGAAGGAGAGCATGGTCATCCCTGTGCCCGAGGCTGAGGGCAACATCAATTATTATGACCGCCTGTACAAGGGAGAGTTTCGCCAGCCCAAACAGCTCATACACATCCAGCGTGAGTAACTAACTTGCATTTGATTTGTATTTACTCATTTTAAAGCTTCAGAAGCTGACCAGGCCAAAATAATAAACAAACACCTCTAACTAAGACCCCATTTTAATCTGCCTAACTTAATCACAAAAAAGAAACATAAATACCTACCTAAAAGGTCCTACCTAAACTAACCCAAAACCAAAAGAAAACTAATTTAACTAAAATGGCATTAACTTCCTACTAACCACAACTACCAAGTGTTGTTTACAAGCATTGCCTGTTTACAAAATATATGCAAACAATGCAATACTAAGTCTTCAAAGAGACAAACAAGGCCAAAAACGGGCAGGAGTTCGTACACAGTAAATTCAATAAACGTAACAAAAAGTAGGTACACACAACAAAGGCAACAATCTACGCAGACTGTACTTTGTTGGTGATTTTTATATCTGTCCAACACCCAACCAATCCAGAGCAAGAGACAGGAGCAAGGCATACGCAAAGTGTGTTCATCCAATCGTCCAAGGGGATGGGTGTGGCACATTGCAAGGGTCTAAAAGAAGAAGAAACAAAATACACCCATCCTAACACTTACTAAAACTGGTATATACTACAATAAAGGACTAAACTGCTTTCTTCTGAACAGTCCAGAATGGGGCACCTTTTAATAGGTACCATTTGGAACATTTTTATCATGGTTCAGACCCCTGGATTAGAATTGTAACCGTACTTTACCACATTGCATTGTCTGGGTGGAAGAAGTGCCTTAACCTGGTTTGGTATATCAGCAACATGAAAGCCCTTACTGAGTAGCATCAAGTAGGAGCTGACTCTAAAGGCACTTTTCCATAGGTATGCAGGAACTGTGCTGTACCAAAACCGTATTGCGATGGTATGGAACTTTGTTTTTCCAGTGTTCCTCTTGCCACAGTTTATGAGCAGTTGTTGTCCCAAGACCGAGTCCATGGAGTCGAACCTGCGGGACGTTTTTCTACCCTATCCACTTTTGCTGTTGTGGTCTTTAATTATATCTTGTTTGACTTTCAAATTTTTTTGAGTTTTCTTTAGCCGTGAGACAGGATCTGGTTCACCTTCTCGTTTCTCACACCGTTAAAGATAAATTTGATAGCATCATAGATCTTGCACAAAAAAGGTATCTTTAGCCCAAACAGACAGTAGTGCTTGTACCTTCTCCATTTCTTTTTTTTTTTTTTTTTTTTTACACTGACGGTAAAAACAATGGCAGTGATGCAGTCAGCTCAGCAGCGGGCCGTTTTCGGCACTGCTGATGAGCAGCTTGGGTTCGGCTCGGGTACTGGTCGCTATATTTGTAATGGAAAAACATTTGTTCATGGTATGGCACGGTTCCTTGTGCCGGTGAAGAAGCGGCATAAAATGTGCAGGACTCCAGGACCAGAATTGAGAGTCCCGTTCATAAATTTAACATCTTACAATGTTAAACCTAGTAGTTGCATGTATGGATTTTAGCATCAACAGCTATAAAGATGGCTACGGCAACCATAAATATACCTACCCACAGAAGCTAAGCAGTAACTCTTTGACGCTCTATAGAACGAAGAGTTTTGCCTTCTTTACCTTTTTGAATATGTAAAAATGGATAACCAGTATTTGGATGGATAATCAAATTTGTATTGAAGTCAATGAAAGCATTGTGGTAGAACTGCACAATAAGGACAAAATGAGTCCCGTGTTTTTACATTTGTGATTTCAGTATATTAATGGGCCCAAATCACTTCTCTGGAATTAAAAGGCTTAAATGTTGTTTCAAACGGTATGTTTACTCCCCCCCATCCATGCAGTCCATATATGGAAAATAAGATACAAAACAGCCCTCAAATCATGGTTTAATGCATTTATAATTGCATATTTAAATTAACATTTAAATATCTCCTCATTCTGGCTGCTGCAGTTTAGCTCTGCACATTCATACACCAGTTTGCCAGCAAGTTATGGTTAGAAATTAGACTTTAGTTGGATTACATGAAGACCTCGATTCATCAGAACTTACCTGAAGCTATGATTGGTCACCATGTCAGAAATAGATTGGCCAGAGGCTCATTTACATTCTATTGCAGAGACTGATTTCACAGTAACGATCAACAGAAAGTATATTGTGTAGCCCTATATGGTGGTGTTTATTTGAATACAGTTCTAATTCAGCACACTACAGAAATGTCACATTAATTAATCTAAATTGCAGCCACACCTGCCATCATTACTTGAAGTCCCAAGTAGAAGTCGACCGATATGGGTTTTTCTATGGGCGATGTCGATATTTAGAAATCAGGGCCAGCCGATGGCTGATATGTGACGCCGATGGTTGTTTGTTTTTTTGGGGGGTGATATTTGGTCAATAATAATAATGATAATGGACAGACACAGTTTCATGCCAAATGATCGTAATCTAATGATGGCAAAAAAAATATCTTCACATAGCCTGCTATTCAAAGACTACACAAGCCACAAGCGATTACGTTGTTGAAACCTGACCCAGGCATGTTTAATGAGGAAAGCTAACTGCACAAAATCGTGTGTATATTTTTCAAGATATGTCGACAGACTGTTTTAATTTCCACTTTCACAAGCGATAGACTTTCATTTATAAACAGCATTGAGAGCATCAGTCAGGAAGTGTAACCACGCCTTTAAGCGTTTAGTTTTCTTCAACATCATTCTGACCAACTCTGTCTTTGAGCACGATGCTACTGCGACATGTGAATGAGTGAGTTCTAGGCTACTACACTAGCAGTAAGCTGACTGGAGGCTACTTCGCTGTCGGTAAGCTAACTGGAGGCTGCTTCGCTAACATGAGGCTAACTGTAGGCTACTTTGTACCTCAAAGTTGGTATGACCTGATAATGTATATTGATAGGATATGTACTCCTGTTTTTTCTAAGTTTAATGCAACATTTAATAGCAAACCAATTTAAGAATCGATAAGATTGTTAACATGAAAATGAAAAGTTAAGAGTTTTCTCCCAGGAAGGCAAAATTCTGGTGTTCGCCGCTAGCCCTGCAGGTGGCAGTAGAGGGGCGTGTCACGCCTGTTCCACAGCAGCAGTGCCGGGCTGCCCACAAATGTGCATGTTTGTTAATTGGCCTTAATATGCACCGACATCAGCCAATGCTGATTATGTAAAAACTAATCGGTCGACCTCTAGTCCCAAGTATCTGGAGGGTACAGTTATGATGGGCTTTTTATCTGATTCTAACAGGGAAGAAAACAAGTGATGGTGATTTGCTCTCTAATCATAGATCTGCCTTTAACACAGTCATATTTCAAACCTACTGTAAATCGGGTTAATTAGAAAACATAAGATGATATTAATGCCTGAAGCAGTCAGTGGCAGTGTAGACTGGATTCATGCATTGCTTGTGCTTTAGTTGTGTTTATGTGGCAAGTCTGGTGTGAATTGGGGTTACTCGTCTTTACTCTCTTTATTCTTCATTTATTCTTAAGTCTTTAGGTCAGTGTTGTCTGTTCCAGTATTCCCTCATTCCCCCCCCCACATATTTAAAGCAGTGTTTTGAGACATTTATGTTTACATTACTGTTAGGAATTTGGGTCAGATGTGATGCTGACTTTGCTTGTCTGTGTACCTCAGCGTTCGGCCTGGACAATGAGCAGCCTGACTACGACATGGACACGGAGGACGAGACGCTTCTCAATCGACTGAACCGCAAGATGGAGCTCAAACCTCTGCAGTTTGAGATCATGATGGACCGACTGGAGAAAGCCAGTGCCAACCAGGTGATAAAATGCACAATATACTCCAGTTTTAAGGATTTGGCCATATAATGCAGCCATTTTACTCATTGCGCTCTAAAATGTGTTACTGGAAAATTCATAACACAGCCTAAGATGGGAGTATTAGCAAGGGAGCATTAAAAGTAGAAAGTAGAAAAGTAGAAAGTAGAAACTGACCTTCTGCCTCCTGTTGTATTTGATTAAATTTTATTTATTTATTTATTTTTTGCAAAGAGTAATGCTCATTAACCTGTAGAACCCTGTGGGTATTTTTCTGTTTCTGCATTACTTGTTCTTTTGTAATATTTAAAGTGTCTATCTATTTTTCAGCACAATCAAACCAATATGACAAAGATTATTTTTATAATTTAACCAAATATATAGATACTGTTACCCCCCCAAAAAAAAAAAAATCAGAACGTTAGAAAAGCTTTTTTTTTTTTACAGTGAAAGTTACAAATAAACATTTTGAAAATCTTCAGCTTACATATACATTAGTATTGTAATACGAGATGGACAGATGTTTAAAAATATAACCATGTGCAAATATTTATAATCAAGTGTATTTCAGGTGGAAATAATTTTTTTATGGTTCCTCTCTGTGCCGCTGCAGAGCAGTCAAAAGTGAGACACATGCCCCTTCCACCCACCTCAACCCTCCCTCACATCCCTTCTGCCATCCCATTTTTCCTTTTGAAGTTTGAAATCAAACACTTCTAGGTGAAGGAGTTTCCTGGCACCTAAATGTCCTTCATGCTGCATTTTTTTCCCCACGGTTATTGTATATGCTGGTATCCCTAACACTTTACCAATGACTCTACTTTGTAGCTGGTCACGCTGCAAGAGGCCAAGCTGCTGCTGAATGAGGATGACTACCTGCTCAAGTCAGTGTACGACTACTGGGTGCGAAAGAGGAAGAACTGCAGGGGGCCTTCGCTCATCCCACAAGTTAAGCAGGAGAAACGAGATGGTTCCACCAATAATGATGCGTACGTGGCCTTCCGGCGCCGCACAGAAAAGATGCAGACCCGCAAGGTACCGTCATGCTCTCCAGGATCACCTTCTGTTCTTTTTAGAGAAGATTCGCTGCAGCTTTATTAGAGAAATAGTTGCATATTGGGTAACACTAACAGTTTGACAGTGTAAATTGAATCAGTGATACATGGTTAATTTGGTCTTATTTTAAACTCACTTCACCCAAATACAGATTTCAAAGTCAGTAAAAAATGATAAGTATCAGTATCATCCACATACCCTCAAGCACCTCCACTGATTCCCAGGTACATCCCTTAATTTGTACAAAATCCTCCTCCTCACCTACAAATATCGCCTCGCTTTGCTCTCCAGGTCTTTATTTGTCAGAAGTGTTACATAAAGTGTGTCATTTTCTGGTTAATAAAAATACTGAATTGAAAGTGAAATAGTCAAAGTGACCATTCTGTCATATGTAAACACACCACAGCACACCATGTGAACATACTGTAAATTTGTTAGCAAAGAATATTTAGTGTATTTTACCAAATATTAACCCATAGATCTCAGATTAGTGAATTAGTATGATCTAAAAGTGTTGTTAGCTGCTCTTTCACTTCGCACGCCACTGCTTGGCCACTCTTTATGTCCCCCCTTACAACCGCCCCCAACCACGCATTTTTGTTCTTGATGGGCCTTTGTATGTGATGCTATTTTTAAAACCCCAGTAGCAGTTGTTGTTATTACGTGTTTTTTTAAATTATGATAACTTTGGTTCTGCGTAACAAGAACACCAAACAAAGCTCAGTATGCCGTCTTGACACCTTGAGCATCAACACAAACCAAGGAAACTTTGATATAGGGAGTTGTTTTGCCATAGGATGACAATTTACCGTTTGTTACACAGATCCGTGCAGCTCGCATTCTAAGAGTTAGGGAAGTAGCATGATAATGTATGAAATCTCAGCATGTGCCAAAACTTGACTGGTAATGTAAATGCATTTGCTTGAACAGTTTTTAAACAACAATCTCTGTCCAAGACTGCTAACCTGATTCCTTCCCAACACTCTGCAGAACCGCAAGAATGATGAGGCATCTTACGAGAAGATGCTGAAACTGAGGCGAGAGTTCAGCCGCACTGTCACAATCTTAGAGATGATAAAGAAGAGGGAGAAGAGCAAGAGGGAGCTGCTGCACCTCACACTGGAGGTGGTGGAGAAGAGGTACTTATCTTATTCTGTACTTTATTCTTCTCTTCTCAAATTCTACTTCCGATGTGCATGTAACAAAACTGCAGTTTTATTCTATGGTTAGAAAAGTCATGTAAGAATGAACTATGATAAATGATGAAATGTATTTTTGGTAAAACGTTTTGGGGGGGGAGGGGAATGGATAATGTATAATGTTGGCCTTTGAAAAATGCCTTAGTGAACCTTTGTCAAAATAATTTTACTTTTTTTGAGTTTGCTTGATTCATCAAAACACCTAGTAGCTTACCTGGAGCTGTAATTGGTCAGTGGTGTAAAAAAAAAAAACTGATTGGTTAGAGGCTCATTTGCTTATTGCAGCGTTCCAGTATTGCAGAGACTAATAGCGCAATAACATTTAATAGATTATATGTTGTGCATGCCCTTGTGCATAGTGTTGTTTGAACTACGAGAAGAGCTAAACAACCCCTACCTTTAGCCTTGATGTTTTAGTGAATTGGTACCTGCTTTCTTTGCCTTACCGTTGTGAACCATAATGACACTGCTGAACAAGTGGAATTTTCCTCTCACCATGTATTGTATTCACAGGTACCAAATGTGTGACTTCTCAGGAGAGATTTTGAATGAAGTGTCCGTGCCTCTGGCAGAAAAGACGGTGTGCCCTGCTCCTATATGTCTACCCAATGGGAACAGGCATAAAATGGAGAACAAAATCAAGGTGAAGTCTTATTCACTTACTTGTGAATAAGTGGGTGTGGCCTAACTCATTGTTGTGTGAATGCACAGCATCAGCATTTAAGCTCAAATCATTGAATGCTCTTCACACACCACACTACACCAGTAAGTGTCCTTGGGTACCAATACTTCTAACATTGAACGCACCAACATCTGTAACATGATATGGACAAAATATCAGTATTGTGATTTTACTGCTATATATAGTATTTTTTTTCAATATATTAAAGAGCCTATAACATCAATTTTTTGGAATTAAAGAGGCATGAAGTCTGTAAATAATGTTTCGAAATTTACATTTACACTGGAATCATCTGCACCTTTTTTTTTTTTTTTTTTTTTTTTTTCTGGTTTCGGCCTTCAGCTCTGTGGCTTTGCTTTATTGTAGTTATTTCATACATAGGTCACTGTTTGGTTTCACAAACAAAACATTCCTCTGAAGCTGGTCAGGCTCAGGAATTGGACTGAAGACGAGAACTCTTTGGAAGCAGAAAATGAGGGGTGGAGTCAAGACTTTTTAACAAGTGTATATAATTTCTTGAATTTGATTTTTTTATGAAAAATACTTTCACAAGGTTCAGAATCACAAGGTTCAGAAAAGTTGGTTGCTAAACTCATGACTTTCAATTCTCCTCCCCAGTCTCACAAGTCCGTACCCAAGCACCACTCACAAAGCGTCACCATCAAGGCCAAGCCTCATTTCGATTTCGCACAGCCGCACAAGAAGTACACAAGGAGGCCTAAGCTGGAGCCTCTGCGTCCTCCGAGCCGGACAGAGCGGCAGCACGTTGTCAACAATGCTGACATCAAACAGTACGACTTCCACAGCTCTAGTGAGGAGGACTACTCACTGGTAAGAGCACCTACTGACCCTGCATCAGTATAGAGTATAGCTCTGGCCTTTACAACACGAACTCTCACATTGAGCACCATTCTGGTTTGGATGCTTGGCTGCTTTGTCAGCCAAGATCAGTGTTTGTGCTGGTTCTTCTGAAATTACTGTTCACTAAAGTTTTCAAATTTAAATTTCAGACAGAATTTTTGGACATCAGACATTCTGTACATTATACGGTGTTGTACATTTAAACATGCTGTTAATGAGAATACACACAATATTGGTGTGAGATTTTGAGATTTTCTACATTTGGGTGTTCATGTTTTACTTAATTTTTTTGCTTACATTTACTGTATATTTATTAGCCAGAAAAGGTCATTTTTATGAATCACTAATAAAATTTAAAAAAGGCCTGTTATAATCATAATGTGGATCACCAGACAAGTGTTAGATATTTAACGAGCTATTAAGGGATGAAAGTGATTAACTGGTACAGTTAAAGGACAGTCTATAATTTGTATCTGCATCATCACACAGCAAGGTAATATGATGGCAGACATGCACAGTTCTTCAGATTATTTCATCTTACAAAGGAAACCTGTTTTGACATTTTCATTTATAGTTGTTCATTAAACAACTTTCCAATATTTAACATGAATAAAAAATTTCATTTCATGAAATAAAGCGATGAGTGGTAAAATCTTGTGGTGTTCAAGAACTTTTGACTGGTGGTGTATAACTGCCATTTTGATTTACAATAAAATTTTAATGTAATTAAACTGTAGTACATTAAACTTCTGGATGCCTAGAAGCCCCCATCCTACTTTTGATCAAACACTAGTTAGTGTGGATAGCCAATAACTTTTATAAGTCGTTTTGTGAGGGTAATGTAACTTAATGTAGCTCTTCTTTGTTCTCTACCTCAGTCTCCAGCCTCCGAACCAGATGAGGAGAATGACCCTGACGGAGCTTTCGTTTTCAGACGTAGACCTGGCTGCAGTTACCTTGCTGTAAGTTCGTCCATTTTAAAAGGGATAGCTAGGCAAACAAACCAGATTTACAGTTTCGTATTTAACTTCTAATGCAGTCCATTAACCAAGACATATCTGAGTTTCTTCAGTTTTGACTTGGAACTGCAAGGCTTTAGTAGGTAGCATGTGCTAAATACAGTCACGTAATCAGCTTAACTTCTAGCACAAAAACATAATACTCACCATTTTAAATATAATTAAATAAAAAATTAAGCTCTTAAAACATAGGAATACGTTGTTTGTAATATCATAAAATGCTAGTTATACCGAGTAATTAGCATATCTAAGTCATTAGTCTTCTGCTACTGATGTAGCTGTGCAGTACTTTTACCTGTTTTTAGTGTTTGTAATTATAAACAAATTACCTTTTTTTCGTCAACGTGTTTTTATAAAAATGTTCTGACTGATTTAAATGCATTTTGGTGATGGAGAACGTTGAGTAAATCTTGATTTTGCTTAACTGTGTTAGTAGCTATGTATGCTGATATTTTTGGTTCTGGCTTAAGTTATTTTTTATTATGATGTGTAAAAATGTGCTACCTGCTTTTGTGTAGCCTCTTGCAGAGCAGAGTGATTCCTCTCAGCTGGGTCTTGCCGGCCTTGATGCCATGTGGCAGCGGAACGCCCTCACGGCTCTCTCAGTTCCCCGACGCTGTGTAGGGGTGGCCCGCAGACGGCTGGGCCGGGGTGGCAGGTAGCGGTCCTTCAAATATGGAGTTTCATGCTTGGCATTTGTCCCATAATTTTATCTGCTATTTCTGTTATATACTTGACTATACTATTCTGTAGGAGATTTTCCAGTGTAGATTGGTTGTAGGGTATTGCAAGTTGAGCTTAACGTTTCATTGTTAAATGTTTTAAAACTTATTAAATTTGCAAAATTGTTCATACAATCCGCATTTTGCAACCAAGCTGTAAAAATCTTTTTTTTTTAATTGTGTTCTTGTGGTATAATGCAAGTCCACTTATTTAGATTTATACTTGGTGTGTATATATAGCAGTTTAGCCCCACCCATTCACAGTAAGGTTATTAGGAATGTTTCTGACCTGCAGCTCAAGGAAGCCAACCACAACAGACGTTATTTACATGTATCCCACCTTAATAGACCTCAGAAAGCATTATAGAAACAAATTTAAATATTTAGACTTTTTATATTAGCCAGTGGAGGGTTTATATTATTGTATGCAATTATTTCTTTTGCAATAAATTACATGTGTAATTGGTATGTTTCAGACATTAGGGTTGCACGATATGGACAACACATCACTATTGCAATTTTACTGCTTCATGTTGCAATTGCGGTGCCTTTCAAGATATTAAAGGGCCCATATCTTCATTTTCTGGAATTAAAAACGCTTAAATGTCTGTAAATTTTGAATCAAAGGTCTGTTCATTCCCCCCCATCCATACAGTCAATATTTGAAAAATAAGCTACAAAACGGCCCATTTACAAATCAGTTTTTGTGATGCCACAAAACCAACATTTAAATATCTCTCCTTATTCTGGCTACAGCAGTTTAGCCCCACCCATTCATGCACCGATTCGCCAACACCATTAATGGTTAACGAGTAAAATAATTAGACTTTTGTTGGATTACGTGAAGACCTCAATTCATCAGAACACCCAGTTACTCACCAGGAGCTGTGATTGGTCACCCTGGTTAGAGGCTTATTTGCATATTGTAGCCTTTCTGCTAATCAGTTAGTGTTGGTTACCAGTTAAAATGTTGTGCACATTTTGTTGATTGCTGACTTCACTGATGTTGGGTTTTTTTTGTGTTTTGTTTTGTTTTGTTTTTTTATTTTTATAAATAATTGTAGGGTGCTGCTGGACCGAACTTCATCGGATTTGGAGCGAGCCCTCAGACACTTGGACCCGGACACATTTTGCCCTTCTACTGCCCCCAACACTGACCTCCCCCTCCACACGGACACAAACACGGACACACACACGAACGCACAAGCTCCTACATCGTTCAGGACAAACCCCCAGCGCTCCTTGGCTCAGCTTCTCAGCGACATCCAGGCCTGTAGGTGGAGGTACTTCCAGCCACGACCCCTCCACCAAAACCAGAAGGAAGAAAGCGGGAAAAACGCCCTTCAGGATGATGACAGGAGAGGAGGAACAACTGTTACAAGTAGTTCCAGAAACGCCATTTTAGGTGGAGTATAGCACTCAGGCAGGATGACTGCCTTTCCATTCGTTGTAAATAACCTGGTGTGTAAGGCTGCAATTACGTTGCTGTAAGGTTGGTTCAGTTTTAAAGAATAGCTTTGCAAAAACAAATCAGTTTTTCAGCTTACATAACATTACTCAAGTTAAAGAGCTCATCTCACTTTTCTGGAGTTCATGTATGTAAATATTATTTGAAATTTTACATTTATCCCCCCATCCATATAGCCCATAAACCAAGCTGCACAAAATGCGTATTTTAAAGTCAGTTTTTATGTCTCAAAACCAGAACATTTACATATATTTTCTTATTCAGCCTACAGTGCTTTAGCATCACCCATTCACACTAAAGTTTGAAGAGTGTCAGTCACTGTTTTTCTGCAGTGCACGACAGCCAATCAGAAAGAACATAATTTACCTATATCAGTCTTAAAGGTGCAGCAACAGAGACATGTTGGAAGATGGTTTAAACATTATTTATGTGGGGGTATGAGAGTTTTTGGTTAACAAACACACACAAATGTACAGAAAAAATGAAATTAAAAGGAATTGTGGCCCTTTAAGAACACCTCGGTGGGTCGGTGCCATTAAAGGTTAAAGATTAAAATATTAGACTTTTGCTGGATTACATGAAGACCTCGGTTCCGCAGTACACCCAGTAACTCACCTGGAGCTGTGATTGCTCACCCTGTCAAGAACACTGATTGACACTCATTTGCGTATTGCAGCCTTTTGTGATATCAGTATTGCAGAGACCGATATCGCGATAACGATTAACAGATATATTGTTCAGCATTAGATGGAGTCCAGTGTTGTAGATGTTCGAGGTGGAACACAAACTGGCTTCTGCTTAACATCTAAGTTCCAGCACTCCACTTAAAAGCAGCTCTGAAATACATCATGTTCCTTCTTTTTCGAGCTGGGCACGGTTTGAGCGTGCGCTTCAGTCCGCTGTGGGCTTACATAAGTGTTCCATCTCAGCAGAATTACAGAGCAGGATGGTTTTAGCATGAGGCCAGCGCGGCCTCTCTTTCCCATGAAACCTCCAGCCTTCAACAGAACTGGGAAGTGACTTCACAGTCTGTCCTTCGAGGAAAGTGTGGGAGGGATCGGGTTGAACTCCAGCCGTTTACATTTCCGTGTCTGAGCTTAGAAATGAAACCCTTGCTTTAGGGAAATGGCCTTTTTTGTAATCCAAATTCGGTTTAGATTTCAGACCATTTTTAGAGCTTCTTGGGTCTGTACTTCATCACAATATACAGCACTGTTCAAAAGAGTGCAAACAATACTTTCAATAATAGCCTTTTTGTTTGTAGACATTATTTAAAATGATTCTAATATGCAAATTTAGAAAAGCGTATTTGTATCTGGAATAGTAAACAACCATAGAAGATGGAAATAATGAACTGCAAAAAAACAAAAATAAAAAACTTATTTCATTGAGATCAAAACTTAAGGCAGGTAGCATTTAATAACTATTCTTCACCTAATTCTTGAAAGGTAGCAATTAAACATCTTAAGTGAATGATTTTAATGTTTAAAGTTTAAATAAACATTAATATGATGAGTGGTTCAAAACTTATAAATGGTGTGGTAAGTTAGAATTTGTAAGTAGTCGAGATGTTGAGGTTCACTGGTGTGGAGTCCAAAGGGAGCAGAAATTAGAGCATTTCTAGGAAACTTGCATAAACTGTTCTAATGAAAGATCTTTTGTCCCATCTAGTGGTGGAGTGAGATATTGCCATTTTTGGCACAAATTCAACACTTTCATATCCTGAACTTTATTGAACAGTGGCAGGAAAAAGACTAAATGTCTGAATAACTTTACTTGAACTTAAAATAAATTTAAAAAAAAATAGACAAATCTTTAACATAAAATGTGATCAGTGCAAAAATGAGCATTTTAAATATTATTTAAAATATTTTTGGTCCTGTAGAGGATGTTCAGTTATTTTCATGTAGAAAATCATCAAAATGTGCATTTTGACTGTTCAGGTTTTACATATAGCTGTATGGTTGGACAAAACGTTTGGAAAAACAGACACCACCTAGCTATAAGGTGCAGTTTGCATTCACAGAAATATCTACATTTTTAACTGTTTAGACATTAATAAACAAATGCAGGTGAACAGCAGACAACCAAGAACAGCAATGATTAAATCGGCTTGTGATGAAGTCTTGTGAATATGGTAGATGTTTGAACTTTACCTTAAGTGCTAGACGAAAGT
The DNA here is from genome assembly GCA_037577275.1 of Bryconaethiops microstoma. Classification (NCBI taxonomy): domain Eukaryota; kingdom Metazoa; phylum Chordata; class Actinopteri; order Characiformes; family Alestidae; genus Bryconaethiops; species Bryconaethiops microstoma. The sequence continues at coordinate 3,973,422 of JBBJLS010000002.1, forward strand.
ATAACATAAAATTTTAATATCACTCAGTTAACAAAGGCTACCAGTTGAAGTTTAATAAGAATTTTCAACATTACAGTAATGGACTTGCAGCCTCCGTCCTGGATCTGTTTGGGTGTAAATTCATAAATAATCCTTTTCTGTTCTGTGACACCAAAGCTATTGGTGCTTATTTGTTTTACTTTCTCTTAAGGAGGGATTACAGAAGAACAATTTCAGACTCACCAGCAGCAGTTGGCTCAGATGCAGCAGCAGCAGCTGGCCCAGTTCCAGCAGCAAGGCCTTCAGCAGAACTCAACTCTGCCCGAACACCCACACACTCATGCCTCTGTATGTTCTGCACTGTATTCTACACTGTTATTGGTGGAAAAGCTGCTGTACTAGTTCAGGTTTAGCTATCAGAACATTGAATCGAGTATATTTCATAACTGAAAAAGTGGCTTGTTCTGCTCACCAGTATTGCATTTCTGTTTTGTAGAACACGACCACCTCAGACATACCGTCTAAGACACTAGACTCAGCCAGTGCCCAGTTTGCTGCGTCTGCTGTGGTCAGCACGTCCAGTAAAGAGAGCAAGACCCACAGCACCGCTGTCAATGGTGTTGTTCCAAATTCAGGTAAGCACAGTACTGTTACACAAAGGGCCGCACTGATTTTGGTAACTGTGTGGGCCCAGAAATTCCATAGTGCCTTGCTGTGGTATATTCTGATACCAATAAAAATAATATATACAATACTCGGTAACATTAAATTCATGTTATAATCCATGTTTAATGCGCAGAGAGCATAAAAGTGAATGATGGTTCATTGGTGAATTTTACGTAGATAATAAATCAGTTGTAAAAATGTTGCACACCTACTTATTTCCAACCTCCAAAGATACCTAGAAGTTTGATTTAAAAACAACTCCTGTTACATTATACATACAATCAAATATATTGCTGTTGGAAAACACACATTAGAAACAGGTGCAATAAAATTATAAGAAGTTAGTGTAAACGCGTTTAGACAGTAAAACCATAAAATGAAACAGTAATTAAAGAGCAGTTAAGAATAAAGAGGGTCTAGAGGCTGTTTCAGAGACAAGGCTGTATACACAAAGCTGAGGAAATACATTTTTAAAATATTTAAAATGTCACTGCCTTCATAGATTAATTACAAAGCAAAAAGCTATATATTCAGTCCTTATTAAAAACACAAATGCTGTGCTAAAATCCCAGCACAACCAAGCTGACATGTTTTGATTCTTGGATTCTTGGACGTTTTCTGTTCTTGGACTAAATGCAGGTTAATTTTTCATTTTATGCTAACTGATGATACAGTGAAGATTAGGCAGAGCTGGAGTATCACCTGTTTAAGGAATAATGTCATCTGTAACAAATTAGTTTTTGTTTTCCCAACAGGAGGCTCCAGACAGACCAAATTCAGCTCCTCTGGTTCCTCTTCGTCTCGGCCATCCTCTAGGCCCGTGCCGGCGGTGCCCCAGTCGCTGCCCCATGGTCATGGGCCTCTGAGCAGTGTCAGCGCCGTGTCACCCGCCCACACACACCACAACAGCGTCCGCCCTTGTGCCCCCTCGCCCCCTGCCTTAAAGCTGGCCACCATAGCCAGCAGCCTGGACCGCGTGCCCAAAGTCACCCCCGCCAGCGCCATCGACAGCATTGGCAGGTACAAGCTACAACAGACATGTTAATTAATTAGTACGTAAAATGTAAATATAAGACAGACATAGATAAAGAACGGGGCTGCCATTTTATCTCACTGCAGTTTCAGTCTTTTTGGAACAAAAGCATTGAGTAGTTTTGCCTATTGCTCAGACTGCTTCAAAATAAGGCCAATTTCTGTCAGTCAATTAGAAATCACACTTTGTTTCATTTTTATTGCACTGGTTACGGATATTATGATTTTTAATCAAATTCAGTAATTTTCATTTGGTTCCACTTGTCACAAAATAAAATTGACAAAATTATCCAGCCTTTGGCTTTTTAGGAAACTAAGGCTGGGAGTCATTCCCAAAAAGAGGAGCTTCTCCATTTCCAGGCATTTTTATAATCACGAAATATCTCCAGAGGTTTGGACTCGATTCCACACAGTGACCTGCACACACAGAGCGAGATGTACTATCAATCTCTTAAGTAGTCTGAAAAATACCTCCTTGCACAAGATTTGCATCAGTAGATCGGCTGTGTTTTGCTTTGAAAAGTGACTTTGCAAAAGGGAAACCAGTGAAATTGACTTTTAAAAAATAATTGGACAATATAATTGTAAAATCTTTTTTAAGTGACTGAATATAAATGTAGTAGCTCTTTAAACGGACATCTTCTGCCCTGAAGAGCAACAGGGGGCACCACAATGAATTATGTCAAGATTCCATTCAGACTTGGGTCATAAGTATATGTACTTAATACTATTAATTCTTGTACCTTATTACATTATCTGCCCAGATCTCTTTCCCTTTCTTTTTTGAGTTTATAATTGTGTAAATTGTATCTGAATTTCTGGAACCAAGCCCCGAAATGAAAAAGAAATGAATTAGATACACCAATAGCAGACTTAATGGTAAGTTTGCTATTGGTTTATCTATTATACATTTTGTCTTCTGACAAAATGTGTATTAGATAAACCAATAGAAAACTTACCATTAAAGATTTCTTCTCTCATGTGGTGAGCATCCATGCCTTAATTTTGAAAGGAATAAGCTTTATTGTAATTTACATATGGACATGAATGTCATTCTGTCTTCATTAAGTGTTCGTGACACCTTCTAGATTTGTGAATTTTTTTATACACATGTTCATGTCTTCATGAATCATCACTTTCCTCTGTGCCCTGTGCTTGATCTTTTCAGGGATAAACATGAACCAGAGAGGCTGGCTCTTAACGGAATAGCGGAGACCACTGTTGCCATGGAGGTGACATAGCCTTCCGTTCTCAAAGCCTGAATTCAAAGGACGCTGACAAGATTGTGCAGCCCATATATGGACCTTTAGCACATAGCAGCATATCAAAAATATTGAGTTAATTTGTGAATATTACATGTACATTTTGTAAAATTTGGAATTATCACTACCTTGTAAAATAGTATATTTGTATCATTAGTGTCATTTGTTACTTGAATTCTACATATTTTGTCATCATGCTTTTGCCAGTGGAGCGTCAAAAGTCAAAAGAAAAAAAAGTGCATCAGTAAATGCAGGGATCATGCGCATGAGTACAGATTCCACATTACTCGTTTTAACTGTTTATTTTTGCCATGTTTACATTTTTGTATCTCGTACAAATAAATCAAATTTTGTGAGAAAATGTGGATATCGGCATAGCTAGCATACTATTTTTTTTCCTTTCTGGATATGAAAAGAAAAAAGTCAGATTTGATTTGGTTTCACAAATTTTCTATTTTTTTATTTGATAAGTGACAATTTTTTGTCTTTGTGGCACCTTCTGTTAGTGTGGCAGGAGGTGTTTTAATGTTTTCATTGTTTTTGTTGTTTATTTTATTTTTATTTTGGTTTTTTTACTACATCTATAGTCCGAGTCAGAATGTCAAATTTAGAGATGGATGGTCCATTTCAGAATGTCTTTCCAGAAGATTGTCGAGCAGGTAATTGGCGAAAGCCATAGTTTTGATCCCAACGTCTTGATACATACAAGTGAGCTCCTCACTGACCTGCACTGTGTACAGTAGCTCCTGTTCCACTACCAACTGGGGGAAAAACATCCCAAAACAGGCCAAAAGGCTTTGGAGGTTAAGCGGTGGTAGAGCAGCCACAAAGTGGTCTGTGTTCAGCATATGCTGTGGTCTTCAGTGCTACCAACCATCTTGCTGTGAATGATGGAATTTATATTTTATGAATTTATCAGTCGTCTATACCAATAAATGTCCCTTTTTATATGTACTTGTTTTTTTAACAGTAAGAGGAGGATTTACAAACAAGAGGAATTCGGTAATGGCAAATAAGAGCACGTGTCAATAAGTTCATCACCACATCACCTCCAAAAAAAAAAAAGTTCCCCACATACACTCACCAGATCCTTTATTAGGTACACCTGTTCAGCTGCTCATTAATGCTAATATCTAATCAAGAAATCACATGGCAGCAATTCAGTGCATTTATGCATGTAGACATGGTCAAGAGGATCTGCTGAAGTTCAACCCAAGCCTCAGACAGGAGCAGAAAGGCGATTTGCGAGACTTGAAGGTGGCCTGGTTTTGGTAAAAGTGTTGGATCACTTGACAATGAGAGTTCATCACCACTCCAAAAAAGGTCACCGTATAAAAATCTACTTTTGGCCGTGTGTGTGTGTGTGTGTGTGTGTGTGTGTGTGTATATACATACATATATATATACATATAAACACACTACTCACAAAAAGTTAGGGATATTTGGCTTTCGGGTGAAATTTATGGAAAACGTAAAAGGTTCACACTACAATGATATATCATGAAAGCAGGGCATTTAAGTAGAAGCATGCAGTGGTGATTTCCTCATCTCAAACAATTTATTGAAACAAAAGCCAACAACAGTGGAGAGTATACCACAACAAAAAATGTCAGTGTCCCAATAATGTGTCATGTGCCCTTGAGCATCAATTACAGCTTGATGCTCATTGAGGTCATTGAGGTTCTGGGGTACAGAGGACTGTTTAAATACTAATTCTGATTGAACCAGGAAATTTATTGGTCGATTCATGGATCAAACACTTGTTGTGAAGTTTGGGGTTAAGCTCCTTGTCAGAGAACAGCAAGTTGTGTAAAAAGTACTAAAACATTGAACAGTTGGACATGTGCATTCAAATGTTTAGGGAAGGTCACATTAAGTTCACCTGTAAAGGTTACAGTGCATTTTAGGTTCATCTTGACATTTCACCCGAAAGCCGAATATCCCTAACTTTTTGTGAATAGTATATATATATATATATATACACACACACTATAAGAGCTCTATTCCAAAATGCGAGCTTTCTCGCTGTTCCATCAATGTTTCATGCCAAATCGCTATGATTCCTTGTTTAGAATGGATATACCTGTTTTTGGCAAAATTAGTCAAAACAACTCGGTGGCACCCTGAAGAGAGTTTTGCTTGCTTGTTTAAACTATTTTTTGAAAATGTTTGTTTTAAATACTTTTGATGGTTCTGAAGAACAGCTACATGATGTGTGGTGGGGTCTGTGTCCACACTGAGCAGGTGGGGGGGGGGATGAGGGCAGACACAGCGCACACGCTCAGAGAGAGAATCAGGAGAGAGAACAGTCACTACAGAGACACGTTTCACTGCAAATAGTTAAAAGTTTACAAATATTATACATACAATCAGAGATTGGATCTTTTTGTCCAATTGAAATAGGTTCTTTGAAGGGTTATGTTATTTTTTATTAAGTTACTTGTTTAGATTTAACATAAATGTATTTCGAGTTATTATTCATAATATTCAGTTTATTACAGCGTTTTCTCTTGCCTCAAAAAGAGACAAAAGAGGAATGGGTTTGAAGCCTTTTGAAAAAAGGACAGATGGATTTACAGCAGTAGTAAGTATCCAACACTTTCTGTCAAATTTAATTTATAACTACCTATAATTTATGAGCCTATGATTTATGACATGTCATAAAACATGTCAAAAGGTATGACAGCTGTCAAACTTTTTATGGTATGTGAAACTTTTGCCTGAATCAAACCAAAATGAAAACTTTAAATTCATGTTGACATGCATAGATGTTTTTAGCAAATACGCCTAGGCGCGCGTTTTAAAAAACAAGTCAGGCCCCAAGGTGTCTAAGGCTTTTGAAAGTATTCTAAAGGAAGGGCGTGTACCTCAAAATTTACAAACTGATCATGGAAAATAATTTTTCAACAAAAACTTTCAGAAGTTGTTGTCTAAATACGGCACAACATAAAAATATTTGAGATTTGGTATAGATGTTTACCAATTAAATCACTCACCAAAAATATTGTGCCCTTCGACTCCGCAGATTGCAGCATATGCATCACCTATGAAATAATTATTATTCTATTCAACAAAAACAAAAACATAAGAAAAAAAAATCTAAATATTGTATACAACCCTTTCGATGTTAAATAGACATAATAACTCTCTCAGCCTGTCGTCCATCCTAAGATGTTTCACCCGTGAACAGGAAAGTCTAGATTCCTCATGAACGATAGGAGCATAAGAAAATACGGTAAGTGAATGTTCGGTTCCACTCTATTTGAACAAAGTTCTTAGGGTGAAAGGAGTTGGGGGCGTTGACATGATAACTACCAATGAGAAACCCCGATAATACAGCTACTGTTAAACCCTGCCCCAGAAGGGCGCCCCTTTCTTTACTAAATAAAGGTAAATAAAATAAAATACAAATGTAATTTTGTGCTACTTTTAAAATAAATTTAAATGGTTTAAAAAACATTTTCCTTGGTGAACCTTTGAAATCAGGTACTCTATAACATATACCAAAATGAAACATTTTGTATAATTTGTCGAAATTATATCCAAACATAGCCCTGTTACTGGACGTCCATTGAAATTCCTTAGTATCTGTCAATTCTTTAAGAACCCGAACCCTGCTGACAGGTTTCGGTCTTATCGGTGCACAGAGTATTTTAGGATTAACATAGTACTTCATCGGTGTTGTGAAAAGTCTTGTCCTACTTCTTGTAACCATCCTCGTATCTACCGCTGACATGGGTCGTGGACCATCC
>JBBJLS010000002.1:3987053-4000254 GCA_037577275.1 Bryconaethiops microstoma
GTTCGCTGGAGTCCCAAAGCTTTAGAAATGGCTTTATAACCTTTTCCAGACTGATAGATCTCAATTACTTTCTTTCTTATTTGTTCCTGAATTTCCTTGGATCTCGGCATGATGTCTAGCTCTTGAGGATCTGTTGGTCTACTTAACTTTATCAGGCAGGTCTTATGTAAGTGATTTCTTGATTTAGAACAGGTGTGGCAGTAATCAGGCCCGGGTGTGGCTAGAGATATTGAACTCACGTGTGATGAACCACTGTTAAGTCATGTTTTAACAGGGGGGGGGGGCAATCATTTTGTCACACAGGGCCATGTAGGTTAGGATATTTTTCCTCCCTTAATAATAAAATCCTTCACTTAAAAATCGCATTTTGTGTTTACTTGTGTTGTCTTTGAATAATCTTTAAATTTGTTTGATGATTTGACACATTTAAGTGTGACAAACATGGAAAAAAAAAACAAAAAAACAACCAGAAATCAAGTAGGGGGCAAACACTTTTTTTACACCACTCTATGTGTGTGTTTTTGTGTAAATAAATAAATAGATAGATAAATAAATAAATAAATAAATATGTTCCAAGAGTACATTGTGAAAAAATTGCAAATCTGTAAAGAAAAAAAAAAGCCTACTTTTATAATGATAACCTTAAATATGCCCCCCAATATGCTCTCAAAACACTTTAATTTCATTTTAAACCCAGCTTAATACTTTATCCTTAAAAAAATGCAAAGGTAAACCCATATCTGTACTGTACAGTGTACACTGAACTGCTGCCTCCCGCAGTTTTCTTTAGTATGCGCTGTAGTTTTCTTTGGCATAAGCAGGGTAAATACAATAATAATTTAATTATTATTATTATAATTTACACTAATAAAAATACAGGGCTTTAAGAAGAACAAAACGGAAAACACGAGATTTGAAATTGTTATGACGTGGGAATGCTGGACTGCGTCTGCCAGAGATGCGTCACAGGGCAGCAGCAAATCAGCAGCAAGGAGAACTGAATAAGCTCCTGGATTGGCTACATTTAAACCTCTCGCCTCTGAGTACAGGGGCTTTTCACCATCCCGAGACAGTACTCGATAGTATCAAAATATGTATAATTATTTTTATATGGAAATGTAGTTGAATTTATGTTAATATTTATGTTACAAAATTAGTCAATTATAATTTTCTTAATTATTTAGCATTAAAATGCACTAAAGATTATATACTCCCATGAAGAAAGGAGAAAAAGCACGGAGGAGGATCTGCGGTTTCCGTGAATTTGCGCAGGTTTACTGCATATATATATATATATATATATATATATACACACACACACACACACACACACACACAAAAACACAAACTACATACAAGCACACATAAAAAAAACAATTAAAAAAAAAAATCAGACCTCATGGTGTTCTGCTGACTGGGTGGGATAACACTGTAGTACACCTGAATGCTCGATGCAGGCATGGGCCCATGGCTGGATTGGTTGGGGATAATGATCGGCTGCTGATATGTCTGCTGGGGCACTCCCTGTGATCCTTGAGGCATGGATACCTGGCAAGGGGCAGAAGACAGCTGTCATAGGTGATATAAGCTGAGTTTTGATTTTAGGCCAGTGATAGAATAATTCTTAATATTGTTAAAGGGAACACACATTATACCTAAGTTACAATAGGTCTATGGGCTATACAAAGCATTCATGAAGTTCTTTGCACAAAATCCCTCTCACATAAAGAGATCTGACCAGCCCTATTCTTGACAGTTTCAGTCCCTTTCAAAATGAGCCGTTTAAGGGCTCTGTCGCTTTTATGCAAATAAGCTGTTGCTGGCAAATGAGGGGCGGTTCTATGCAAATTTCCTTAGCCTGACGTCAGGATAAGGGAGCAATCCAAAGGGCTCATAGAAGCATGATTCCTGACACCAAAATTTTTCAATCGACTCACAGAAAACGGATGGATGTTTTTTGGTTTTTTTTGCTTGGAGTTTTTATAGGAGCAGTAGAGACCCAAATGGAAATACAAAAGGATGCAAAAAGTGAGTTTTGCATAATATATCTCCATTAATCCATTTTGATAAAAATGATTATCCCATTCTGTTCCTCAATCTACACTTGAACAAGTGCTACTGTAGTACGCAGGGTGGTGATGTGCAGCCTTTAACCAGAAAAGGGAGAAGGAAACTACCGAGCGGTTGAAATCAGATTTAAAATTTTTGATAATAAATATCAAGAGTGAATGGTATCAAATGCTTTTGGGAAAATATATCGTAAGATGTTTGGCTATATATAACCCTGCCCCTGCCCTGCTCTGAGGATTCACCTGATAGGGTGGCATTGAAGGATACTGGACCATCATGCCTTGCATCTGATTTCCCATATTGCTATGTTGGCCGCTCACCAAGGTTTGACTTTGCGGCTGCTGGACCATGCTCTGGTAGCTTGGCTGTTGATTTGGCATCACAGTTTGGTAACCTAAAGCAACACAAAGAATGAACGTATAAAAAAACTAATAAGATCATTTGGCTGGAAGATGATGTAATGTAGTTCATCTCTCCATCCTTCATGGGCGTACCAATTTGTTTACACAAATCCTGGTAGCAGGGCTAAAACTGTCCCAGGAAATCTGCCACAAGTCTGAGAAAAACAGGCTCGAACAGGACACATTCAGAAGGTAATTGGCATTCTTACCTGTAGCCGACCGCTGAAAAACAACACTAATAAATGTGGTAATATTACAGCATGGCAGGGTAACACAATAAAAATGACAGGGAAATAACAAACGTTTCAATTGTATAATAATACAACAGCAAAAAACTGAGAGCAACCCGTCGGAGACAGCAATTATGTAAAAATAATGTGTCCAGGCTAGCATGAAATGATCAGTGTTTAAATTACAGTAGAACCCTCAAAGGCGAAAAGGAAAAAGTACCTGCTCAATACGTGTGGCCTTTCTGTTTTAACCACCACAAGTTCACTGCAATATTACGCGCACCTCCTTGAATGAATGATTCAGTCCCAGAGAACGTCAATTACAGCAAAACCACCTAATTACACCCTTGTTAGCTAAATCCTTTACGATTACCTGGCAGAGGCACCTGCGAGTTTCCTACCATTAAATCGCTTTTCATTACCTCTGAATAAGTGTGCCGCCTCCCTGTATTAAAACGCCTTTCATTATGGTTGCCTTCTTCAAATGTTAAATCTTTTAGGGCCTCGTAGACGATGACAGGAAAAAAAAAGAATCATTTGCGGTGACGGGCCACCGAGGTGCTGTGCTCCAATAGAGAAGGTAGCCTACGCGATAAAAGAAGGTAATGCCGTTTTGTTCCAACACCCATTATGCGATGGGATAATTTCCATCGGTGTCAAGGTTAACTGGGGGATGGGGGATGGGGGGGGGACTTGGGGGGCTTATAACCTGGCAATGCTATTGAAAAACTCTCACCAGAGGAGGTGCCCTGCGGGAAGACTCTGTGGGAGGCCCATGTGGAAGAAGTAGGGTGTGTGTGGGGGTGTTGGGGGGGGCAATTTTCAATTTCTTCTGGCTTTTGGCCAAAAAGACAGCAATCAATTTAGCCCAGATGAGAAAAGAAGTGGGACAAAAGGAATGGATGGCCCCCAGCGAGGACCTGGTGAGGGCTGGCTATTTTTGGTTCAGTTCTCTCACCTCCACTTAGGGAACTAGCATGAAGGGAATATGATATTAAACACTCTCTGTTCAGGCTGACAGAGCAAGCAGGAGACAGCAAGGATAGGGAGAAAAGAAAGGTAGAAGAAAAAAAATAGACGTTATTCACTCGACTCCACTGGACAAAGTGCTTTCAAAGACGTTTGTGGAGCTGCTGTTTGCAAGGTTGCCCAATTTGAAAAGGAAAAAAACAAAAACTAGAAAACACTGTGCCGTCAGCTTGTGCGATAACCTTTTTTTTGTGAAGAGTCTAGAAAATCAACTAGCATTAGCATTCCCCGTTCCAGGGCGGATGTTTTGTTTCCTCCTCCAGCTTTCTTATTCTCCTGACTGTGGAGTTAATTCTGTTCATCCATCAATCTTGATCTGATCCTACTGTCTCACACACAGGCAACAAATGATGCTGCCGTATGTCTTTCAGCTTGGTTTTGTGAAGGACCGTTTTTCTTTGTGATCCTTTTTCACTTTTACAGAGAAGCTAGCTGAGGAATGGTTTCTAATGTTGCTTTCTGCGGATACGTCTACCAGGCCTAGGATGAAGCAATGACAGGCAATCAGAATATTTATTACGAACATCCGACCGTGCCAATGGACACAAGAGACAACAGCGAGGCCCTGTTTGAAATCTTTTAATCAAACACAGTTACCCCAGACATTTCTGAAGACCATGGTTGTGAAGACCTTGGTTGTATCTGCAATGCGGTCAATTTTAAAGTATTCTAAGAAAAAAAATTCCCACCATCCTAAATGTAGTCAATTTACAAAAACGTGATACTGAATTTGCTTCTTTAATTTTGCATTGGAACTTAAGAAGCTGCAAATAAATTAAGCTTCACTCCAGGACTGTGCCAAAATAACACTCTCGAATATGGAGTCATTAAAGCCAAGCTATTATTAAGCACCAATATCTACTATAATGATAAGACTGCCCTTTTGTGGAGAAGTTCTGTCTGCTAAACATGAGTGAGTAAAAGAGTTACAGGCCAGGTCCATAAACAACAGATTTCCACAGCTTTGTCTGTCTGTATGTCATACAGTGTCAGAAAGTCTACATCCGATAAATTAATGATTAATCATACGGTTTAAGGGGCATATGTGATGAATGAAACGTTACGAGCCATCTTTACTTCTTAACTACATTAGCCTAGCTGTCCATTTGGTTATTGTTATACTTTTCTAATCTTATTTTGCTGGGCATCTGCTGGCTTCTTCCTATCTCATTGTACTGAGATGACAAAGGCATCTTGTCCTTGTAACAGCAGCTTAATCATCTGTATTTGGGGCATCACACAAATGTGATTTTCCACAAAAATGTCTTATTTGAGGATGATCTTGGTTCTGGTTCTGCAATGGAGCATGAAGTCTTGGCAACACTTCAAAATAAATGAAAACATAGTACATCAGAGAGATGGGGTGTGTGTAGTTCGTTGTGGTGGTCTCTGCCCCTGAGGAGGAGTGAGGGGCTGGAAAAGAGACCGGTTCACTGTGAGAATCTTAGGGCCTCTCAGACAGTGCCCCGGCCCCGCATTCAGCCACTCTGAGTCAAAATCGATGTTTGGGGTGGATTATCTCTGGGAGCTTTCAACAGCATGGTATTTTCATCCCCCAGTTCAAAGAGGCTGTACATTTTCAAACCTCCAGACGATTTACATAGAACCGTTCTTTAGCTCAGAGCTCTAAACAAATCTTAAAATGGTTCTCGGAAAAAAAAAAGGACAGTTCAAGGTGCTAAGAGGCCATTAGTTCCTTAAAGAATCAAAAATCTCCTGAGATTCTTTAAGAAAGGATCTAGTTTCAAATCCTCAAAACAATAAAGGACTTCTTTTCTTTCTTTTTTTAATCACAGACCTTTAACAATTCAGTTGAACAAAACATCTGTCAAAGCACACAGGGCAACGAATAGGCGCAGAGCTAACAGGGTGTGGAGAAAAACAACGGTAATTTTACATTTGATTGGAAATGCTTATTGTATCTGTTTGGAAAAGGCAATACAATGAGAGTACCAAGCACGCTAATGTGCTCGGTGGTGTAATTAGCTTTCGGCTCTGCTCCCCTGCCCCCGGGGTGTCAGCTCATTTTCACACACTGCAATCTTTTCGTCGACAAATAACCAAAGACGACAAAAGTACTGAGAGAGGAGTCAAGAGAAAACAGAAAAAAACCCAAATAAAATTAAAAACGGGAACGCAATGCCCCCCTCCCCTGTGGCGCTCTATAAACAGAATCCAAAATAAACAATGAGGCACAAAGGGAGGAGAAGAGAAATGGGCTCTCGCTAAACTAAATTCCTGAAAGATGAAAGGAACATGTTTTATGAATGTGTACAAACTCTAGGAAAAACTTCCTGAGCCCCAACTTGACTAAATGAACTCATAAGAACGAATTCTTTATACTGAGGTGGGGGGGTCCATGCCTTCATTATTCGCCAAATCTAATAAACATGAATGAACATTTCTGGATTTCGCAAAAATACTGACAGATATATTTGCATGATGTCCACGTACCAGAATGTGGCGGCTTATTTTCAGGAAAAATAAACAAATGCAAATGAGCTTGCAGTCATATCTTTTTGGCTCTTTACCTGGCTGTTGAGCAGGTGGGGGAGGGGGCAGGGGCTGGCTCTGAGGGCTACTGTACTGCACCGTGCCAACCGGCCGATACTGCTGGCCGGACAGAGGGTACTGGCTTGGTGCACAGTAACACGCTGGCATCTGCAGATGGGAATAGATAAACACAAATGTCATCAAAGCAGTCTAGCACCACTTGATGCATACCTAGTGATTATGTAACAGGTTTCCCCAAAGGATTATCAGTCAGCAGGCACCATATCTAGTGATGTACAATATACAGTACTGTGCAAAAGCCTTGAGCAACACCTTATTTCTTTATATTCTGCTTGCAAAGATCCAGAGGCTTACAAAGACTTTCTTGTATTTTCAGTGTAGTCTTGAGAACAGCTCCCCCTGGCGTCCTGAAGGACTTTCAAAGTCTTATTTTCTGATCTGCGTCTGAATCATTCAAGCAGAACAAAGCATATCTAACTTACGTCCTGAACCAGTGAAGAAACAGGTGAATATGGTTCCAGATGATTAGGACAGATGTTTGTATACTGGTGGTGCAGAATGCTGAGTGGTTGGAACACCTTGCATCTTTAGGTACTTTGCAGCATGTCACAATAAAACATTCATTCCAATTTCTTTCATTTGTTCTTTTCAGTATGTCAAAGTTAAGACAGTTTGTCAGACATAGGATTTGTAAAACAGAACATTCAAAGGCAAATGAAAGCAAAATATAAAGAAATGAGGGTTGGCTCAGTACTGTAAAGAAAATTATAATTATTGTGTATTACGTCTGATAAAAGCCATTTTGGTACCCTAATAACAGTAATCATTTTTTTTTCTTTTAGCCAAGACATGTTTGGTGTACTGACAGACTACAGCTACGGGAAAAAAGTTACCACGTATAACCTAGATTTTGATCACATTTTTAAAAAATGTGATGTGACATAAGGCAAATTTGTAATTATTTAGACATGCAGTTTGCACAGTGCTAATTACTGAAGCTTCAGTGAGTCATAAGCTACATTAGCTCCAGCACGAGAGCACTGGCTTACTGACTACATATGGTTGAGATTGTTCTCCAAACAATTGCTTAAGGTAATTTTGTCAAGCTTCCCCAATTTGACACTGGCGTACCTGCTGCATCGGCTGCTGAATGTAGCCCTGCTGCATCACTGGCTGGTTCACAGGTGCAGGGCCTGGTGTGGAGTAGGCTGGGGCTGCAACGCTCTGGCCAGGAGAGGGCACCATGTAGCCTGCCTGCTGCTGCGGAGGAGGGGGTGGCAGAGGGGCCTGAAGCACCATGGAGGAGGGGTACATGGCAGTGTGGCCGTCGCGAGCCTCCCCTGACGGCTGCCGCACAAGGCTCATGTGGCTGAACTGGGCGCTCAGGTTGTCTTGCTGGCGGGTCAGACAGACAACTTGGTCGTTATGACATAAATGGTCCATTCTGTTGCTTGATATCGTCCCTATCTTCCAGAACATGACCAGCCTACTAAATACAATGACTGAGTGAGCAGGCTGACTAAAGCAAGTGACCTCAGTGATCAGCCTTAGGAATTTAGTTTAATTTACCAATCCATTTCAATTTGTTTTTTTTCCCCTCCCAATTAGTAATACACTGCGATTTGCTACATGTCTATTCATAGAGTATTAACTTCAACATCTGCAGCTAGATTAATTATTCAAAGCAGTCTTCCTCTCTTTTAATTAGTCATTAAGGGATGTTTACTGGTAGAGAGAGGTCAAAAAGGAGGTTAGCAGAACACATGATGTGCATTTGCGAGTGAACGGTGGTAGAAACTGATAAAAATAAGCAGCTCTCTGTAAGTCTCCCAAATTAACAGCACAAATACGCCAAACGTGTGAACAAGATGTTCGGAGCCGCTGAGAAGTAAACAGTGCAGCTGACTGCAGACAAGAAACTTCTGCATATCATATTAATCTAATGCAGGCACAAGACCAATGAGCGCCATTAAGGGAGGCAACATTCTGCCATCCATTCTGCAGGAGAGCTTTTCTATTTTTTATTAAGCAGAACCATCCATCACAGAACTTGCTATAAATGATCGCATAATATTCAAATTTGGGCCAAAGGAATTCATCAAACAGCAAGAAATGCCTCGCTATACCCATTTAATGATTTTCTTTTGCTTTTTTTTTTAAAGCCCCCCCCCCCCCCAACCTAGTTAACTGGTATTTGCGAATTGCAAAGAAAAACAACAATCATGATAGCAATGAGCAAACATCATATTGTACATGTCACATAGCAATAGCAAACCCAAATTACTTAAAGAAGAGCAAGAAACTAATAAAACAGGATTAAATTGAACAGCATGCCACATATGCATATACAAGTATACAGTGTCGTGTAGAAGTCTTAATCGCGTGAGAAGAAATTCATTAAAAGAGCTATTTATTTGGGGAGTGTTTATTAGCTTATAAATAATAACAGCAATGCTAGAATAATTAGTTAAAATTTACAAGCATCCTTAATGTTCAGGCTCAATTTGACTAGCAATTCAAACCTCCAGAAAATGGCTGAAATTAAAGTCAGCACCCAAGTTTATGTGTCAGTACTTTGTCTCTTTGTTGACCACCCAAATAGTATTGTAAATAAAACATATATGTAATGAAACATCAAGTTATGGTGGAAAATGTTTTCCTACCCCACTCCCCCTTGTGGGACTAATAAAGGTTTATCTTATGTCGTGATCTATCAGTGGTTCTCATTCTTCTACAGAGGGAAGTTTTTTGAAGATTATAAAATTGCATTTTATACTGAACTCAATATCATCTAAAACAACTAAAGCAAATTTGTTAAATGTTGATATTCTTGTATGTTTTATAAGAACAGCTGAAACAGCCTAACTCACCCCCAGAGAACAAAATGTGCACAGGCACTGAAAATGCATTATTTTGTGTTTACCCAATAGTCTACACTAAATTAGGAGAAATCATTTAAGATGAAGCAAAAAAGTTATTTGGAGACATTAAATGCTGAAACAGACCCCAAACATAAAAAGGAGGGTTAAATGTCCAAAACCTTTGTGTAGTAACACACAGTACTGGGCAAAAAAAAAAAATTTAAATAATGTTTTTTGCCCAATTAAATAATTGCATTTTTTGTATTTCAATCATACATAGTATATATACACACTACGGAAGATAAGATTAGAACACATACAAATGAAGCTAATTATAGTAAAACACTTTTTACTTTAGAAACGTTACTGAAACCTTGGTTAATAGGTGCATTTAGAAGAACAGGTTTTGGTAGAATAAATAGTAGGCTTCCATGATAAATTTGGAAATGGTTAAGCTAAACCACACATAATATGACAATACATTACGACAATACAATTCTTGTGTTTTTGATAAATTTATGAGGTAAACAGCTTTACATATTTTCTTAGATGCCTCTAACTTCTGCACAGTATTGCATGCACAGATGATTGACGATTAGACTGAATGTACTGAATGGCCAAGAGGAGGCACACAGAAAGGAAAACGACAACAAACAGAACAAGAGAAAGATAGAGAGAGATTGAGAGAGAGAGAGAGAGAGAGATTGAGGGAGAGAGAGAAAGAAAGAAAGAGTGGTACCACAGTGTACTGTTGGTTAGGGGAGACGGAGAGGAGCTGTGGTGGGTAAGACACCGCCGAGTACTGGACAGGCTGAGCTGAGGGCTGGAGTGGCCAGAGGGGCTGAGGAAGCAACAGATGAAGGAGAAGATAGAGGGGCAGGGAGAGGAAAATGGGTTTAGTCAAAGATGGAGAAGATGGAAAAATCTAGAAGAGGAATTAACACAGGCAGGCAGATATTCTTAAAATTCTCAGGTTAGTGAACAATTAATACCATGACAATTAAAAATGTACAGTAACAGGGATTAATAAGAAGTGGCCTTATACAGTGGTGAAACTGTATAAGGCAACCCTGGACATTCAATCTTGGACCTCGTCAAAAGTGAGGTGATGGCGATATTGGGCTTGGGTGTTAGGGCTCTGATTGAAGGGGAACTATTCGCCTGTTGTCTGCAGCAATCAATGGGTGCGGCCAGCACTGAACAGATTGTAATTTCTAACTGTGACAGCCTGGGTGAACTGCACAGTTTCCCATTTGGAAAGCGAAACGCACTTTGGTCTTTAGCCTGAGCATATATTTGCCTGCAAATAATTCACTGTGACAAGGTTGGAAACTCCTGCCCCCGACGGTAGAGTGGCTACAGGTTTAATCTTTCCTTAATAGCAAGCAAAATACCTAGGCCAAGCAATTAATGACCCATCAGACTCAATAAGCAGCCCGCGGGACCGCACTATTAGCAGATTCACCTCCCTCCCACCTATCATATTTAATTGACTTAAGAAAAAATGCAGTGACACAGTCAGTTCATTCTGCTTAAAGGACACCATAACGTATTAATTGGTGAAATATCCAAATGTTGCTTACATTCAATGCAAATATTTTCTGTTGCTTACTGTTGCTTTCTACCTCACTGCTGATGCAACTTCTGCACAATTTTTCAGAAGATAATTTTTTTTTTTTTACCTGGGAACCAGACTGCACATCTTTATACCAAAGTGAAAATTTTTACTTGTAGTTTAAGTTTATATTTATTGTAGGGCTGGGCACATTAATGCGTTACCATCACATTAACGCATTATTTACTTAACGGCAACAATTATTTTATCACACGTTAACGCAGGTTTTTTTTTTTCTTTAAATCCTTTTATTTTTAAATTTCTTGGGTTTTTCTGCACGCAACACTATACGCACTGGCTGGTCTTAAATGGACAAAAGTAATGGGATGCCTGACCATTACAGCAAGAGGGACTTTAATGGCACTGCATTCAGAGACATTGACTTTCATGTTGAGTTGGTCCGTCTTTGCAGCTGCTATAATGGTTCCATCCCACATGTTCTGGACTCTGAGGGTAACTTGTTTTTCTGTAACAAACTAAATAAAAACGTCAATGGCCTGCAGTGGCAAATAGCTTTGGTTTTATATTTGATTTGATTACATTAACATTAAAGTTGAGTTTGCAAGAAACATTTTAAGTGCAACTGTGTTAAACACTGCTGTTAAAAAGCATCTCATTTATTCAGAGTTTGCAAACCAAGTGTTATTGCACTTTTGTTCATACAGAAGTACTTTAAAAACAAGAGTGCGCAATACACTACTTTTGAATTATTTAAAATTGTGTATAACGATTAAAATTTTAAATTGTTGCCCAGCATTAATTTATAGTTTATTTATATATATGTACTTTGTGTATTTTTGTGTACTCTGTAAAATCTGGAGCCATGATGTCTTGTCTCACTGTATACACGTCTATAGTTCAATTTGACTAAAAAATGCCTTTGTTCAGTATTAGGTGCTAACAATGGTCGGAGTGTAAACAATAAACACTTTAGAACTGAAATTGAAATTTCCACAGAGACTGGTACCTACCTGAGGGATGACATGATTGTTGGACTGATGCTGATGGGGTCCAGGGGGTGGAGGAGGAGGAAGCGGAGGCGGAGGTGGTAAAGGCTGCTGTGGCCTGGAAGCCTGAGGAGCGACGGTGGGGTTGTAGATCACAGCGCTGCCATCCGGGTTCACAAACGGCTGACCTGAAAAGAAACGGGATGCTTGTAAATTCATGCAGATGTTTGATGCCACTACATTATGCTTAAAGCATACAGATATTCATCAAGTTACAGATAAGTAAAATTCTTTTGGTGACGCACTGAATGGCACTGAAGGTCATTATGCTAAAACAACAAAGAACTGAATTAAAGTATACGTATACAATTCAGTTCTCAATTAACGAATGGAAGGGGGCAGTTAAAAGTGCTCCTTTGTATGGATTATTACAGATCCGGAATTTGAAGTGAAATTTGCGACACATTTCATTGTTCTGTAGGTTAAATGGAAGCAATCCTGATCTCTCCGGTGAACAGATCTGTCTGAATCGTAAGTTATATAAACACTACGGATATGTAATGATATGGATATTAATTAAAAGTTGTTAGATATTGTGTTGTTAAGAGGCAATAAATTTGCTATTTTGCTATTTAATCTACTTCTTCATGTAAATTAAACAGTAAATAACAACCTGGAGAACACTCTGCATTTTACAACCTCTGCTTTATGCAAATTACCAAAGTATAAACTCACTGTGAGGAAGAATATATGTCAAATAAAAATAATGAATACTTTTAGCAATTTACAGTGTACACCCTGTTGTAAACACATCTCTGAATAATGTCTTCCATATAGGCCCATAAAAACAAATACTGTATGTAATGTCTTAAAATGTCTCTTATGGTGACACTGGATGTTTGCTGTGCTCCCTGTGACAATGCCCACTATTATTTGACATGTTTTATTGGGCCTCTTACTTGCAGTATTTTTACAAGCTAGCAGGTAATGGAATTTCACTAGTTTTACAAATTTGGTTTGATATGAAATGGTGCATCACTACAGTGATAGTGACAGAAAATAGGGGTATCCAGATCTCGAACATTAATACAGAAATTTTAATTATTATCCCTATACAAAACAACCAGGGAAACACACAGCTTTTCCTGGTTTTATTTCTAATATCGATACTGGTATAATAGTGATACAGAAAATGTTTTTGTGCTACTTTGACCTACACATACCTCTCAACCATGAAAATACTTTTTCAACTTTCCGAGACGACTTTTTTCCAATACTATAAAAAAAATGCTTTACATGAAAATGTTTGTAACACTGGAATCTATGAAAATAGACTCTCGGGTCTCAGGATAGAACAGTTGTTCAACTGTGTAGACGCTTCACTGTAAGTGGAAGACCAAAGTTAGTTTCCCTATTTTGGCATAGCCTCTAATAATAATTTCTGCCAATATACAGTTGTGTTATCACATTGTTCTATGTGGTTATTACTGAAAGCAATATGAAAATGACATACATACATACACACATATATATA
>JBBJLS010000002.1:4000354-4020387 GCA_037577275.1 Bryconaethiops microstoma
ATATACATACATACATACATATATATACATACATATATATAGATATGTGTGTGTGTGTGTGTGTGTGTACACACACGCACACACACATACACATTTACATTTTACTAGAACTTTGCATACACATACAGATACCTGTTTCTGTTGTTGAGAAAATAATCTAACAGCTCCAAGGCAGGTACAGTTTATATTAAGCTTTAGCTGATGTTTTTGCCCATCATGACATTCTCCCTACGGCTGAGTGTCTCGCTCAAGGACACAATGACAGTAGCTGGGGGGTGGAATCTGACGAAGACCTCTTCAATTATTTGCCCAAGCGGTTTAGGCTTTTTGCCTGTCAACATTGTGATGGTACTCAATATTAATACGTTAATGAGCAAATTGGATTTCTGAAGTTCCAAGCTATACGGGAACATTATATTGGAGTATTGAGTGTGAAATGTGAGATGAAATGGAGAAAGAGGTTTGGCCTCCACCTGGCCTTCCAATGACCCTGAAACGGGCCTCCTTGATGTCCGAACATCTACTTTTCAACATTAATGCTTCTACAACTGGGGAAAATGTCCTTTTTGCCAAGTGCTTAAAAAAGGTCAATAAGCAATTACACACCCTGGCTCCTTCTCCAAAACATATTAGCGGCAGCAATATAGCGCCTTATCAGCCCAATGCATATTTAAAGATGAGACGAGGCAAACAAA
The DNA here is from genome assembly GCA_037577275.1 of Bryconaethiops microstoma. Lineage (NCBI taxonomy): Eukaryota > Metazoa > Chordata > Actinopteri > Characiformes > Alestidae > Bryconaethiops > Bryconaethiops microstoma. The sequence goes on from JBBJLS010000002.1 coordinate 4,001,050, forward strand.
GTAAATAGGAATATTTTATACATCAGAGGCAAGGCTACACATTTTTCCTTCTTCCTTTTTTGACAGAGTACAACAACTTTATTACACGTCTCCGAGACACTTTGGGGAATATGTTGGGACTGGCACAGAATTTATTGATCACGGTAGACAGACGCCCATTTTCAAAGAGTGTGCTGTAGAGGAAGGATTTAAATGCCACATGAGCTGCTTCATTAGACAGAGATCCCGGGTAATTTTACAACGGCGAGTTGCGTTTCATCAACCCTGTGTTTACTTTTTGGAGAACAAGCAAAGCAGAGGAACAGCTTCTAATTACTAGCCTGGCCATTAAGCGGAAGAAGGCCTCCTGAGATAGAGAAGGATACTGATAAAAACACCATCCTTAGTATTTACTTTGCTGCGATCTCACCACTCTGTCTCCCCTCGAGACTGTGTTTTCACTGCACCTCTGTTAAAGCAATATCACGCTTAGCAGCACAAGAGGAAGGCAGTGAAGACAATATCTAAGTAGGGTTAGTTTAAGAATTGAGTATTTCAAACAGAATAAACGCGACATTCCCTGTAGGTAAAAGGCCAAAATAAGCATTAGACTAGGGCTGCACAATATATCATTTGTTAATCGCTATCGCAAAATCCGTCTCTGCAATACTGATATCGCAGAAGGCTGCAATATGAGCCTCTTACCAGGGCGACATTCACAGTTTCTGGGAGTTCTGATGTATGAGGCATTTGTGTAATGCAACAAAATACATTTTTTTGGCCTTTAATCATTAAGGACATTGTTTTTTCTACTGATTTTTTCATAATTTGTTTGGGTTTGTGTACCAAAAATATCATTCATAATTCATCATAATTAATTCTAACATGATAATTTTACAACCTGTTTATTGCTTAAACATGTTGCTTTTTTCTGTGCCTTTAGGACTGAAATGATCTCTTTACTGATTGGCTGCCCTATCAAATGGCAGCACAGGGACTGAAACATTCCCTAGAATTCAACGTGAACTTAACTGGGCAGGGCTAAACTAAAGTAGACTGAATAAGAAGACAGATGTGAAAGTGTTGGTTTTATGATTATGACTTGAAAATGGGCTGCTCACTTTCCATTTATGGACTGAACAGATTGGGGAAGTGAACATACATTTTGACATATATTTAACAATGTTTGCATACTTTAATTCCAGAAAAGTGTCACGGCTATGTAATATACTAAATTACACTAAATTACAATAAAATTGCTTTACTGATATCCATGTCGTGCAGCCCTACATCAGACCATGCTAAAATTAGCATGAGGAGAGAACTGGTGAGCCTGCACGAGTACCAACCTGTGTGCGGGTTGACCAGGATACTTCCAGGCGGTATCCCCGCCGCTTCCAGGGGAAGCAAATAGTAGCTAGCGTTAGCTGTGGTTGCTGGGGGCCCACTCCTGCCACCCTCAAAGGACACACTGCTACTAGTGCAGACGGCAGGGTAGGCCAAGGGCGCGGCGTGGGCCGGCTGGGTTAGGGCCGGGGCAGGAGGAGGGGGAGGCTGGGAGCGAGAGAGTGAGCCCGTAGATGAACCTACACTACTAGAAGAGTCAGAACCTAGGGAGGGGAAGGGAGCAACGAGAGGAGCCTTAACTGACAGATACAGCAGAACATCATGCTGGTCATGCTAGATAGTGTGTGGGGCGATGAACTCTTGAGTTAGCATGCACTGCTTTTGATGCCTTAAGCAACAAAAGCTGTTAGAATTCATTGGGGAGCATCAGGAATATATCTTTTTTGTGGTCGTGCCTGGATTGCTTTCTGTATGAAGGAGAATATGAAGATCAGGCCCTGCTCTACTTCAGCCACACTAAAATAAGTTTAAAAAAACATTTTCTATTCTAATTACCTCAGGGACCAAAGCAATAAAATGAAATAATGATTTTATTAGCAGTGAATGACAAGTTAATTAGTTTTTTGATAATTTCTTGTTTGATTTAGCAATTCACTTTGTTTTCAATTGCTTAATTTTCATACTTTCACACCATGTGTTACGAAAGGCCAACATGTGTTGTGCATGTGTTTATATAGCTACCGATTTTATGCTCACATAATTCTTACTACTTTGACTGCTACATTAGAACCTTTAAAAAGTTCAGAATCCAATCAAGGCTAAATGTAGTCTGTACTCCAATTAAGACCACCAATGAATTCCCAAGAGAAAACTACTAAAGTCTCAAAAAGTTAAAAGAAGCAATTGCTTATTGCTTTTAAATAGGCATTAGTTAGTGAAGAGGATACCAGAAGCATGCATTAAAACATTTTAACAGTGTTAATGAAGACATTCTGAAAGAGACACGCTGACAACTAAAAGAGAGTGAAGGGAGTCTTATTGGGAAGAAGAGTAAAAGTCATTCGGTTTTGCCCCAGCAATTTTGAAAAAGACATGAAAAGGAGAAAGAGAGAGAGAAAAAAGTAGGCTTCTTAATGTCTCTCTGCCAGTTTCGAAGGTCTGCCAGTGACGCATTTCTGGACATAAATGTGAAAAAGGGTCAATCTGAAGAACCTCCCTGCCCTTAAGTGCTGCCTCTCTGACTTGGTGGATGGAGGGCTGGCACTTACCCGTCTTAGAGAGGCGTCCTACGCTCTTGCTGCTGCTGGAGCTGTCCCCGCGGATCAGAACAGAAATGCCGCTGAAACTGCTGGCCTTGGTCATGGCAGGCTTAAGGTTGCGGTTGGAGCTGTCAGAGTCAGTGCTGCTCCAGGGCCGCGGCTCTGAATACCTGGGCTCATTCTCAGAACTGCTTTGGCGGCTATTCCCTGATCGGCCGTCTTTCAACCTGATTGAGGAGTGTGGATTGCAAAGAGTATATGATGGGATTCAAATAACAGAGCAAACAGTCAGAATAAGAAGGGGAAGATGCTTTTTGCCTGCCCAAAAAGAAGAAGAGGAAAGATACCTAAAAATTTGCCGCCTCTGTTGAGTGCTGTTACAAGCGTCATCTTCCTGGATCCTACAAAATGTCAGAAAGGTAGACTTAATTTCCCCAGGGTTCTGGACATATCACACCCATTAGACATTACTTCAGCAGCTGAAACGAGCATGTAGGGTAGCAGACATTCTCAGCCACAGTTATCTCTCGGAAAAATAAAAGTGTCACAAAGAGTTCCTTCAGTGATGCCATAGAAGAACCACTTTGGTTTCCTTAATGAACCACGTCTGAAAGAGAGATCTGTGGGTGTGAATAACCCTTTAAAGGTTCTGCACAAATTTAAGAGTCTACACCTTTACATTCTGTGAAGCGTTCTTTAACTGTTAAATAGGTTCTTCACAAGTACACATCAGCAATCACACTATGGTTCCTCTTAAGTTTTATTTTTATTATTATTCTTTTTTAACAAAAAAGGCACTGCTTCTGGTCGAAGCCATACTGAATTTTGGCAAAATTCCAACACTAACATGTTCGTTAATATCCGGTGCAGTGCGGATGTACAGGGGGAGAGAGTGGGGGGGCAAGTCGCCTTGACAGTGTATATGGGAGAGAGTGACTCGGCGCGAGTATTGTGACGTCACGACTATGGGGCTACGAAACGACTCGTGCAAAGCAGCATATCAGTCATGCAGAGCTAAAGACACAGCAGGCTCATGAACAGCCTTCGAAAAAGTTCAGACCAGTTCTTAAAAAAGAAAATGTGTCCCTGTTTGTTGTGGTTTAATTAAAGATAATCAGCATGCAAACACAGCCATTCTTGCTTTTCCCACCCATTTTTGTGCTTGAGCGGTTCACTCAACCTGTTTTCAGCTATCTTTAACCATAAATGGCTTGGTAATAGACAGCAAGTTAACACAGCCCTCCCTGGTTCAGCACTGAAACGCATCACGTTGAACGAAGAGAGTCAGAAGAGGCGTCTGTTCAAGGCAGAATTTTGCTATTAAACACATACTTTTCTGGCCAGAAACCCAATGTTGGGGTGTCTCCAAACACAGGTTTTATAGCACCCACCCAACACACTGCGCATTTTCTCACCAAAATGCAACTTAGTTTAAAAATATGGCCCTATATACAGCTATGCTCAGAGATGTTCTTTAGAAAACCAAAAATAGTTCTTCTATGGCAAGTCCTTAGGGGTTTATGAGCAGCACTCCTATTAGGGTTAAGTATCCAGTGTTGCCCACTCACCTTTTATCAAGAGAAAAAGTATCCAAGCCCTGCAAAAAAAAATCCAGGACGATTCATTACATATAAAATGAGGGGAAAACATGGTTTCAAGATATTAGTTTCTGTATGAAATAAACAATAGCTCTATATGGTGTCGATGATCCAAGCTTAAAAATTACTAAAAGGCTTACATCAGCAAATATTCTCTCCCTCGCCCGCTGATACTCCTCTTCACGTTCTTCTATCGATTTACTCCTCCTGTCTTCTTTTAGCCTCATTCGTAACTGTATCGCAAGAGCCTGTTTTAAAAGCTACCAATACTCAAACACCATAATCTTCCACGTGCAATTTCCATTTCATTTTCTTCGAATGAACTACAATTTTCCAATCACTATCCATCACTAAAAGACAACATGCCAGTTTCATACAATTATAAGAAAGAACAGTTTAAAGCCATTCATGCTTTTATGAGGGCTGCATCATTAGTAGCATTATTAAGCCTGCCACCTACCATATTGTCATCCTTGTCTATGCTGGAGTTATCCCTTTTTAAGATGCATCGCTTCTGGAAATCGTCGGTCTTGTCATCCTTGATGTGTTCGGAAAACTTCTGATCTGGTCTGCACAAAGGTACAAAGCATCATTAAGACAGATCTTTATGCCATCTCTCTCTCACTACATGAACAGAGCACCCCAGGCCAGCAATACTGAAATTGCACATAATTAAATTTGCTCCACCAAAACCCATTTCAAAAGAGATGCGAGCCAAAAATAAATCTGCTTTCCTTCAGCAGTTTAAGCCATGAAAAGCAAAACTAACAGAGATTAACGCTGCGGTACCAAGGTTACTTACATTCTTGTATTGCTAGTTTTGTTGATGATTACACATTTCCCAGTTTGGTCGACATTATGGTCTAATCCAAAGTAGGCGGCTACTCTGTGCAGGAGCATTCTGTGGTAAGAGGTCATGGGGGGAAACTTTCTTCTCTGGCTCCTGAAATCGTGGGGGGAGAAAAAAGAAATCAGTAAATCAGAAGGAAGTTTCTTGGATGATCCCTGAGCAATGGCGAAAAACATCACAAATTCGGTCTTTAATGAGAAGAACTATTAACTCACTCGTTGTTACCGATGAAGTCCAGAATATCCTGCTCCAACTTCAGCAGCATCATTCTGTCCCTGGATTAAATGATGGTGCAATAATGGTAAGGACATAATTTCACACTTAAGGCACTTTTCCACAGGTGTACAGAAACCATGCTGTGCCTAAACCATACTGCAATAGCACAGAACTAGTAGCATACTTTAATTTTTCGGTGTATCTCAGCCTGGTAACAGAGTTTCTGACGGTTGTCATCCCTTAACCGCGTCCACGGAGTCAAACCAGCAGAAAGTTTTTTCTATCTGAATTGCTTTCATTACTGTGGTCTTTTATTGTTTATAGACTTGTTAGCAATGTCCTCGTACACCTTCACGTTTCTCACTGCATTAAAGACAAATTTATTAGTGTCATAGAAAACTCCCACTGAAATTTATCTTCAGCCCAAACAGACAGTCGTGCCTGTATTTAAACTTCCAAGTTGTTGGTTTGTGTCTCCATTGTTGTTTATTTTGCACAGGCTGTTTAAATAAAGATGTCTTTCCATGTTATGATGGCATTTTCACCAATCACTAAGTGAAGCAGTCTGCTCAGCTGTCGCCTGCTTTTAGGATATGGGTCGCTTTATTTGTAGTGGGAAAAAACAAAAACAAAAACATCTGTTCATGGTACAACACAGTTCCTTGCGCCAGTGGCCATTAGTTTCTAGTACTTGTGGAGAAATGGGTAAATATTTATTTGCATAAGAACATGAGAAATTAATGGGAATTTCATGATGATTCTTGTTTGGCATAAAAATTCGGTTGAATAAAGGTCTACAAACCTGGGGTTGTTTTTCAATGTGTTTACCAAGAATTCATGGAGATCAATGCCAGTGGAGTCTGTGTATTCTTGACTGGAATCTTGAGAGGGTGGGGAAAAAACAGATTACATGTCACCCTTGTCTTTGAGTGATTTTTTTCCTCCATTTCCAGTTTAAACAATTGCATAATCACACACAAGCGCCCACCTCTTGACAGCATCTTGCGGGGCATTTTCTCAAATTTCTCCAGTTTGTCACCACTTCTGTCCTTGTCATCTTCATTTTTACTGGCTAGAGTGTCCTCTCTGTCAAATGATCGGGAGAGCTTGATCTGAATTTCATCCTGTGGAAGAAACACAAAATACTGATATGGAGTGATTCACACTTGTACAGTCATGTGCAAAAAGTTTGAATAAATACACCTCATCCAGTGTGAATCTTAAATGTGCCATTTTCATTTTTGAATGCAATTTTTCTTGTGGTATTTTATTTCATTTTTAAAGAGTCCATGTCATTAAAAAACAGGTTGGAAAATGGTAAAAATGAATAATGGCTCTTTTTAACCACAAAAAAAAAAACATTTCAAAAGCTGACTTTAGGGGAAAAAAACATTTTCAACCTTTAAATATTTTCTAATATGTTCAACAAATAAATGCATATAGACTGTAACTGCATTAAAAATTCTGTTTTGTGTAGGTCATGGAGTATTTTCTGCAAAGTTTTTACTGGATTTTATATTGCTCTTGTGTCAGTGCCTCTGTGTGTCTGTGCAGTTGTAACATAAGAGATTTTCTGCAGGATCAATTAAGTTTTCTAATTCAGTTTTGTTGATCACTTTTTATTTCTTACCAACCAGAAAAGGTAAGATTGTTCCAATCATCAGACATTCCTTTAAGAGGATTGTAAAATTCACTACTTTAAGCTATACTGCCTCAGCAGTTCCTCGACTGCCTTAAAATACTGATCATCAGGGACAGCAGCAGTAGAACTGTGGAACTGTGGAAACGTGTTAAGACCGGCCTTAAATGCAGACTCCTCAAAGACACAACATCAAAATTCAAGCCTTTGGTTCAGCATCACTGGCAGATGATTATATTTTATGCCTTGAGCTTTCAGGACCCCTGCCATTTGCAATGTGGCAAAGCCCAGGCACCCTGAGGGGCGTCTTTTGGTTTATTTCTTTTCTTTTTTTCTTCCCAGCTCAACAGCGTCCTTGTGCCTTCACCCCCTCCAGAGTGGCCAAGACCGACCCGCTTCTCTCCCCTCCCCACTTTCCTTTGATTAACAACGTGACGAAGAAAGGAGTACGTTTCACTTTTCAAAACCACCACAAAAGTAAAACAAAGTAAAGCAGGCACACAATGTGACGCCAAGGGAACTACAGAGCATTTCTGAAAGAACCTTTTTTCCGTGGGGCAAAAGGGAGCTGTGCTGTTTACACTGAGAATAGGGAGATCTATGCTCTGCCATCGTGGAAAAAGGCAGCTGATGCGAGTTGAGGCAGGCCAATGTTATGTTAGAGTCCGAGTTGTGGTAGTGGTGGGGTGGTCTTTATTAACAGCCTTTGAGGCATTTAAGGAAAACTTTGAAAAAACTTTAAGCAAATGGCAAAATTCTTTAACTAAAAGAAAGGCAGATTCTTTGAGAGCCGAATGTTCAGGATTTGATTCTTGGCAAAAAAAAATGCTTGTTAGTGATGCATGCCTAATTCAAGTAAAATTAAATGAAAATATAAAAGTTTATTATCGAATGCATCCTGCAATTCCTCAATTCTGTTACGTCAGCTACAGACACCCGTGTTGTATAGTACTGCTACTGTTGTCTAGTTTTCTGCTACATATTACGACTGCAATCCTTTTCATGATATTAAAGTCCATATCACTTTTCTCGAATTGAAAAGGCTTAAAGTCCATAAATGTTTTTTTTTTTTCAAATGGTACATTTACTCCCCTTGATCCATACAGCCAATATATGGAAAATAAGATACAAAAATGTCATGCTTTCAAATAATAGTTTGTGATGTTACAAAACCAACACATTTAAATATATATTTATATTCTGGCTACAGCAGTTAAGTCCCATCCATTCAGGCACTGATACAACCAACACTTTTAATGGTTAAAAATCTGACTTTTGTTGGATTATATGAAGCCCTCGATTTGTCAAAACACCCAGTAACTCACCCGGAGCTGTGATTTTTCACCCTATCAGAAACACTGTGATTGGTTAGAGGATCACTGCATAGTGCAGCTTTTAGCGAAATCAACATTGCAAAGACCGAAATCGCGATAATGTTAGTAGACGATATATTGTGAAGCCCTATTGGCTAACAAGGCACTGAGTGATGGGATAGGCCGTCCAACACGCAAACATGGAGAGGACAATTCTGCTGAGTATCAGCAGTTGTGGCTTGAGCAGTTACCCAGTGCTTAGATGGCTGTGTCACTCAGGAGATACAATTTCATCTTCACTTCAATTTAACCTATCAAGCCTATCTGATTATTTGACTTTTGTTTCAGTCACAGACAAAAAAACGTTAACAGATAAGAGCTGCACAATATTGACAAAATATTAGTACTGTAGACCCCCAAAACTCATGGGGGTTTGTTCCAAGAGCACCCACGAATTGTGAAAAACCACGAATTTGTGATGTGGTTAAAACCTTTTTTTTTTTAAAGCCTAAAAACGCCTATTTTTAATAGTCTAAACCCCAAATATGCCCCCAAATATGTTCCTTTTTATTTTCATTCTAAACTCAGCTCTAAGTTTAATACATTACCCTTAAAAATGTAAAGGTAAACCCGTATTCGTATTGTAGTGTACACTTAACTGCTGTCTCCCGCAGTGCTAGAATACTGAAAATACTGATGTTACCCCTATATATGCTGTACTGTAATCCACGCTTTCTTTTTCTTTAGTATGCGCTGTCGTTTTCTTTGGTATAAGCAGGGTAAAAACAGTAATTTAATTTAAAGTAATAAAAATACAGGTTATTTAAGAAGAACAAAACGAAAAACATATATAATGTTATAATGAGGGAATGCTGGACTGCATCTGCCAGATATGCGTCGCAGGGCAGCATTTATACAAAATTTAAACCATTATATGTAAACCAATATTTTCACGGACAGGTATAGATACAACTAAAAACAAAGTGCGTTTGTTTTTTACTCATTTTTGCTAGCGTGTGGGCTAAATTTTTGAGGTGCCGTACCATGTGATCGAGGCGAGTGCTTTTTTCCCCAAATAAAAGATCTTTCAGATCCGCGGCCCAGTGGTTGATGACCTCTGTATTAAAGAATCCATATCCTCACTTTTCTAAATTTAAAGACGCTTCAACTCTGTAAATGTCATGTGTAATATTGTACGTTTACTCATCCAGACAGTCCATATATGGAAAATCAGCTACAAAAACTGTTTTCTAATTGTAGTTTTGTGATGTCAAATATGTATATAAATCTCTATAATCAGCCTATAGCAGATTAGACCTGACCATTCATGTTGACATTCTAAGGAGTGTTTCAACCCTTTACTGCCTTTTGAACGAGCTACAATACAGGGCAGTCAATCAGAAGGAGTTATTTTAAAATATATCAGTCTTAAAGGTACAATAACAAAAACAATCTGTTTATTTCTAAGGTGTGAACAAAGGTTGGAAAACAGTCACATAAGACAGCTATGACAAATTACGAAATATTTTTGGTAAAAAAATTAAATAGAAGAACAAAGCAGAATGTGGGCCTTTTAAAAACATTCAAAAGATTCAGTGAATCTTTAATGGTTCAGAATTCCCAGTAACTCAAATGGAGCTGTGACTGGTCAATGGTGTGAGGCTCATTTGCATATTGCAGCCTTCCAATATTGCAGAGACTAATGCGATAGTGGTTAATAGACAATGTTTTGGGCAGCCCTAGACCTGACAAAAAAGTTACATCTTCTAAAAACCATTAGGGAGGAAAACTGAACACTTCCCTGCAAGCAATAAAAAAATGTCCTATTCAGTAATACTTTATATCTGCAGCCATGGCGATTCACAAAAGGGTCCTACAAAGACAATACTTCATACATAGACCTAAGGAACAAAATAATATGCGAAAGGCTCAAAGACAACGTGCATTCAGTGAGATGAACCTGTAAGTATTATCAAGTAAGCTGGAATGTGACACTTATAGAAGGCCCTGAGAAAAGCTTTACCTGATGTTCTGGAAGCAGTTCAGAGGAAATTGGGGGAGGAGAGGGCTCTTCACAAATGGCCAGGCTCCGAACTAACTTTAACTTTGCGTTAGACTGGGGGAGAGTAGTGAGGGTTAAAGAGAGAGATCAGGATGTACACAAAAAAAAAAACACTGCAGGTTGAGTTGTATTTTCACAAAACAGTGCATGAAATCAAAGCAAACAAGGGAAACGGATGGAGATAATCAAAATCAAATGTCCCATGCAACCACCACACACATGGGATTTAAAAGAAAATGATCAGTCTGATTTTCAGAGCTCAAGGATAATTAAGCAAATAGCCAAGAGTCTTGCCATGCCTACACAGGTCGGTTAAGGGCCACAAATGTGGTATTTGAGTGTCTGAAAACCATGCAGGCAAATAAAAGCATGAGATTTTAGGTGATGCACTGAAACTACTTGTCACACACAGGCACATCATCTGAAAAACATAGGAGTAGTTACTTCTTTACTTTTTAATGAGCAACTATTGGTTCATGGCACGCACAAAAAAGCGCGGATGAAACAAAGCTGTCAGGAAACATCTAGAACATGCCTCTTGCCACTGTACCTTGGGCCTTTTTGTGCTTTGTCCAGGTATTTGCCGCTGTACGGTAGGCAACGAGACAAAATGGGGCACATGGATTACGTCACTGAAGAAGCTTTCAGGTCAAAAAAACAACAAAGCACAGGAACAAACTTCTGAATGATATGTTTCACAGCAATGCAAAGTAAAGGGTACATGATTGTCTGCCCTAAACCATATATTACAGAAAACGCAGATGCATTATCTAGTTTTTCCAGGGCTAATGGATGGTTTGAAGGGGATTAAATACATGTAGCCTTTTCCCCTTTTCCTTTCATTAAAAGGAAGACTAACTTTCATCAACTCCTCCCAAAAAATTGAAATAATGTTGAAAAGCACTGTATCTTAAACCAAATCCGGCCTGCTGATGCACATCTGTGAACGAGCAAGACCGTAATCCTCAATAATTCTTGGCATGAGAGTCATCATTTGGCCAATTTATTATTTTGTTATTTTATGCACCTGAGCTATAGTGGAATGCTATTAGGTTCGGGCACCAAAAGTAGGTTCCATATTAAAACAAACAAGAAAACACCTAGTACTATTTTTTAACCACTACATATCTGCAAAAATGAGTGGCCACATACTAGGACATGTTTTGGTGAAAACATCAAAATATTAATATTTATTTAATGTTTTAGCATTTTAGTCCCATTGCTGCTGAAAAAAAAAATTATTTTCTAAAAATGTGTCCTTTTTTCAAGCTTTATAGAATCAAAATGGGGAAATCAATAAGAACCAGAATTGATACCAAAATTGGAATTGATAAAATTCAAAATGGTACTTAACCTTATCAGCTGCACTAAAATGTTGTAGCATTATTGCACAAGACCCATTGTGCTACACAGCCAATCGATTCAATCTCAAATGCTTTGCATTCTATCTGTATCTATTTGAACACTTGGCTTGTCCACCTTTTTTTTTTTTACTCCTCTTCTGTTCCATCATTCGTCTTAAAAGCAAACAGCTGGATTCCCAGCAGTTGTCATCACTGTTGTTCATAATATTTCATTTCTAATTAGATGTGAAACTCAAGGGGAGGGTGTTGTCTTTTTTTGTGAATTGACAAATGTAAAGGACAGAAAAAAAACCTTCCTGTCACAATCCTGTCTCTTTGTAATACACCTTTACACTAAAGGAAGATGCTGTTAGTTACACCATAGCGTGAAGTGTTTACTTTGCCTTACTAGCAGTGAAAGACAAAGAGCTGGAAACACACTTGGGACTCAGTCCTATTGACACCTTGAAATAGGCAGAAATGGTGTGCAAATTGGCCATATTCTCCTAGGTGAGACCAGAAGATGATGATGCCATCAAGTGGGGCGGCCTTACACGGGCGTCGTTCCCCATTCATCTTCTCCTTCGTTCTCTGGTTCCTGTGGTCTTGAGGTCCCTCGGGCTTCGGCAGACACCAGTGTGCCGTGGTTAATGAGCAACACAGTAGCCTTGCAAAGTTATGATGGATGCTTATTCTCTCTTAATTGGGTATTGAGCTTCTCTAACTCCCAGAGTGCCTGGAAATGGCACAGAGCCACGGATAGGCACTCCCAATTGCAGCACTCTGTGAAATTTGCCACAGGAATGTGCACAAGGCGATGAGGAAAAAGGATTCAGAAATGTGTGTGTACTGCGGAAAAAAGAAGAAAAGCAGGTAATGCCGCATCGTGTGCAGCCAAGGATCTGCGAAAAGCCTTTGGAGCGGGGTGGGGGTGCAGAGCCAGATGGCCATAAAGCCACTTGCTGTGCTTTCCCTCCCCACCCCCCAAGGCGACATAGAGAAAGTTTGAGGATAAGCTCAGATTGCCAGCCGCACGGCTGCTCACACAGGCCTCCTCACATTTCCTCGCAAAGCATCTCTTCCAGGGTGCAGAAAAAGAAAGGCAATTTTTGGCGGAAAAAAAGAAAAGAAGGGAGAACAGGAGGATCGGTAAGGTTTAAGAATGGACAGCACTGGGAAAATGTCAGCGTGTCACAGAAAGCGCTGCTCGCTGAGGTATCTGCCAAATAACGAGGGAGAGGAGATAAATACAAAGAAACTAAGATGCACTGCTGCAACCTTCAAAAGCTTAACCTTCACAAGTTAGAGTGGGTTGAGGTGTATCCATTTCGGCTGGTTCTCATAACACAATTACCTGACAATTGATTGGTTGTGCTTGGCTGGCGACCCCCTCTGGGCCTCGTGTGCCTGGGCTGTATCGGAACAATCGCTCTACTGATTTGTTTTTCTGACCTCTCTCCTTCACAAGACACATTCCACACAAACCTGAGGGCATTTTTTGAGGGATAGCGATAATTATGATGGTCAATACTGCTATTGATCGCAAGCAAACACATCAAAGAATATTGTGTTTCATAACAGAATATTTAAAGGATTCAGTGTAAGGACATCGCTTGACAATAACTCAATAGCATGTGTTAATCATCAGAATACCATTTTTCCAGAACCTTGGCTCCTCAAAAGTTTGTATACATGCCTGTGATATAGTATTTTTTGAATGGCAAACATAACACATTGTTTTAAAAACATATACTTGATATGATGCACACTATCAGCAGCGGAAATTGAATGCTACAAGGCATAAAGAATTGGAAAAATAAGTGAGGTATGGGGCAATAACTGACTACCACAGACTACAGTGGTTTGGGCAATACCATTTACCCATCTTCAAGTTGCAGTGATGCAGTGTAGTACTTAATCCAGCCTAGATGTGGTAGTAATTATACCTGAATGGTTTGCACTCCAACTCAAATTCAAGAGACTACGCAAAAAATTCTGTTACCTCTTGGAGGTCTGTACAGTTCTTCGAGAGTAAGACTGTAAGATTAAAGGCCACTGGTTCAAGAACAGTTCCGGCTATTGTAAAGGTTTACCTGTGCTTCACTCTTGTCATCACAGCAGTTTTCGTCCCCGTCAGGCTCAAACTGCTCTCGGCTCTCGGACTTGGTGTGGCCGTTGCCGCCAGGCGCACTTTCTTCTAGCTCCAGACCTCTCATGGTTTCGCTCGTCTCCTTTACATTGACAGTATCAGACATCCTCATTAGAGAAGGCTACTTGGAGCATCTACCAGGAGCTTGGGACCTGAAGGAGATGTGAGATTTTGGTTTCTTTACATGGGGCTGCAAATGTACTGTACATACTGTTCAACTGCAGCAAATGAGGGAACGTAAGGACCATGGAGGGAAGGGCTGACGCTCTAACAGACAGATCATAAAATGCTGATCAATTCATTTTTAATAATGTATTGCTTGCAGTTTGTCTATTAATTCATATTAATGTATTGATTGAGTCTATCTGAATATAGATACCATCTCATAATTTGAAGTTTTAGAACACAAACAACTAAAATGTAATATTGTACACCATCTTTACACTACACACACACATTTATATATATAAAAGGGCATAATACTAATCCATTACATTCATTCACTTAGAGAGAGAGAAAAAAAAAAAAGCTAATTGCTATTCTGCCAATCTCAGACATCCATTAACACGTCCGGATTGTGAGATTTCAGGCATGTGACACTTCAGATTCCACTGAGAGACTTGGAGCTCTGACAGATCACCCAGATGGTTCAGGATGCTATGAATGCATCCTGTCTTTCATCAGGCTTTTTAAGCTCTGTCTTTCATTTCCAAACTACCTCTACTCCTGTCTGTGCTACCCACACGAGACTCTTAATCTTGGTTTTAGAGGGTTTATGCATACTACACACACTTCAGCTGAGTGTTTTGTTTTTTTTTTTTTTTCATTCTTCTTACCCAATGTTCTGATGTGCTCTGGGCCTGTGGTGGTGCTGCCCTGGCAAGAAGGGTGAACCCCGCGTCCCTTTCAGTGGTGCTGTGGACCAGGTTGTCGCTTGTGTTGAGCGTGCTGGATGCCCTGAGATAGAGGCCCATGTCCCTGTCACCAACACTGGCTCCAGATCAGAACAGCGCTGGCCGCCGACAAGGCGTTCATGCCCTTCAGGAACCTGGAGACGAGATTGCAATAACGAAACCTATTCAGATCCGAGCTCTGCTGTATCGCAAACGCACACACACAGGCACTCTCTGAAGATCTCATTTGGATTGCTTTCCTGTCCAGTTAAACTAGCATCTTTTGCCATGTAACTGCGTTTACAGTCAACAAGGGGCTCATTACATGGACATCCTTGCCAAGCGATGCCTTAGAGGTGCAAATTCACCAACTTGCCATGCTTAAAAAAAAGAAAAAGAAAAAAAGCAAGCAATGTATAATGACGTATCACAGAAGCTGTAACATCCTTACCAATTACTGAGACAATAAGGACCACCCTCAGAGAGTGCGATCAACTGGAGAGAGACAAACACAAAGTGGCCTCAGCCTTATGATCGCAAGGCCAGCAGATAGACAAGGTGCACGTCCCCATTCCTCTGTAATCCACCGAGTTAGCAGCCTGGCGCACTTAAGTGGGCCGAAAGCCCCTATGGAGAAAGAAGACCTTCGGCTACAAGATAAATATCTTCTACTACTTTGCCGCACCAACAGGGAAGCAGTCTGGTGGGTCAATAGAGCTACAAATGACAGCGCAGATCAGTTGAGCGATGTCGGGTTTCAAAACAAGGTGGCTCCTTTTTTTTGTTTTTTTTTCCCTCTCTGCTGAGGCCAGAGATCAAAGGGATGTGTTTGGAATTGGAGGGCACAGCTAAGCAAACACTTGGCAGGGCTGAGTGCTGACCATGTAGCGCATTTATCACGCTAATGTAGCTGAGGCGGCCGCTGCTGCATTATTTAAGCAGCTGATGGCTCTGGATGATTGGGATTCATGAGATCTGGAGCCTGAGGATGGGCAAGAGCAAGTGTGTGTGTCTGTGTGTTCCTGTTCCGGGAGGGTGGGGGTTGAGGGTTGGGGAGGGGCTGTCATTGGAAGGGACAGGTGCAAAGGCGCACGACCACCCATCCACGGACCCCTGTGCACACAAACATGCAAGCTGTCTCTACGTTAACCCTCCGAGAATCATGCGGTGCAAGGTAGCTGTCAAAGACCCTGCTCTTCAGAGCTCTTACATTCGCTCTCTTTTCCTCCGAGGCTGTGCCGCCTGGGCGCAAAGTGTAATAGTGACAGCTTGCTCAGCCCTCCGCATCCTTCAAAAATGAATTCTGCAGAGCTCCAGCACGGCAGGTCACGGGGAAAGAAGCCTTTGACAATCGCCCGGCAAGCCATTCTGCATATTTTCACTCTCCAATCCTCTAAACGCACCACTCGAAGGCAATTTGGAGTCCAACTAGCAACGGAGAAGGGCTGTTCTAGCATTCGAGGGCGCAGCAGGTTCGCTGTTGTTCAGCTCTCCACTCATTTCCCCCTCTCCGATCCTTTGTGGCAGACAATGCGCTCAGAAAAAGCCAAAATTGCCCACGCTGGCCTGACCCTTAGCCCCC
This sequence comes from Bryconaethiops microstoma, assembly GCA_037577275.1. Lineage (NCBI taxonomy): Eukaryota > Metazoa > Chordata > Actinopteri > Characiformes > Alestidae > Bryconaethiops > Bryconaethiops microstoma. The sequence continues at coordinate 4,017,280 of JBBJLS010000002.1, forward strand.
AACTCCCCCGCACCCGACAGCATCTAAAAGAGAGACTGCAAGGGCAGATGGTGCCAAGGGCTTGCTAGAACCACCATAAGGCAGAAGAACAGCATGAGCAGTGAAAGAAAAAGGCCTGGATAAATCTTTTTCTGTACGTCCAACAAAAATAAAATATAAATAATTAAGTGAAAATCAGAATCGTGGAACTATTGCACAAGGTTATGCTGAAACGTGAAATGCCGCAGACCTTAAGGTGAGGTTCAAGTCATTCACAATCATACCCATTCATAGTTCCTGCTTTCCTTCTTGAGGGGGATTCTTATTTCCCTCTAAGAAAAAGAGCCGTTTTCAGGGGTCTGTAAAGCAGCTGCGAGAGCCGTTTCCACATTTTGGAGCTAATTGGCCAATGTGTGGCAGCCAAAACGAGACAGCAGCAGCTTTTGAAACAGACTTGTAGACATATAGGGCATCACTGCCAAGTAAACTGGGCACTGCTGACTAGAGAAATGGAGGAAAAATTAATCTTGAAGAAAAAAAAAAAGAAAAAGAAAGAAAAGAAAGCAAAGGCAGAAAGATCCTGTGGTCTCGACTGTTCAGAAGTAGTGCAATCAACTTTTGTTCGTGAATGACAGAGAAACAGCATGAGGACGAGAGTGCGGGTGAAGAAAGAAACGCGCCTGGCTGCTCAAGCATCCTCCGTTAATGTTATTTCAACAGCCTCGAATGAATCTCTGGAGAAATGTACGAGAGCAGCACCAGTGTCAGCAAGGTACGGCGGGCGTATTGATTTTGACGGCGTGGATAAATAAGTTGTTTGTGCTACCTGCCGTTTGTGAAATGAGACAAGTGCCGGGGCGCTTACTGAACCAACGACTGCACTCATTATCTGCAGATTTTACACAAGTGTTATTACTGCTGTAGACTTGCACATCCACTTTAAAGTGAAGTACCAATGAGGGAAAATAAACGACAGGAATGCTGTAGAAACTCAAGCCTTGGGCTTGTAGAAAAAGATTTTTTTTTTTAACAAAAAGAAAGAATGAAAGAAAAAGAAAAATGAAAAAAAAGTCAATGGCAAAATAAAATTGTTAAATGCTTAAACATGGAAATGGTCAAATGTAGCATTTTCTAAATTTAATTTCAAAGTGCAATGTGCCGACTGTACCTATCACCACATCTAGAGAGGTTTTTGCCACTTGCTCCTCTTTCACAGACGCATAGGCTCGCAAAAGGCGACGGCCTTATTAATATAATATAATTGTTTCACAGCCAATTATATTCAGATGATTGGCAGGCCTGCTACTGGAATGGAATGCCAACTGAGGCTGGAAACACAGGTGCAAGAAAAATGCAGAATGAGGAAACCAAAAAAAAAAAAAAAAAAGGTCAATCTACTCAGAGCCACTAACTACACATAATATTATGCTGAATGAAAAAAAAATCCAGAATGAAGATGAAACGTGAATCGATTTAAGATTTTGTAACCAAGGAGTATACATTTGCATCAGTTTAAGAACTGATCCTGGGTTCAGTTTTGATGAAATTCAGGACTTTCTCACACTCAAAGTGGAGGTCTGCTCACTGGATCAGTGCTAGATCCCCTGCAGCTCAGGTGAAACAGAGAGGAAATCATCACTTGGATGTCGTTCTGAAGAAGCTTCTCACTGTTGCCGTCTGTTAGCAACCGCCACCACCATCTGTCTCCTGATTTACCAACAGCCACACAAACACTGGGTATAGGCAAGAATAGAAATGTACTATTATCAACAATCATAACACAACGTTATTAGATAAAACAAAAATCACTAATAAAGTATAAGACTGCACCACTAAGTAAAAGTATACTGCACGCAAAAAGTGCCAAAATGTATAGAAACACAAGACAACAAACATTAAAATTCTGAGACCCCTGAAGGAAATTTAACAGGAGCAGAATATGTAAATGGCCAATTTAATTAGTAGAATGCGCTCTAAAATCTGCAGTTAGCCACTTTAATAGAATTACATCACACTTGTGCACACTGCAGCAAATTAAAATTGAAAAATATATTTTTTTTAAAAAGGTAAAAACGTAAGAAGGGGCTCTTTATCCATTACCTCAGAGATTCTGATAACTTGTATTGAGCAAACTGCACAAAGATGTCCTGAAATCACCTGTGTGGATGGAAATCAGAGCTCTGCATTTTGGTTTACACCCTATAAACCCACACTCTCTGGCGAGCCCCCTATCTATATGAAAACCACCAATTCAGCAAATTTGCAAAGCATTTAAATTCGACAGCTCTTGACAGACACGAGGAAACGTACACATCTTGCGGCAGAGCTCAAGTCTAGCGTGGCTCCGAGGGTTTAGGGACTAGCGGAACAGCTCGGCAAAGGGGAGTGATTCAGAGAACATCAAAAGATCTTAGTGGGAGTGAAGATTAACCACTTTTACTCGCTTTTTAAATCTGCAAAAAAATATTCACGCTTTGGAAGAGAAGGCAGAGAATACAACAAGACAAAACATAACAACGGAAACCCTTTATGAGCGTGAACTGTTCACCAGACTTTCACCTTTAAGAATTCTCCAAGAGCTGAACATTCAACCTGGCAAACTGTCAGATATAAACTAAACAGATATAAATGCATCCGTATGCTTTTGTGTATCAAACAACAAATTGTCGCACTTCATTTTCAATTTGTCCAGAGTACCTGTTCATAGAGTCTGTGCACTCACCTGCCACATCGTAGCCTCCATTATTTCCATTGGTCAGAGGTTTAGTTTCCATAGTACCAGTGGCTGCATTGGCTGTGATAGTTGCTGCGTTGAGCAAAGCTCCCAAAAGCAACCCCCCTTCTCCTGCTCTCTGTCTGTCTGTCTATCTCTCTGTCTTGTTCTCTCTCTGTCTTTCTCTTTCTGTGGCACTAGCTCCGTCTGTGCTTAAGTGCCAGAGCCCATGGCTGAGACTCTCGCCTCCGGAGCCTCGGAGACAGCGGCAAATCAACGGCTGGGCTGTGTGATGTCAGCGGTGCGCTCAGCCAGTCAGAGTGCACGGATCGGCTCGCACCGCGTCACTGGCTAAATTGAGCTCTTCATTAGCAACACAGCACCGGCCCTGGAGCGTCAGGAGGAGCGGTGGGTGG
>JBBJLS010000002.1:4047301-4081925 GCA_037577275.1 Bryconaethiops microstoma
TTAATCTACAATGTAGAAAATAATAAAAACAAAGAAAAAACATTGAATGAGAAGGTGTGTCCAAACTTTTGACTGGTCGTGTATGTTGAATACGCAGCAGATATACTGGCACCTCTAAGGTTTCATCGTTGTTTTTAGGCTGTATTGGAGATAGGGAAAGAGTCACCTTGTCAAAGAGGACGGGCCTGGGAAGAGCATGTAGAATGGTTAGCGAAGTAAATCGCCTACGCCTAGAAGGATCAACAGTGTCGTCCTGCTTGATGCTAACCAAAAGAGCATTGGCCAAGTGTGATAAAGGATTGAGAACGGAAACGCGTGTATTTTTATGCTCTCCGTTAGCCCTCTGTACGTTGGTCGGGGATTGCTGGGAGAGTTAGGTGTGTGGGAGGAAGAGGTGCCCTGGGCTGACTCACCTCGGTGGGCGAATATCCACAGAACAGCGGGACACCCACGCCCTGGGCCCACTCCGAACCACTACAGCCCTGGAGAGAAACCATACAGAGAGAGAGGGAGAGGGAGAGATAGCGAGAGAGAGAGAGGGGAGAGATAAAACACAATCACTCCCTTAGCTTGGTATAAATAGTTCACTGCTGGTAAAACTGTTTTAGATAGGAGGATATCTCAGATGCTCCATTCCAAGCCCTGTGATCTGCCATATTGATTGCTTGCTGGAGTTGCACATTGCAAAGTACTTTTGCAGCAATTTCTGGTTTAGGAATCAAGGCGGATTGAGCAGAATGCAACTTTGCTGTTCTAATGCTTCGCGCCGCCATGTCAGTGTGTCAAAGATGGTGAGATCGCCATGACTCTGAATCGATTGCCGTGGTACACTGTTAGTGAGATGCAGTGGGATGCAGTGGCTGTGCAGCAGATATGATGTCTTTAGGTCTTCTGTGAAATACACAGATCTCTTAAAGAGCCCATTTCCTACATTGTGTTAATTATTTGTTTCTCCAGAGGCCCACTTATGACAATTGTGTCTTAATTCATTTCTTCATGACTGTTTTCCAACCTCTCGCCGCTACTGAACAGGCTGTTTTTTTCCTAATCACCAGAAATGATTATGAGGGGTGGCTCAGGGCTTTTGCACAGTACTGTACATCTGGAAGCCTTTAAGACTGATACACGTAATTGACCTTTGTTATGATCGGCTGCTTGTATTGAGCTGCTCTGGTTGAAATGCTTCTTATAACTTCAGCAGGAGTGGGAGGAGCACCTGTAAGCTGAAAAGGCAGATATATGTAATTATGGGTTTTGTGACATCACAGAAATAAGGAATTTAAAACGGGTTGCAGCCTTCTTACCACAAATAGACCTGGGAGTAAATGGATTTACATTATATATAGTTTGAAGACCCAGCATTAACATAAAAGCTGATTTGTCGACACGTTGACATCAGAGGCACAAGTCGACAACCCCTGAGAGAAGTCGACAAGTCGTGAGGTTTTTTTCCTCTCTCTGTGTGTGCGCTGGTGTACACAATGCGATCTCTTCCTCTGATTGGCTTACACTGACATGCGTTCCTTGACTTAACCATTATTATGGTCACTTCATAAAAAGGGCGGGAACGTTGACGCATGGAGGGGAATCTAAACACAAGACCTCAACAAATCGAGAGACATGGCAGCAGAGGCAGTAGGTGACAGACACACATCACATATGTGGAGATACTTCACTCTAGACACACAAACAGCACGGTGACATGCACAGTCTGCAAGTCAATGTTAAAGTTCAATAAAAGTACTAGCGTTATGCATGGCCATCTGGAACGGCATCCGCTAGCTAACATGGATGATGCTGCACTGCAGGGAGTAGCTTTCAGAAAAGCCTCTGACTGATAAGAAAAAACAGTAGATCACAGATCTGCTTGTTAATTTAATCTTTAAAGATGCGAGACCTTTGGCTGCAGTACAAGGCGAAGGCTAATGTTACAGAGAGCTTTAATAATGTGTGATGATGTCATCAAATGACTTGTCGACTCGACTTTATTGATGGACAAGTCGATCTAAAAAAATCTGAAGTCATTAATGCCCTAGCTTATACACTTTTAGTCCCTTAGTTGGGGAATTTTATTAACATTGCTGCGTGAGTATTTGCTTGTGTGCCGGCATTCCACACCATAAATTTGAGAATCCATTGCTTTGTGATACAGACAGAGAGACTGCTGTCTCTTTGATGTTGTAAGCTTTTCCATTTTTTAAACATAAAGATGTTAATTTGCTTAACATATCTTTGTTAGTGATGCTATATTTACCTTGATGTTGGTGTCACTCTTTTGATTTGGCTTATTCGACAGGATGACCATATTTGCTGTATACTGTAACTGTATAACAGTACAAGCTGTGGTTGATATGGTGTGCAGTGCCATAGTGGCTATGAATGAATAAGGAAGAAGATAAATGCTTGATAAGGACAGCTTATAAAGACATGTAACCAGCTCTGCAGGGTTTTGCTGGTGTTGCTTTTGACAAAATGGAAAGTTTTACAGCGTCAAACAGCAAGTTTAGTGTGATTTAGTTTTGCTTCCACCGTAAAATGTACAACAAATTATAAGTATAAAAACTATAAAATATAAAGAAAAAAATGTATCAGCTGTAATCCTGAATCTCCATTAACCTGCAATGCTGGTCAGCAGTTAGAAGTGTGAGTTAACTGTTAAATGTTCCAGATAACTCTGGTGTGATGGTACACTTTAATGGAAAGTAGTCAGGTGGTGCAACTGTTTGATGCTACAAGCTGAAGGGTTAAAAGTACCATCAAGGATTTTTTTGGGTGATGCCATAGAAGATGATAAGATAAAACTTTGTTAGTCCCACAAGTGGGAAATTTGCTTTGTTACAGCAGCAAAGTGGAGAGTACAAGAGAAGAAGTATAAGCAGCAAATTAGAAGGACCATTTTTGTTTAAAGAACATTCCAAGCATCTTTTCATTATGTGGAGTTTCTTCATACTTTAAAAGGTCCCTAGTTCTATTCAACACCGCTGTGAAGAAATCCCAACTGGTACATTTTTCTACAGTTAACCATTTCACGTGAAATCACCATGACTGACACACAGTGGGTTTACAACTCGACTACTGGACTATGTAGAAACTGTCCCCAATAACTGACCATAGGGTTCAGATACAGCTGATAGAGATTAGGTTGAAAAATGGACTGTTCCTTTCTGTATTGTTCTTTAGGGAACCAAATGTGGGTTCATTCCCCTTTATGTTTTTGAAAGGTTTACACTTCCATTATAGTAGTCCAAATGGTTATTTGGCCTGTAAGAATAGCCTGTTTTTGTGCTACATAGAACCATCTTTGAAAAATGGCTTTAAAGAATCACATACAACAGGCCTTTTGGATGAAGAACGATTCAAGGACCTCAAGCATGGTTCTTTGGGTACTCAGGGTTCTATGTACAACCTGTGTAGAACCTTAAACTAATCAGACAGGCGTCTGAGGGTGTAATAATGTCTCCATATGGTCCACCTTTGTGGGTACATGTGAGAAAAGATGGGGCCGAAGCAAAAAAATAATGGCTAAAATCTTTCATCTTTTGTACTGAGAAAAAAAACACCTCAGACTGTGGCATCTTCCTGCCTCTTTCTTGGCACCAGTGCACTGATAATAAACTGGTTCGGTGACAGAGGGGAGGTGATGGTGGGGAGGGTGGGTTAGTGGGTGGGTGGAGGGGGGGATGCAGCTGCATTCAGAGAGCAAAGCAAACATTGAAGTGACAGCACATTTGTGGAGGCCAAGCAATGGAGAAACAGAACTACACAGTAGCAATTACAGAACCACACCAGACTCTCACAAAATGTTAGAGCAGGTGATGGGAAAAAAATGGCCCGTATTAGCACTGATGATCACAGGTTGCATCCTGGAACGTCTGTAACAATTAAAGGCGATAATTACCACACGTCTCGAGCTAGCCGTTAGTATAGCATGGCTGGCCATCTTTGTTACGCAACTAATGGATTGTAACAGTTCACGTAAAGATGTCAAAATGTGTACATAATGAGTCCTGGCAGAAATCGACCCATGCCAAATTGTTTGTTTATTTCCCGCCACTGTCCAAGTCCCATCCACATTTTGGCACCTGATCAATCGTCAAAAAAAAAAAAGTACTGGACAGGATGCCACTTTTAATTCGATGAGCCTCCGGTGCTACAGTCAGATATGCTTCACTGTCCGAAATAGGGCTTAATCTGTTTGGTTCTTGGGCTGGAGCACCCTCATCGGGAGGTGTCTAGCCATTGATCTGACCACTCCATCCTCACCTACCTACTGAAGAATGTTGCAAGGAACGGCTCCGGTAAATAAATAAGAAAATTTCAGCTGTGGGTTATGAGTTGATCCCCTCAGGAGGAGAAGCTAGATTAACAGGTTTAGTGGGCCAGACTGGCTTCACCAGAAGGGACCTTTTCCTCCTGTCAGGTGGCTGGTGTGTCGGGGAGATAACATTTGGAAGTTCTGCATGCTGTTGTCAGGCAACCTCGACCCCACAACCAGGCTGTCTCGGCAGCTCCCGCAGACAGAGATGATTAATGCTTGGGGAGTCGGCCCCGCACCAGCCTCAGCCTCAGCCATTGTGAACGCGCCGGCCGACAGGGAAAAGGGAATCTGAGCAATTAAAAAGGGACACCGCTGGCATGGATCGCATTACTCAAAGCCTTCAGCTCTGAGGGGTGGGGGTGAGAGGGAGGATGTTGGGGCGGACGAAGAAAACGTCTGTTGTCGTAACAGGGATCAAAAGGTTGGGGTTTTTTTCTCATTGCGCAAGTCCTGTTGTTGCGGTGCCATCGGAAGACAGAAATAAAGCAGCGTCTTGGTAAGATTAGAATGAAAATGGCCAAGGTTATAACCCAGGCAATGGAAGCCAATAAAACCTTCAGCTTTGATTTGCGCTGCCCTGCCAGACACATAATTGCAGAGCAGCAGGATGAGAAACTGGCAGCGACAGAAGCGACATTGACGCTTCGCATCCACAGCTGTCAAGTTTGCCGGAACTTTTTTGTTGCACTTGTAGTTTGGTGTTGCTGCCTTAATGGGGTTACTTCGGACATCACAGGTTTGTTCAGGCTGGTTGCTTTCATAATAGATTTGGAACGTACACAATCTCAGCAACATATCACAGTTATGTCCCATTGAACTGCTTTTCATTTAAAGGTTAATAAGGAGTCATGTATTGGTTGTGGAGTAATTCCACCCAGGTCTTACACTGAGGATATGCTTACATATACTTCTAAAGAAGCCATATCAAGGAAAATTGAAGTTGTAAGTTGTAAATACAGTAACCCCCCCGCTTTTCGCAGGGGTTACGTTCCAAAAGCACCCGCGTATAGTGAAAAACCGCGTTGTTGTGATGTGGTTAAAAAATGCCTAAAAATGCCTATTTTTTATGGTATTAACCCTAAATATGCCCCCAAATATGCTCCCAAATGAGTTTAATTTCAAACTCATTAGCCTTAAAGAAAATGTAATGGTAAACCCGTATTCGTACTGTACAATTTACATTGAACTCCCGCAGTGTAAATACTTACCCCTGTATAGACTGTACTGTAATTTATGCATGCGCATTTTCTTTGGTATAAGCAGTTAAATGCAGTAATAAATGAATTTAATTTACAGTAATAAAATTACAGGGCTTTAAGACGAACAAAATGAAAAACATGAGAACACTTGAGACGCTCCACGGGAGAAATTCTGGACTGCAGCGTCACAGGGTAGCAGCCAATCAGCAGCAAAAAGAAATAAATAACGTTCTCGAATTGGCTATTTTCAAACCTCCCACCTCTGAGTACAGCTAACTGTGACATCCAGGCCTTGTGCACCATGCACCCTCCTCCTCGTGTTGCTTGTTTATGGTTGGGGCGGCGCTGAGCAGCGGAGGTTCACTCTGTTCAGGTGTCCGATTGCCTTGGTAACCGCCACGTGGCGCACGGGACCTGGATGTCACAGTCAGCTGTACTCAGAGCTGGGAAGTTCGAAAATCCCAGATGGGCTGAAACCGCAACTGCTGATCTGCGTGAAAGTGGGGGGTTACTGTAGTTTAAAAATGCACCAGACCATACAGTCCATGTACACTGATCAACCACAACATTAAAACCATTGACAGGTAAAGTGAAAAACTGATTGTCTTGTTACAGTGGCACCTGTGAAGAGGTTGGATACATTAGGCAGCGAGTGAACAGTCAGTTGTTGAACAGGAAAAAATGGGTGACTGTAAAGATCAGAGTAACTTTGTCAAAAGTTCGAATTGAGATGGCTGGACAACCAGGTCAGAGCAACCTCAAAACTGCAGATTTTGTGGGGTGTTCCTGGTGTGCAGCGGTCAGTACCTACCAAAATTCCAAACAAGGACGGCCAGTGAACTGACATCTCATGGATGTCCAAGGTCCTTTGAGGTTCATGTGGGAAGTGAAGGCTAGCTTGATCCCACAAAAGAACTGCTGTAGAAAAAGCTGCTGAAAATGTTCATGCTGGCTCTGACAAAAAGATATACGATCCACTGAAAGCACCTACAATATGCACGAGAATATCAGAAGTGGACCACGGAGTAATTCAAGAAGTTGGCCTTGTCTGATGAATCATGTGGACAGACGAGTGCATATGCATCATCTTATTGTATCAGGATGAAAGGAAAGCCAATGGAGGCAGTGGGTTGCTTTTGTTAATGCTATGCTGTGAACGCTTTGGGTCCTACATTTATGGGTCCTACATATATCACTATCTAATCATTGTTGCAGACCAAGTTCATCTCTTCAGGATGAAGAATCCTGCCACACTGTGAAAATTGTACCCGAATAATTTGAGGAACATGACAGAGTTCAAGCTGTTGATACAGCTTCCTAAATCCTAGATCTCAATCCAGTCAAGCATCTGTGCGATATGGGGGACAAAGTAGTTTGATCCATGGAGGTCTTGTGAATGGAGTCCAAGGTCACCAAGGATATTGTTAAAGATGTGTGCAAAGTAGCCCAGACCCTGTCCGATGCCGTGAAATCCCAATATGGCATGGCCCTGAGGCTTGCAACAGACTTGTTGGATGTCCAAGTGGAGCTCAGAAAACAATGTGAGATTTATCGACAATCGGTCGACGTTCGAGGGCTAGCCCGGGATGGTATCCACCCCTCGTGGGAGGGTGCTGCTCTCATCTCTTGCAGCATAGCCCATTGTCTGTTAGCTAGCCAGCAGCGCAGCTCAGGTAGACACTGCTGACAAACCAGTGTCAAGGCCAGGAGGCAAACAGTCTGCTAGCTGCCTTGAGTCGTCACCTAAATTCCACCCTAAGATCCATGATATCAAGACTGTGTCTGTCCCCGAAATAAACAGAAAAATCTGAAATTTCAAAAAGTGTGCTCGAACAACTTAATTAATCTCTCTCAAACCGCCAGTAAACTCAGCACCATAGATCTATAAAAAAGCTGGGATGGTTAAACATTGGATCACTCGCTTCTAAAACCGCCTTATGCCTTACAGAGACCTGGATTAGGCTTGACGAGTTTGTTGCTCTGTTCCTTAACATAACTAATCTAGACACAAATAAGATCTCCCTCTCCTGAATGACTATGTACAGGCCACCTGAGCCATATACAGACTTCTTACAAGATTTCAGCTATTTTCTAGAAAATTTAGCAGTACAAAAAATAATAATTTTTGGTGATTTTAATATTTAATAGAACAGGACCCTCTAACATCTGCAACATGTAACAAGTCCTACTCACGGCTGTGGTCAGACACTTGACTTAATCTTGACCCTATTCTTCCTCAGCCCACAGTAATCTCAGATCACTACCTCAGTACATTTGAATTTTATTGAAAACCTCCCAGAAATACCAACCCTACTTGATACTCCATCTTGCCCAGCAGACCTAGATAACCTAACCGAATGCTTCGAGAACTTTCTTTGATCCACACTAGACTATGTCGCACCTCTAAGATGTAAAAAAATCAGACAGAAAAAACTTAATCCTTGGTATAATGATCAAACACATGATTTAAAGCAAAATGTGTGTAAACTAGAGCATAAATGGCCATCTATCAATTTGGAATCCTTCCAATCTGCCTGTAAGGAGAGAGTTAGAGACTACAACAGAGCACTCACCGCAGCACGCTCAGCCTATTTATCGTCCCTCATTGAAACTAATGAAATTAATCTCAGGTTTCTGTTTAGTACAATTTCCAAACTAACTAGGAACCAGGGAGGTGCAGAACCGCAGGTACCTGCAAAACTATAGTAGTGACAATTTTATGGACTTTTTTAACAATAAAGTGGAAATCATTAGACAGGAAATTAAAACTAGAAATTCGATTCTACCACATTTGCTGCCTGACTAAGCAGACGCAGATACTGTTCAAAACTCAGCCGTAGTTGAGAGACTGACATCTTTTTTTCCAGTCCTACAAGCAGAAATTTCTGCAATTATTCTCTCTTCGAAATCTTCTACATGTAGACTTGATTATTGATTCTTCTTCCTATCAGTAATTATTGGACATTTTCTATCAGTATTAAATGCCTCCCTTAGTATCTATCAAAAACCTTTACATTTGCAGTTATTAAACATTTTAAAAAAAAATCTTGATCCATGCGAGCTCTCAAATTATCAACCTATCTCTAATCTTCCATTTCTATGTAAGATTTCAGAGAAAGTGGTGGCCCAACAGTTATGTTCTTTACTACACAAAAAATTTATATATGTTCAATTTTAATCTGGGTTCTGACCTTATCATAGCACAGAAACGGCCTTAGTAAAGACAGTAAATGATCTTTTACTGTCCACTGACAAAGATTTGTCTCTACTGGTTCTGCTTGACCTTAGTGTGACATTTGACACCACGGACCACTCTATTTTACTAGACAGACTAGAAAACTGTCAGAATCACTGGAACAGCCTTATCCTGGTTGAGATAACTCACCAACCATTATCAGCTTGTTAACGGGAAATCCTCGGCACCCACTAAAGTAAAACATGGTGTCCCACAAGGTACCGTATTATGACCTCTTTTATTTACTTTGTTGACATGCTACCATTAGGGAAGATTACCCAGAAACATGGGATTAGCTTCCACTGCTACACAGATGATACACAACTTTATATCTCTGCCAACCCAGATAATAAACTTAAATTAAATAAGATTGACGACTGCATTAAAGATATAAAAGACTGGATGTCACATAACTTTTTTTTACTCAACGCAGATAAAACAGAGGTCCTTCTTCTAGGTCCAAAAGCTGCTAGAAACAAACCGACAGGTCTAATGCTTGATCTTGCTGGTTCCTCAGTCTCTCCAGCGTTAACTGTAAAAGAAATCTGTGTCACTATGGATCCCGATCTTTCATTCGACACACACATAAGTATTGTTACCAAATTAGCATCCTTTCATCTATGAAATATTGCTAAGAAGTGCATTATCTTTCCATCTTGCAGAAAAATTAGTCCATGCCTTTATTACTTCCAGACTCGATTAGTGTAACAGCCTCCTGTCAGGCTGCTCCAACAAAAACCTAAATAAATTTCAACTAGTCCAGAATGCAGCAGCTAGAGTCCTCACTAGAACCAGGAAATTCGGAATGTTATTTGGAATAGCATTGTGTCGGGACTCAGACACACAGTTTTTAAATCCAGGCTGAAAACCTACTTGTTTAGTCAGGCTTTTTGTAATTATTTTTTTCTGCTAGATGAAGGGTGTAGAGCTGGGGGTGATGGGCACAGAGAATTCAAGTAAACTGTGACTGATCACCAGGGGACCCTAGGTCACCTATCTGGGCATGCAATCTCTGGGGCTTCGTGCCAAAATGCCCTCGACTGGTTCAGCAGCTCACAACTCTGCACATGCTCCTTCCCATCCAAGGGCAACTGGTGTTTAAAGCTCGGCAGAAATTGTTTTTCCTGTTCCTGTTGTTCATGGACTACTGACTCTCAGCTACACTTCCAACAAATTTACCTCTATGGACTCTTAGTGTACCAACTCTGTTAGCCATAGATGGCCTATCTGTCAATAACCTTGTTCATTAAGGCCTTCTCTTGTTATTTATCCCTATAAAGACTCTCTTTTCTTTCTTTCCGGGTCGACCTGAGGAGGATGGGTTCCCCTTTTGAGTCTTGGTTCCTCCCAAGGTTTCTTCCTCCAGCTGAGGGAGTTTTTTCTCGCCTCTGTCACCTTTGAAATACTTACTAGGGGCTTGGGCCTCTGTAAAGCTGCTTTGTGACCACTTGGTTGTAAAGAGCTGTATAAGTAAAATTGAATTGAATTGAATTGAATTGAACAAATGATGCTGCTATTGGTGTTTCTGTAGTGTTAATGCAGTCTAACACAGCTGCATTTTCAAATGTTCAATGCTGGATTGGATGAGTTGAGGGATGGGAGTGGCGCTTTGCTCTTCACCAACACACATTTGTGGAGCAGAACATTTGTAGTGATGTTTCTCCCTCATTATGTATACAGGAATCTCAGGACACAGTTTAGTCCTTATTTATCCAAAAGATATAATACAATGCTGAATAATCACACATCTTTTCATATGAGACACCAAAGTATGGAGAGTAGTATGTATGTATAAGCATTGGAATTGATTAGCAGTATCAGTACTGATATCAGTGTCAGTTAAATCCTAACAATACCCATCCCTAATGATTACAGAGAAGTAAATTAGTATACTTCATTCACAATAACACCTGATGCTCTAAAACGTGAATTATGTCCAAAAATCATCTATAAGTGGCATAAAACATTAGCCCCGCCCGTTTTGATCCCCCTCACATTACACTCATGAGAGGAGTTGGAGGAAAAATATGCACCACCTTGCTTCTTCTTCTGTAACAGTAAAAGATGGACCTGGAGAAGACAGCTAGCTGTCAGGAGCTAATCAGGGCTCATCCAAACCCGCCCTCCTCGTTCCTTTGTCCTGCTGTTGTTTATGTTTGATTAATTGCAGAGGCGTTCAAACCAGGGGGTGGGGGGGTGGGGGGACGTGTGAAGAGAAAGCCGTGCCTTGCGTCTGCAAATCTGCGTTCACTAATGCGCCTTGGCGAAAGCTGTTCGCCATCCAAACTGATTAATCATGCTGCACTCAGAGGAGTATTTCTTCTCTCCTGTGATTAAGTTAAATCGTTCATTAATGTTTGCCTGCCGCCGCTGTGGGATTTTCATGAAGGTGGACATGTCTGGCTGTCGCAACCTTCCATGTCGATTAGTCGCGGACAACGGTCCCAGCTAATGACAGGAATGCACCAAAGCTCATCATCTCCTGCTTTTAAGTGTAGGAAACCTCTTGAGAGGTTCCACACGTTATCATGGGTGTATTAATTATATCTTCATGAATGTGAAATCTCCATTTGAGAATGTCTCATATGTCAGGTGGGGTTGGGGCTTTTTCAGAGCATGGCCTGAAAAACAGTGGGTGAAGGTTCTATTAGATATGTGACCCTTTTGGACCATCACAATGGGCCAATTTAACCACCTTTCTCTCGAGAGACGAGTTCATTTTTCCTGGCTCTTCTCGAAATCTGGTTTCTTCACATGCTTTATAGACGAGGAGCTCTTTGTTGAATTCCGGTACTGTGGCGGAGGAGCGCCACAGGCCTCCACTTCAAAAAGACGAGTTCAACTTTTGATGTTTGTTTTAAACGCTGAACGGCGAACAAGTGTCTTTCATTAATGAGTCGCCGAAATGTCGAGGACACAGGCGGAGGGCACGCCAGCAAGGTGACATTTATTCTCTGCCGTTCGGATTTTGAGAGCTCCGTGACGGAGCTGCTCTTGACATGGACTTTCTCTCTCTGTCATTTAATTAACCTTGCTGCGGATTAAAATGTTATCCGTCGTTATCTGGAGGCGAGGGAGGAGGGCACACGAGCACTTCCCCCCACCGTTTGTTAAGGCGTTGCAAAGTGAGATGTTCCCCGCTATCCCAGTACATTAGTATAATGCGGTTTGATGTTTGAAGGAGTTATTATGACCCATAAAGTGGAAGCATACAGGTTGTCTTTTCTCTCCCATAGTGCTGGGGGTCTGACTCCCTGCTAAGGTTAATCCTTGGGATTCAATAAAAACACTGATGCTGCTGACGCTCTCCAGACGCATGTATCCATTCTGTGTGTGGGGGTCAAGTGGCACACTTTCGGCATGTTAAATAAATGTGTGCTCCTGCAGCGAATGGAATTCTGAGTGTGTCTGCAACGCAGGTCTCATAGAAAGAATGTCTAGTATTCAAATGTTGAACAGGGATGGAGGGAGGCTGCCGAGCAGCTTGACAAAGAAAAATAAAGACAATCACATTCAGGTTATTTTGTCTCATGCATTGGCATGTATTGGTAACTGGTAAAACAGTTAATGAATGTAAAGGTATGTGTATTCAGTTAAGAAAAGGAATAAAATCAGCCACTGAATGCCAAACATACTGTGCAGTTAAGCCACAGTCACAGTAGACACTTGCAGTTTGTGTCACCTTGCGAAATGGGAGTGACTGATGGGAGATTGCGAAATGGGAGTTGCGAAATGGGAGTGACCCTGCATTTTGGAGCAGTTAGCAAGCTGACCAAAAACAGTAAAAAACACAAAGGAAGCATAACTTAACCACACAGCTATAGAGAAAGTGCAGATGTATATAGCTAAACTAGCAGTTAACATGCTGGCTAACTGTTAAATAAATAAATGTAACTGAACCATATAATGTCATCAGATAAACTGTGTGCTTTGGCCTGCATCAGAAGTCTGTCCAGCTACACGTAGCCAAATTAGCAAGCTGGCTAACCCGTCCACCATGACCAATAAAAGCACAGGAGTAAAGATCAAAGGCGTCATCAACGTCTTTGATCTTGAGGATTGGGGGTGTCAGCTTGTTAAGGAGAGATGCAATCAGTTTGTTGACAGCAGACGGGTGGGGTGGTTTTGTGTTCAGTTTAAACATATCAGCCGAGAAAGGATAATGTATTGGGACACTGACAATAATACAGTGTCCCAAGTACAGCCCCTGCTTTTTTAAAATCTGTTCTAATAAAAATGTCCCTGTGATGAAATAAAATGTGAGCCAAAAGTTTTGAACACAATCAGCAAAGGAAAAAAATCTTTACACTGTTTTTCATAAATTGTTCCTTGTGGTTATTCATTTTCTGAGCCACTTATCTCAACCAGAGTGAGAGGGGTGCTGGAGCCTATTCCATCGGTCACAGGGGAAAAGAAACATCCTGGACGGGTAACCAGTCCATTGCAGGGTAGACACACAAAAACACGTTTATGCACACTGGCACATCTGAGGACCCTTTGGCACGTCCAAGCCTTTGGACTGTGGGGGGAAACGGGACCTCCTGAAGAAACTCCAGACATAATGGACTCTGACTTGAAATTAAACTCAGGACTTTCTTACTGTTCAACACCACTACCTACAGTGGCAGAACAATTGTTTTATTTATACTATTTAGAATATATATTTATTATATTATTATATCATACTATTACGTATGAAGATTCTGGAATTTAAAGCATGTTTGTATGTGTTAAGCGCATTGCTCCATGTGGACCTGTAAGAGTATAGCTTACATTTAAATAGCCAAATCGTTTGAAAAGTACAAACAGTTTTGACTGGAAGCAGCTCAGGCATGTTTTGGGGTCTCGATCCCGCTTGACTTGGTCTTGACCTCCTTTCGACTCAGTCTTGCCTGGACCTGTCCAGGGGTTTTGACAGAGATGGTAACACCCCAAAACAACAAATGCATATAAACTCCCAGTTCAGAGCCTAATGATGCCAATTCTTGCTTATCATCCATGATACTGAACAGCCCATTCCTGTGGTCCATAATGATTTCCAGCCCTACCAAATTTAGGCCCCATTACATAAGAGTGCCATCTGAATAATGCTGAATAATTTCTTATACCAACTTCATAACCTGCCCCAGTCTTGCAACTTTTGTTATGTCTCATGATAGCAGCCCCCCCCCCCACCTTTTCCCTGTCTCCAACGGTCTCTATTATTAAGCACAAGTCCTGGGTGCATTGTCTTGTGCTGACCGCAGGCGCAGCGTGGGAGGATTGCACCTGGAGGCACTCGCTGTGTGCTCTGAATAGAGACAGCCTGGCTGCTGCGTAAGCGAGAACGCGACATCTATTTTATCCGGGGCTGAAAGGAAAAGGTGGGCATTTGGGGACTGACCGAAAAGCCAGTGCAAAGTCAGACACTTCATTTTCCAAATGTGAGGACCAGATGCACTTCTGCTTCACATGACTCGGGCCAATTAGGGCCAGGCTTAGGTGACCTTGAAAAGGTGTTGAGCCAGACTCCATTTCACCACATGAGGTTATCACAAGAGGTTTGATTGTATTATTTTTTAAGAAAAGTCACTTTATAATAATACAAGACCCTTGCTGTTATAGCGTTGGTAGTCCTGCTTGAATGATGTGAGGTTCTCCACTATGCTATACAGATTCTTTCCCTTGTTTATAAGAGTGGATAAATCTGCTCATCATGAATTTGGTTAATAATCTGATCAATTTCTAATGTTATATCATGAATATATCCTAATATATGTGATTAGCATAATAACTCCTGTCGCCTTTGTCATTTTTTTAAACTCTAAGATGATATCAATGCCATTCCTTCATATTAGCTCCATCCTTTCTCTTACTGTCATTATAGCCATGGCCACTTTTTGCCCAAATAAATGCTGCTTCACATTTTTGCTTTTAACAGCATCAGCTGAGCTTTCATTTCTTAGCTTTTATCTGAGTTTTTAGCTTATGTTGTTTAAACTGCCACAGCATCTGATATTTGGAGCAGATCTACCTGCCAAATGTAGAATTACATGCTGATGTAGCTATTCTGCTGACTGATGCTGAGTGTAACTGAGTCCATGTTGAATTTCATATTTGGAAAAAGCAAACCCAGACAAATCCAGACCACTGGGTCCTCACAGCTTGTTATAGCCATGTGCACATGCTGTAGCACATGTAATATGCTTCTTTAGCACATAGACAGCACAAATAATCACATACATATAGCACATGTAACACATAACACACTTACATAGCACACATAACGACAGACATAAAACATGATCACACTAACATACAGTATAGTGCATATATGTAATCATACCCATATAGCACATATAATCACACACTTAGCACAAAATAACACACATAACATACATATATAGCACAAATAACACATACAGCAGATATCACTCAAAATGTCAAAGGCATACTGTACAGTAGTCATTTGAATTGTGCCAGATTACCATGTTACAAACAATTACTATGACTAATACATTAACATGAACTATTTTAACTAAGTATTATTAAGTCTGTCATACCAAAGCTAATTATTTGGTAGCTACCATGAAGCTAATATAAAAATGATATACTTAGAAAAGTGAACCCACACATGAGCTCAATAGCAAATACAGTAAAATAAGCAGATTAAATATGCAGGCTTGGCTTTAAAAACAGGTTCAGTCAAGCATAAAGACAAATAAATTGAGAAATTATGCTAAATATACAGGGAATATTTTATTTAGTTTTGAATTTGATGAAAGGTTATTCCTGCATTCAGTCTAGTTTTGTAGAACAAAACAAAAAAAAAACCTCATTTTTTGCCATGTGTCATTTTCTGACAGAGAAAACAAATGGAAAAAAATTTACAGGGGTCCAAGTGCTTGGACCCCTGTAAACAAAATATATATGCATTTTACAGCTTAATTACATAATTATTACATAGTAAGTAAATCATAATTATACATGAACTTCAAATTTTGGTTAACGAGCCCAAAGGATCTGAGTTTAGGCTCTTAAAGTTTATGAGACATCCACACTTGCGGTTTAGAGATTTGAAATGCACAAATGAGACAACCTTGAATTACTAGCATATCGTTTAATTACATTTACATTTACGGCATTTATCAGTGTGTGTAATATTCCAGAATTGGGCTATTTTTTCATCACTTTTTATTATAATGTGTCACTTCTGCCTTGGAAGGAGAGAAATAATATGCTGCCATTAATTATTTAAGCCTGTTTCTTGTATACTTGTCCCTCAGCAGCCACACTGACAGAGACAGCGTCCGTGAATAACCGTCCAGGTAAATGTTTTCTTTTTTTCTTTATTTTTTTCTGGAGTGGCGTACACCCCTAGTCACCCTGAACCTTCACGTCAGCATGGAGGTACAAGCTGGTGCTGGATATTAAAGTAGACGCCTCAGCCTCTTATGTACCTCATCATCTCTTCCCCACCCCCGCGGCCTCCATCACCAATAATCTTTCCCCCCGTCAAGAGGCAAACACACCAGTGGCGGATGGAAAAAAAAAAAACTGCTGACATGCGAATGTATGAAAGATTGATGCGTCGCATCCTTGGCCCCAGTTGCTTTTTTTCCCCGGCTGTTTGCCTGCTCAGTCTTGAGCAGGTACAGTCCCCTGGTGTGTTATCCACCGCTCGCTGAATGTTTTATTACTCTGGAGTGTCGAGGGACCGAGGTGTGGCGCCGTTTGGTTTTCTCCAAGAAATTGGCCCCGGTGGCCCTCCTGGGACAAGATGAGGGAGACGAGACCTCCTGAATGAAGGGAAAGGGTTGGGGTTGGTGGAACAGACGTGAACATTTCTGCCACTCCTGATTTCATCTTGTCCGAGGGCTGGTGACAGGAGGAAAGCTGTCTTGGAAGCAGGAGTGTTAGCTGGTTGGTTTGGTGTGTTTTACGTTAAATCGTAGCAGACAGTATGTAAAATTCTCAGTCCAAGTTCCCTTCCTGTCAATGTTTTAGGCACACTGTTTTAGCCTTTTATACACTGCATGATTTTCTGCATAATTGAGAAGTTGAGAAGTAAATGGCTCACCTACCTCAAATTTCTTTACAGTGGGGATGAGAGGAATCATGGGTCTTTAGGTCTATAGCACAAATAGAGCTGTTGTATTTAATAATGAAACCATCCAGTCAGTTTGATTGTAGACACATTCCGGGAAGTTTTGATTTGTTGACAGAGGTGGGTTGGGGGTGGTGATTTGTAGACAGGGTTATCATTTTGATTTGTCTGGGCGGGGGTAGAAGGTTAGTTTGTTGATGGAACCATCGTTTCGGAGTGGGGGTGGGGACTGGTTCGATAGGGCCATAGGTTTGATTTCTCAACAAGAGAGGGGTTGTTTGTTAAGGGTGTCAGTTTTGATTTGTCAACGGGGTTGGAGTGTTGGTTTGTTCATGGGGCTATAGCTTCACTGGAGGCCAATATGTCACTCCATCTCCATGAACTCAGAATTATCCATCATTTATGATTAGTTTTGACTATTTTTAATTGTTATTTTTGCTGACATTCTTGGTTCTTCATGCAAAGGTCTAATGATTCTTCTGCCTCCAGTGAACCAACAAGTGTCTTCTGAGTTTTTATATGCAATGTTAATATAAATTAAAATTGTGTAATTCTGAAAAATAAGTTTTTTTGGAGTCTATTATATCTAAATATATTTTTGGCCAAAACCTTCTTAAAACTCTCACAATTCAACAACTCAGGCATCTGGCAACAGATTCTTTTCCATTTGAAGAGATAACTTTCTGTGAGGAGCTTTTGGCATCTGGTTCCATTCCACTGTGAACAATTCAGACTGTAAGTTCTCTAGAACAGTGCATTCCCTTTAAAGCACTCTTAATAACTTTGTTTAAACTACCAAGGTTTATTTCTGGAAAATAATGGGAACAATTCCAAAGGCCAGACAATTTGGAGGGATTTTCTTTCTCTTAATGAAAACTACCAGAAGTAAAATCAAATTTCAGAAGAAGGCAAGGTGTCTCCACACTTTTGACAGAATTATGGCATTACAAAGAGCACAACGTACAGGTTTCCTCAGAAAGGGAAAGTCGCAGATAAGTCAGAGACATGGAACAGTTTCTCGAAGTGCCTGCACTCATTGTTCCTTCAAGATGAATTAGTTTCGAAACACTTGCTTCTAAAGAAAGAAATCTCACCAACTAATGAGTTCTTGTTGTTATTGCGAGGGGGTGCGGGGGAGTGGGGGGGTAGAGCTCTCTCACAGAGAATTTCAGCAGCAGGCTAAGTTGACCTGTCAGTCGCTGCCATGGTAACATTGGAGCAGATTTCTGATGTTGCTTGCCAAGTGCTGATATTTATAACAGTCCTGAGCTTTATGTTAAATTGTTAACCTCTTGCTGGAACGGAATCATATCCCATTCCTATAGATGTTCGAGAAGGTTATCAAGAAGGAAAGGCTCTTTGAATGTTCCTCACAAACCAGATGACACAGGTTCCACCATTCTCCATCAGAAAAAAAGAAGGAAAAAAACCCTTAAAAAAATAGAGACATCCCACAACATTTGCACAATTGAGCCAGAGCGGGAAGAGACGAGACGTGCCGTTAAGGCGAGTTTATTTGTTCTGCCAAATTAATTCGCTCAGGATTTCAGGCGCGGTGGGGGGAAGTTATGTCGCATAATTGGACCTTGCTCTCAAATGTCACGGGTTTATTGAAAGACGACCGCAGAACATCCTCGGTGAAATAAAAAGAAAAAAACTTTCAGCCACAGGTGCTTTTTTGAAAAATCCTTCCCTGAGTTCAGTCACGAAAAGCTTGTCACCTAATAATTGAAAGCACCTGAGAGTAAATTAGTAAATAAATTGATGTGAAATAAACTTACACTCAAAGACAAGTTTGCTCATTAAAAAAGACACACTCTTTGCACGGACACAGAGATATTTTCCTTTTTTTTTTTTCCAAATCTGTTTAATCAGGGCACAGAGACACTCCAAGTCACAAGCCGTTCCTCGCCTTCAGTTGTTTGTCTTGTCGCTTCCTTTTACATATTGCTTAATTGGAATATAATTCTCATTAACAGCGCATATTGTAGGCCTTTAATTACACGTGCACTGTGCAGAAGTACACAACAAATTAGAAAGTATAATGATGCACAATTTCCATAAATAATCATAAGGTGGGTGGAACGGGGGTGGCCTCGTTTTGAGTGTGGGCAGTCATATTATCATGTACAAAATCAGGCCCTTTTCATCCTTTCGCCAGCTTTTCTGAAGCAAGTCGCATCAAAAGAGCTCAGGAAGCACAATAGGTTGCCTCCCATAAGTGCCACTGCCTTTGCTTTGCCCCACCTGCCCAAAGGTACAGCTGGCGCTAATATCATTTCGGTCACTTCCGAGTCCCGCTAAATAGGGGTGGAGTGTGGACAATTGGCAGCACTGATCAGATGTGTCCCACTAAATTGTTTGCCATGACATTTGGGGGTTGAAGCAATCCATGGCTCATTTTAGCTTGCTGGGATTATATGGAAAGATCAGCTCTCAGTTAGATCGATAGAGCAGAGAGAGAGAGATAGAGAGATCATGGGGAGATTTTTTTGTTTGTAACCTGCACCACATTCACCAGCTTATCATTCTATAAAATTTATTCAATAACATCTGTCATATTCTTACTGTGCATTTATTATCTGCCATTGCACAGAGATGCTCAGAGTATCTTATGGGCCTACTGGGTTGACCTTTAACACAATTGTTGCCAGAAAAATAAAGTGTTCTTGAGAACACCACTCCTATAATTAGTTATAAGTAGTTGGAAGAGATCTGGGAAATTTGGAGGCCGAGTAAACTTTTTGTCATGTTCCCCAAAATTCTTCCTGAACAATGTTTGCAGTGTGGCAGAACATTGAATACAGCATCATACTGTCTCTGTTAGCTCATCTTCTTCTCACAGTGCCTTCTGGTGCCATCTTTTTACCTGGTACCAGGGTGTCCACATATTGTAAAGGAAAACATTATTAATCAGACCAGCCTGCCGTCTCCCCATTGTAAATGCTTTCAGCAGTGGACAGAGGTCAGCATGGGCACTCTGACCGGTCTGCAGCTCTGCAGCTCCTTTAAGCAGCTGGCTGTGATGCACTGTGTCCTCTCATACCATTCTATCAAAGTCAGCATTAACTTTCTCAGGAATCTTTGTCAAAATCACCCATATTCTTTTGTTTGTCCATTCCAACTCATCGGCTGCAGCATTTGTAAACTGAGCATTAAATTCAGACATATTATGGGTGCATACTCGAGTTACATCAGAGCACATATCGTGCTTGTTCATACAACTGGCCTACTAGGAGTACAGGCTACAGTGAGTAACTCCTATGAAACTAGAAAATGAGGTGCCGTAATGTGATTTCTTCAGAGGCAGTTGCAACAACCAGTACACAGAGGGACATTGACAACTTATATAAGAAAGCAGTATGTACTAGTTGCTTGTGGTTTGGGGAGATGGAGTTAGGTTGGGGTGGTGATGCATGGCAGTACCTTTCAAGTGCACGTTCCGAGGTCCACAGGGCCAGAATTAAGACGGCGGGGCTTTGGATGAGAGCAATCAGGCATCTCCAAAAATGCACGTGGGCAGCACAAAAGCGGCCTTGGCGGTAATTGCTGGTTATTAAAGCCCGTAATCACTCCCAGCGCTCAATGAGGTATAATGAACTTCACTGATGGAGCCGTCTCGACGGATACGAACATCTTGTACATGCAGAATACAGGAGAGAAATAGAGAGAGTGTAAAGGGAGTGGGTGAGGGAAGGGAAAGGTGTAGGGGGGTGGGCAAGGGAGGGGGTCTCAGTGTTAATTTGGGAGCACAGCGGCACAGGATTGAAAGTGATTCCTCTTTGTGTTTGTCTGTCGACGTCCTTAAGGGAAGTAATCAGCTGTAACCCCAGAAGTACGTTTCTCCCGATTGGCACTCAAGTAGGGGAATCAAAACGCGTCAACTTGAGATGTTCCGTCACCGCTGCCCACACAAACGCCTGCACACGTCCACCCACTGCCATTTCCCAAACCCGCCAAACGGCTCCCCAGACCCCTGTTCGCTTACAATGAGTCGAGCTGCTTCATCACTCTAGACAGAGAGGAAAGCGGAAAGACCAGGGTCTAATGGCAGCCAGTAAAGAAGATTTTAACCCTTTCAGGCCCACATTAAGGCCTTCCCCTACTGCATTCCTTTGCATTTTGGGTGATCATGTTTTTGACAATATCATTAAAGCCCACTTTAATGGGGTTGGATTAAGGCTGGTCTGGGACTAATTTGTAGCATCAGTTTTGCTTTACCATTGAAAAAGATATCTTAGTCTATGAATAGACATAATCTATGAAGTAGACAAAGCCTTTTTTCTGTAAATTACCCAGTAATTTACTGGAGGAAAATGACCACACATCTTGTAGGGTTAAGTTAGGATATATTTTACTGTCACTGTTATACTATTTAAACATAATTACATTACATATTTAATTACATAAACCTCATCCAAGCTTGATTAGGCATTTGTGTTTTGAGTGATTACAGGTGAAAACAATGATTTTAATCAAGTATGAATATGCAATGCCCATAGTTTTTACAAGTCTGCTAAATAATTAATCTGCAGCAATTCTCACCTATAATTTCATTAACCTGTTCTTGCATGATAGAGAGCATTCCGTCTTTTTATTTGCTGTAAATGAAACCTTATAAGAACTCCAGCCATAGAAATATCATTTAGCTTAATCTCAACTGTACAACTAGACTGTGAAGTGCTAAGGTTTTATATAAAGATATTTTACAATTGCTGAGGTTGGGGTCAATTCAGGAATTAACTCAACTATTGACAAAACTAAATAAAACTGAGAATTTTAAATGCGATTTTAAATGGAACATAAGCAGTTTCCGCTGGGATCAATAACATTTTCTGATTCTGATGAACAAATAAAGAATGATGAGTGAGCAGTATGTAAATAACACTGGTGCCATGACAGGGGCCTGAATACACTATTTAGACCAGTGCATGATTACCAATTTATGGAAAATGGCTGTGTGTTTTTTCTTCATTCATATTTAAAAAAACCCCCCAAAAAACTAAAAGTAAATTTTTTCCATATTATGAATATGCATAATATGGAAAATGCACTCCCCTTGTATTTATTTCATGTTAGCCAATCTTGTCAGGTCTTTACAACAGTATTTTATATAACTTTTTTATGGAATTCAGTTCTGCTTCCTGGCATTCCAATTCAGTTCTAATTCATGCATGCAACTCCGGTTTCAGGAAGTTTAAATTTAAATTTACCATGCATTCTCAATTCAGTTCAGGAATGGGCTCAACCCTGATAGTCACAGAGCATTTGTGTTCTTGTTTCGGGGAGAGTCAATAATGTCTTGGTGCTAAAAGACATGCTCTAAATGATTTATCTCATTTAGTTTTGTAAAAAGTACACATTTTGCCATCTTGGTTTTCTGTCATCATAAATTTTTACATATGACTAAAAATCCGCAGCTCCTTCAGTTCATGAGATTAAGGAGTGGATTTATCACAGTTAGATGCAAGAGTTGAGACCAGGTTTTTGCTGATTGAACTGCTGGGTTTTGTGATGCTAAAATCATCTTCTGTTGTTTTTGCACACTTTGGCACATTGGCCACTCAGGTTAATCCCAGTATTAGTAATACCTTGGTATTAGACCTACTTTTCAAATTGACCTCATGGTAATGTAATACGAAGACCTGCAGATAGACATGGGTACCTTTTTTAGTATCTATAGGCAAGAATAATTGCTGAAGTGGAGCTTGACTTGGCACAGTTCCTTTGTCCTCAAGTTCATAATAGGACTACTGTACTCTACAAATCTTCAGTGATAGCATAATTAAAAGAAGAAGGAAAGTAGAAGTACCAGTGCACTTTGGTCAGTAAGTCATATGGACACACTTTACTAGCCGTGCTAGAATGAACTAGAAGTTGTTTATTTGTTAGTTTTATTTTACGTAATTTCAATCTTAACTCTGCTGTAAACTTTTACATATGACATTATGTACATTATAACAAAACCCACTCGAATAGGTCTATAGTTACCTATTGAAAAACATAAAATTTTGGATCGCTAGATTTTGTTTGTTAAAGGGTTAAAGACAGTGTAATTTGCTGGGTGTTCATTATCATGGACATAAAGTCTAGTCGTGTTGAGAAGGAAGCAGATGCCAAAGACTTTCCCGCGTTCCAGCAGACTGGCCTTGTGACGTGCTGGCCCCCCCAGAGGAGCAAGTGGTGCTGTCCCACTGCTCTGGGTCACCAGGCTGACACCTTACACCCACGCCGTATTAATGAACTTGATTTGTCATTCCTGATTTAATTGGGGCTATCTTTATTCATCAGCATTTTTCTCCCTTTTCTTTCTCTCCATCTTTTTTTCCCAGAGATTTGAAGGCCTCACGAGGGATCAGGCCGCTTTAATTGTGAGCTGATCTGACCACACAATAGTAAGTCATAGGCCTGCCGATTCGGCTTTGCACAAGCGTCAGCATTTTCCTCTTTATTTGTGTGTATTCAGAAAAAGCCAATAAGGGGTGTTTTCTGTAGCTGCTGACTGCACAAAATACTGTAGGTAGCATATGTCCCTACAACAAGCAACCTCTTGGACGTGAGGAGGACAGAGGCTGCTGTTTTCTTCATGGTGCAGAGGCGTCTTCTTAGAGCATGACTTAAAATTTGTAGAGTTTTCCAATTTGCCCCAAATGTAGTCTGCCAGTTTAGCTGCTTGGTTTGCACTGAAGCCCAATAGAAATTTATACCTAAATCCTTCCACACTTGCCTTAAATGACCTCAATCACAGCAGGATGTACTGTTATCTATTATAGGGCACATTTCAGGAAAAATTGAATTTTCCTATAACTTTGATGGGAAACATCAAACTTCCAAAATATATTTTTCCCTTTCCAGTCCATATAGTCCATAAATAGAAACAAAATTGAAAAAAAAACAGCCTGTTTCAATTTCACTGATCATGTGAAAAACAATGCATTTACATACATCCACCTGTTTAGTTCCACTGAATTTGTAAGGAACGTACCAGTGTGGAGTCACAAAACAAGACCGCAGTTCCAAACTGAGCTCAACTACATATCAGTCTCAAAGGTGCAGTCCTGTCCTCAGACAAAAAAGATTGTCCTCAGAACCTCAGAGAAAAATGTGGGCCTTTTAAAAGTATAGACAGAATTCTGGCTTCAAG
The DNA here is from genome assembly GCA_037577275.1 of Bryconaethiops microstoma. Lineage (NCBI taxonomy): Eukaryota > Metazoa > Chordata > Actinopteri > Characiformes > Alestidae > Bryconaethiops > Bryconaethiops microstoma. The sequence goes on from JBBJLS010000002.1 coordinate 4,071,284, forward strand.
ATGACCACTACTGTTTGTTTGTGCAGCTATAAAATATGTTTTTTAGATAACACTGTGTCCTGTAGAGTCAGAAACAACATATGCAGGTCTATTAGAGATTACATAACAACGCCATGGTTTGAGGCATGTGTGATGATGCTAAATGGCATCAGTTACTTGTAAGCAGCTTTTACCCCACAAAAGCAAAGAGGCTAACTTCAGACATCCATTCCTCGTTTGCAGTACCCGAAAAGGAAAAAAAATGTATACATATGAGTGAATCACACATGCTATGCCATCGCTTATGTTGCACTGATGACTCAACACTGCTTTACGTAATGCCTCTTTCATAAGCTTTGCTTTATGTAAATTCACCAATTTATGCCGACCGAAACAGGAGAATGACAGAACATCTAAAACCTAAAAGTGTGTTTGTTACAAACCAGTGCTGATTACGTGAGTCTGTTTTTATAACGGTTTGGGCAGCATATGCTCCATTTAACAAGGCCCTTCCGTTCAGCAGGAGCCCCATTTGCTTATGGAGCGCAAGATGGCTGCCGACTTCAACACTGTCACCGAAACACCGCACCTGCTTTGTGGATGCGCAGACAATTTGGCGGCAAAAAGAAACCCCCTTTGAAATGATAATACGCACTGGAACAAAATGTAAATGAAAACACGCTATTCAGTGGGACATCTGAGCTAGCTTTGTCACAAATGTGGCACTTTTCTTTTCCAGCCCCCCACCTCCAACCACCACCCACCCCCCCTCACTGTTTTGGACACTTACACCTGTACTCATTGACAGGCAATTTGCACAAGCTATGATTCCTCAGGCTTTTTTCATGGACGCGTGAGGGGACAAAGCGTCACGGGACTAACATAACATGACCCCCTGGCTGTCCTGGAAACGGGGTCCATTCTTTTGCTCTCTTACTCTCTTTTTTCCTATCTCTCTTTATCTCTCTCTCTGTCTTTGTCTTCCTCGTTCTCTTTCTGTTCTTCTCTTTCTCTCTTTCCCCCGTTTTATCCTCTATCACCCCCTCTTTCCCCCCTTTCTTCTTCCCCTCTCTCTTATTCTTCCTTTCTATTTCACTTTCTCTCTTCCTCTCTGCCTCTTTTCCTCTTTTTCTTCCTCTCTCTCCCTTTTTGTCTCTCTTTCTCTCTCTCATTCTCTTCCAGAGGGAAGAAGGCAAGGGAAGGAAGGAGCGAGGGAGGTAGGCAGGGAGGGGGTGGAAAGACAGAGCAGATAAAAATAGAATCCATTACTCCATTATTACAGCCTATCGTCTGTTGCTAGGCAATGGTATCAGATTAACACTAATTATCATTTTATCACACTTCCCCCCCATTCGCTGACATTCTCTCTCTCTCTCTCTCTCTTTCTTTAGTACTCTCTTTCCTCCATGGAGCCCCAATCGTCAATGTGATCGTCCGCGTTGAAGCGCTCCAAGCACGTTTATTAAAATATCTACGTTTTTTCCAGAAGCATTTCATTTTGAGAGGAGACTTAATGAATAGAGGGGACAGTAATATCGGCTTTAGCCTCCATACACCTTGGAAATGCTTAGTTCTCAGCATTAAAGAGAAGGAATACACCAATGACACCCCCCCTCCAAAAAAAACAAAGGCAATCTGAATATAATAGTCCTCATTGTACATGGGCGAAGATACCCAGGCTCTTTGTAGGAGCTAAGGGTTGCACCGCATAATGCACCAATGCAGAGTATCGTATGGTTCTTTATCATAGTTTGACAAAATTACAGCAATGATCCGTTTTTTGTTCTGCGAGGAAAGCAAGCCTTGTGCTAATTAAAAGGGAAGCTGGAGGTGGCATTTAGGAGGCGTCCTGTATTGAATGTGTGAAGGGAAGAGAGGATGCTGCAGCCCCTCCAACCCACCCTTGCTCTTTCGTTTGCTCTCCCTCTCGCTCGCTCACTCTCTCTGCTCTGTGTGTGATTTATTCCTGTGGAACTGAGGCTCCGGTGTAGGCCACAGCTCGAGGGCAGTGCGCATTGTTCCAAACCTGCCCATTGTTCCCCAGCTCAGGGGCCAGTAATGAGCAGCTGCAGAGGAGCCCAGCACAGCGCTGCTGTCAGCATGAAGAATGCAACCGCAGCACGAGCACACACACACACACACACACACACACACACACACACACACACACACACACACACACACAGCCATGTGAACAAGCACTATAAACATGCTCGCATACAGCGGAGCATCTGGTTCCACAAAAGGGCCACAAAGGGTTATTTAAGTGATGCCATAGAAGAACTACATGATGGTGAGGGACCTTTTACATCACATAATACTGAAGATTCACGATTTTTTATTTGTCACATAAACAATTATGAAAGTACAACGTGCAGTGAAACGTAACCCTCAAACATCTGTGAGATAATATAATTACAATAAATTAAAGAGAAAAAATGTAATCAGTACATTATGGGAGGGTCCTTTGCACTCACAAAATTTCTTTAGGGAACCAAATGTGTTTTTTTATGGCAGCCTCCACATAGTGTGAAGGTGCTACCGAGAACTAATTAATTAGGACCAAACCTTTATATTATGTTAAGATTCTCCAACACTCACAAATCACTTTTTACTGACATATGTGTCTGGGGAATCAAATGTGGTTGTTCTATGACAATCTGAAGAACCTCCATATAATATGAAGGTTGTAGGGTGAAGCTTTGAAATGGAACCAAACCTTATATTATGTGAAGGTTCTTCAACCCTCACAAATCACTTCTTACAAACTTGTTTCTTTCGGGAACTAACTGTGGTTCTTCTATGGCAATCTCTAAAACCACCACATAATGTAAAGGTTCTTCAAAGATCCAACAGAAATACTGCCAAACAGACACACATACAAATGCTCCCAGACACACCTCCTGCACACACACACACACACACACACACATACACAGACACTCACTCACTCACTCACACACGCACGCACGCACACACACACACACACACACACACAAACACACAAACACACACACACACACAAATACAAGTAACCATATAGACATACAAGTATGCACATGTACAAACACACTCACCCAAACACCAACACACACACACACACACAAAACCACACACACACACACACACAAACACACTCTCCTTGGTCATTCGTCTCTCTGTATTAACACATAGGAGACTGTGATTGATGTCCAGTCCTTTTTCAGTGCTGACTGTGGATCTGCCGTTAGCTTTACACTGGTCACTTTCAGCTTCAGTGTTGAACAGAAGTACTAGAAATATGGCTTATTAAACATAGTGTTTAATAGCACTTTGCAAGTTTTCTTAGAACTAAGTATAAAAAAGGGGGGTGAGCTTTGAATATGGAGACATTAGGGATGATGCACACATGCAAATTTGCCCACAAACTCGCAGCAGCGGTGAGATTCACCTGCTGGGGGACCCTAAATCATACACTGTCATTCCTCTTTGAGGCTCCCCTAACTCTTCCTCCAATTAGGGCGGCGGGGCATGCATCACGGCCGTTCTAATATGCAAGAGTGTAATGAAAACAGTAGCAGGGCCAAGTTTGATTTCCTACTTTATCATCATTTCTTAGGCTATCATTTAGATGATGGATTAAAGGAAACACCCACGGTGCATAATGGGACGAGCTTCTTTAAGAACTCCTACTACTATCTGGACACCAAGACGTTTCATTTTGAGGAAATTTTTTAATCAGCGTGAGCCTGAATAAACAAAAATGGAGCCCCGTTATTAGTGTGTATAAATCTGAATGCTCTTCATGGGATGTTGGCCACCACCTTTTATTAGCGAGGTTCTGTGGGCACAAGGATGATTACTGCGCAAAACAGTCCCCCAGTCTTTGGTGGCCCAATTCCTGCTTCCTCTCTGCAAATTCCTGGCTCTCTAACTTACTCCCCCCACATCTACTAAAAAAGACTAGCCCTCACCTTGAAAATGAGCCATCCGTTTTTGATTTATTGTGTCGGAGCGGAGAGTTTCCATCTTCACCCCCCGAGTTGTCACTGCTGTTCTATAATTGGCCCGAACCGCGTGACCGACCTAGCCAGCGTTTTTTGGGCGGCCATGTTTGGGAATTTTTTTTCCGCCGCTCTTGCTTCGCCTATGACAGGCGAACGATCCGGGGGAGGAAGAAAAAAAAAGTAGGACGCCATTCACGTCATCATTAATTTTGCCAGAGCCCGGTTGTGGATGACGAAGGGAGGAGCGAAAAGAGAGCATAATGGAAAAAAAGGCTGAAAGAGAAGTTACCCAGTTAGCTCTTCCTCCAAGGATAGTTCAGGTATTTCACATTGAGAGAAGTGAGCTGATGGGGATGTAGGGAAAATGGTGCAAATGCTGTACTCCTGAGAATACCAGAACATTCTGGCCATCACTGGCCTCAAAGTGTTATTTGACCATGTGGTGTTCTTTATCTGCCCCGTTTGTGTCTCCTCTTCTCCATACTTTTCTGCCACTTCCAAGGCCACTCTGAAAGAAGCTTCCAAAAGTTGCCATCATCGAACATCTTGGATTTTATTGTGACAGGCCACCACCGAAACTCCAGCAACTGCTCCAGGTCACGTCTCTCGTATTTTCAAATGGTACCACTTTACAGTAAAACTACCCTTATAAAAAGTTTATAAATTATATATAATCAAGTCATTAATTAGGTTGTAGACAGTTTATATGTCATTAATAAGTAGTTATAATCAAGTCATAACAGTTGTCATACATTGATGCAGGCTCACTATTAGGCAGGATCTCAGATCTTGCTAATTGCTGAGTTTATCTTGTCCCTCTCTCAGGCAGAATGTTAAGCTGTCAGCTTCATCAGGTCTTTGTTAATATGCTACTACCATTGAAACAGCAGATCTTGCCAAACAGTGAGCCTGTATCGATGTACGACAACTACTTATTAAGGATTTATAAACTATCCACACCCTAATCAACAACCTGATCATAAATCATTTATAAACCCTTCATAAGGGTAGTCTTACTGTAACGTGCTCCCTTTTAAATATTATTGTTTTATTTACAACTGTTATTTCAGTATGTTTAGTAATAGTAAGTTGTGCCCTCACTTGCCACGAGGGTTGAGAAAGTTATTTCTACATTTCTGCATTCATTTTTTACTTAATATATTTATATTTTCTTCGAATCAGAAAGTTTAGGCTGCCACACAGTCAAAACCAAACATAACCAAGAAAAATGTTTTGCTGCTCACAACAGTTTTTGTTTGTCTAATTAGAAATACATTATCTTCTTATTTAGATATGATGGGAGTCTGACTTGTTTTTCTTAAACCCGCCCGACCCGCCCCCCAACCCCCCCCCCCCCGACCCGCCCCCCCTTCAGGAGAAATAAAGAGCAAAAGAAAAAATCATATTAAGACAAAAGTTAATTAGCTGTTCTCACTGTCTTCTCAATTTTCTTCTCTTAAACAACATTATGGATCTCAAACCTGTTTGACTTTAGTCTGACTTTAGACAAATTTCAGATGTTGAGCAAGCTTATTTATAAGACAATCGAGTTTTCTTTTGGATCTTATGGTTTATGTGAAGATATAATGATCCAAGACAAATAAAGATCAGAGCAGTGAGAGAAAAGAAAGAGCATTTTAAGATCTTAAATTGGGATCGGACTGAGATTAGAGGAAGGGTTTTTCTCAGGAGCTGAACTGTAGAAGTGTGAGAAAATGTTCTAAATCTCATATTGATGCTAAACTGAGCTCAGTTATGTGTAGGAGAAATAGACTAGACAAAGAAGATCCTATTTTTAATTTTCCCTTCCTCTGAGTAGTTCAGGGGTTCCCAATCCTAGTCCTTTCTTTCACCAACCTCATTTAACTCATTTCCAATTGAATAAACCAGTTAAGTAACATTGGTCCATTTAGCACAAATACAACATAAAATAAAGCAAAATCTAAAAATGAAAAAATATAAAATACATATAACACAATAAAAACAAACTAAAAGTTAGAGTATAAAAAACATGTTATCAAAAATCAAAATAAGAAAGGGGAAATATGAAATACATGTATATAACAAACTAAAAACAAAAGCTATGTGGTATAAAAACAAGTTTTCAAAACAAAAAAAGAAAATATAAAAATACATGTAAAAAATTTGTTTTCAGCTGCTTTTTAAAAGTGCAAGCCTGGCAAAGATCTAAGGGCAGGTCGTTCCTGACCTTTAGTGCATAAAAACAGAAACTGCTTCACCCTATTTCTTGTATTTTACTCTAGTGAGCACTAGATGATCTCAAGGACCTGTTTTGAAATGAATATAAAACATATGAATATAAAAACATATTAAAGATTTAAATACTAAAAAAATCAATATTTAAAGAAAGGTTACCAGTTACTTATTATTACACTTATTATGGTAGTCCACAGGCTGAGGTAAAAATCTTCACAAATTTGTCAGTGTGGGATTTAAATATAAGTTGGTTTAGTTGGTTGTGGCTGCTTGTGAAATGGAAATGGACTCTTCAGAGATTTGAGTGAAGATAATTCAATCAATTCATAAATATAATACAGTCAATTAAGTAAATTTTAATTTCAGCATTTGTAAATTTTTTTAATCCATTGAAAAATCCTAAAATTCAAGAATGGATTGAGGGCCTTTTGGAACAGTGTGAAAAAATACTTTTTATGGCTGCTGTGAAAAGGCATTAAAAATTAAGAGAAAAAAAGAATTATACTTTCATCAGTGTCATGGCCAAATTAAAACATTCTTAAAAAGAGGAACCGTTGATCTTTTCACATGAATTGTCTGTATGTGCATCACACTGAAGCTCAATACTAGTCTCAGATTGTTACTAGTCACAGACTCTCCTCCATCTACTGTGAACTAGAGACTCCTGTCCAGACACCAAGGATCACCTACATGTGCGACCCATCCTCTAACCAAAGTACTCCCCACACAGACTGCAACAGAAGCTTTTGCTACAGATTCTAACTTTGAAATTAGATTCTAACAGATTGAAATTAGTGTGAGCCAACTTGATTTGGAGGAAAGTTCTGGTCACACCAGCATCTTTTTAGGTGAAACCCGACAGTCCTTGCTCATTGAGTCTGCAACCCAAATGAGAAGTCTGCAAGTCTGAAAAGCCCAGGCCTGATCAATGTTCTCTCATTTAACCCTGACTGATACCCACCAGCCAATTCCTACCCTCTTATATATCTCTCTCCTCCTGCTCAAAGAGACTTTGTGCCTGTGCATACAGCCACAAGGGCCAGTAGCCTGGCGACTGGAGGAAACGCTTATGGCAGGGAGATGTGTGTATGTGTTCATGCTATACCCCAGCCTGTGGACTAGTCTCTTGTTTCTTGGTGAACTCTCTTGTGAACCTTAGTGCTGGCAGCCTCCGCAAATTTCCAAGCCACCCTGCATCCTCGGTAGCGGTTGCCATGGTAACCCATGGAGGCTAAACTTTCCCTCTCCTTCCCCATTCTCAGAAACGTAGTTCAATAAAAACCGATCTCCTCTCTGGTTGGTGGGGGGAAGGGGATTTAGCCACAGGCCTGCAGGTACAGCAATATCTCACCCAAACAAGGACCCTTAAATGAAGATCTTGTGTACGAATTAACTTTTTTCCCTTCTTCTTCTTTTTCTTAGGTTCTGGAAGGAGGTGTGCCGTGACATAAATCTTGGGGGGAAAAAAGCAGCCATGCCTTTTAGTGATAAAAACCGAGCCAAGGCAAGAAAAGTGGGGGAATAGAAGAAAAGAATTGAAGGCACAGGGTGACTTGTTCGACCGAAACCCTCACCTGGTCCATGGGAGGCTAATGGAAATTTCACCACGGACACACTTATCCTTATTCATTCTTTTCTTCTCTTCCCTGCTCACTTGCTCACCGCCATGTGGGCGTTTGTGTCTCCTACCTACTTTTCCGCTGCCTTAGCGAAAGCCTGAGCTGCTCAAGAAAACGGCAGATCAAATCCACTTCTCTGGAGGCAGCAGAAACACGCCACGTCAAAAAAAAGGAAAAAATTGTCACTTTGCAAGTCGCCATGTCAAAGAACTGCCAAGCCACCTTGACACCAGCTGCCAGCAATTACTTCGAGAGAAGACCCCTGCAGTTTTTGGGGGGTGGCTGTTGTGAAGCAATGTGAAGCTGGTGAGGTGTAGGTCACAGTACTAGAGTAAAAGAGAGAACTTTAGCATTGTTGATGGAAATATACAGAACTGAAGAGTGTAATAAATGAATGACCTGTGGTTTCAGTAATAGCTGACTCATTTTTCCTAGAAAAAACCAGAGGCAGAATTGTTTACAATGCTTCTAAATGGAACCAAACGCCTGAGACTGCTTCTGATGCTTCTAAAAGCTCCCTCACAGAAACTTACTTCATGAAATGGTTATTATCATGATGCCTAATGTCTGAGACACTGATTTTGGAAACTTTTGAAAAGATTTTGGCTTTATGTATGTATATATATAAAGGCATTAACAGAAAAGCCGATTTGTTGACGCATCAACGTCGGAGGCTCACGTCGACAACCCCTGAGAAAAGTCGACAAGTTGAGTGTTTTTGCCTCTCTGTGCGCGCGGTTGTGTACACAATGCAATTTCTTCCTCTGATTGGCTTACACTGACATGCGTTCCTTGACGTAGCCAATTATTATAGCCACTTCATAAAAAGGGTGGTAACGGCACGAGGGGAATCTAAACACAAGACAACAAGACGAGAGACATGGCAGCAGAGGCAGTAGGTGACAAATACACATCACATGTATGGAGATACTTCACTCTAGACCATACAAACACCACGGTGACCTGCACAGTCTGCAAGTCGGTGTTAAGTGTTAAAGTACAATAAAAGTACGGCCATTAGCACATACCAAAGAAAACGCCGTGCATGAATTACAGTACAGTCTATATAGGGGTAACGTTGGTATTTTACATTCTAGCACTGCAAGAGATCAGTGTACACAGTACAGTATGAATACAGGTTTACCTTTACATTTTCGTTAAGGGTAATGTATTAAGCTGAGTTTAAAATGAAATTAAAGTGTTTTGGGAGCATATTTGGGGGCATATTTAGGGTTTACACTATAAAAATAGACATTTTTAGGCATTTTTTTAACCACATAACAACAATGCAATTTTTCATTATACACGGGTGCTTTTGGAGTGTAACACCCACGAAAAGTGGGGGTTTACTGTATATCCATTTTAATAGTAAGTTTTTAGACAAATTTATTTAACCAAATATTTTGCAAATATTTACTTTATCCTGTTAAAATACTCTGTTGGCTTATTCTGAACATGTTCAACAATAATTGTCAAACCTAACAGTAATGCTGTTCATTATAAATCCAAAGTTTATTATAATTTTCTTCAAAGCACTATAAATCCATCAGTAATGAACAGCTAAATAAAATTAAGAATAACTTGAAATACATTAATTTATGTTAAATCTCATGTTTTAAGATTGTTTGCCACATAAAACAAATAACTTAATAAAAAATAACATATACAAATGGCCAGTTAGTTCAATCTTAAATTCAGGACCATTCAAATGATCCATTTCAATTTGACAAAAATATCCAATCTCTAATATATTTGTAAACTTTGAACTATTTGCAGTGAAACATGTCTCTGTAGCGACTGTTCTCTCTCCTGATTCTCTCTCTGAGTGTGTGTGCTGTGACATTTTCAAAAGAAAAACAAGCGAGCAAAACTCTTCAGTGTGCCGACATGCTGGATAGTTTAAAACCCATCAAATGTATTTAAAACAAACATTTTCAAAAGATAGTTTAAACAAGCAAGCAAAACTCTCTTCAGGGTGCCGACATGCTGGATAGTTTAAAACCGTTAAGGGTGGTTGAGTGGTCGAGAGTTGTTCTGACTCATTTTGGCAAAAAAACAGGTATAGTGCTTGTCGCGGTTTGGGAAAGAACTGCAATTTACAATCAATTTTAAACAAGGAAATACAGCAATTTGGCACGAAACGTTGATGGAGCAGAAAATAGGTTCCGTACACAGCAGAATGGCATGGCAAGCTTGTTTTTTTTTTTTTTTGGCATTTATCCTGTTTAGGAAAGCTTACCAGTGATCACAAGCACAATACCAAACACCTGTAACATCGAATTATAGCATATTTTTAAAATCTGTTCATGGTGGAGGGGTCCATGCTGGGGAAAAGGCAAAATAATTCCTGTATTTTTTCAGCAATACCACTATTTTATAGTTTCATATAAACACTCAGAGGAAAGGTTGAGGTTCACTGGTGGATTTGGATGGTAAATAAAACATGTGTTACTATACATATACTATACATCTGCTGAAAACATCGTGACCTCTGGTACCATTCACCACTGCCGTAAAAAAATGAGCCAGTAATTTCTCTACAATAACCCTCCTCACATCAAACCCCTCTGAATTACTTTATTTACATCTTGAGGATTAAATTCAGCCAAAGTTAGGTTAAGTAGAATTTCCCGTTAAAAATATACACTTTTGTTCTGTAACTAGAAGTAGAAGTATAAACTGAGGATTTGTACTCCTAAACAAGCCATATTTTAGTACAGGAAATTCAAATACACAGGATTTTTATGGCTTGTCCTGCCATGATTATTCCTTTGAATTCTAGTTTGTTTTGTCTATTAGTGTCGTTTAGCATACAAGCTACTTGTATGATTAAGTACATAA
>JBBJLS010000002.1:4088849-4123687 GCA_037577275.1 Bryconaethiops microstoma
ATAAGACAGTTGGACAGGCTGAAAGTAGTATATATACAGTATATCTGCCTGTCTTTGGCTTAGTTTGGCTTACAAACACATTCTTCAAAAACACCATCTCTCGAAAGGTTTTTTTGGTTCTTGGTTCTTGTATGGTGTTGTATGAAGAGCTGACAGTGGTTCTGGCTTTCACATACTACTTTCCAAACTCAAAATCTACTTTTTAATTAATCTGACTGGCAGTGTCCTCCAATTGGAAAGTATGTGGTTATGATTGAAAGTCTCGACCCTCATCTTCTATTCCTCACCTGGACAAGAGAGCCAGCGTCTCAGCGGCACACAGCCACTCTGGTCTCTGTCCTGCCATAGTGAGCGGACATCTGCTTGCCCTGCCAGACTTCCGGCTACCTGCCAATTGGTCAGAGACTGCTATGGTGACTAGGCTGCGGTCCGGCTCACAAATACACACACATACACCACGCGGTAGGTCTGCTCCCAAAATAGACCTGCGGCAAAGCTTACGACAGCTTAAAGGACAGCCTCTTCTATTATTCACATGCTTCATGGGCCTTAAAATCTGCCTCTGTGTACAGATGTTCTATATCTGTAGCACATGGATTATACTGATGAAAGCAGATTAATGTAAGAAGAAAAATGCAGGAATATTTAATAACTCACTATGGTTGTCTTTAGTGAATGTAGCATACCTTTAAAAAATTAAAGGAACGGTTTGGTAAAATACCAAATTCACATTCAGTTTTCCTCTCATCCCAGATGTAATCGATCAACCAAGGAAATGTTCTGTGTCCAAATTTTGCTTCTTCATTTTAGCTCTGCAGCCACGAGCCTAAACACAAGATGTCAATAGTGGCCCAAAATGTGTCTGTAAAAAATACACAAACCAAAACTTCTCTCAACCCACTCAAACATCTAGATCTTCATTAAGCTGATGCAGACTTGTGGATGTGGTTTAGGACATGACTTTCCGTAAGCTTAAAAATTAATTGTTTTTTGTGACAATGGCCATCATAAATACAGAGGAAACTTTTATAGACATTATTACATCATTGCACCAATATATCATTATCGAAATACAAAGTATGTTTTGTTTTGCTCATTTTTAGAGATCATACTGTGTTCTGAACCACATCAACAAGTCAGCACCACCTTAATGACGATCTAGACTGGTTCAGAGACATTTTTGGATGTACTGACCAAAAAGGTTTGGGTGACCATTGACTTCTAGTGTTTAATATATATGCCTCTGGTGTTTAAGCCAAACTGGGACATGTGTTGGCTGATGGACAAATCTGGATTAAGAAAATAGAATAAACTACATTTTTGCCAAACTATTCCTTTTAAGACCTTTTTTGTACCTATAAGAGTACATTTCCCTTGGTTTGTACCTTGTGGAATTTAAACGTACTACAATGTGTGATACATGTGGCATACATTCAACATTTGAACACTTTCATATGTGCACATGCAATCTCAGCAAATAAGAAAACATACACTATGGGTCCAATTTTATTCCCCTAATCGGAAACGAGCACAGTTGGCCAGATCGTGCAGATTGCATTGCTAAACTCAGCCAAGCAACCTGAATATGCCCAGAAGGATAGAGAACAACAGCACCTAGCGCAAGCTGCTGTCGCCACATGGTCCTCTCTTTGCCTCTTATAAACGACAATCACACCTTTCCCTCAAACCAGAGAGGCTGATTAATTCCACATCAGCGATGGAGCTAATTAATTATTGTGAGGCATAACCTCCTCCCAGCATCCGCATGTGGCCTTTTCATATTTCAGTGCCTGGTTTTGGTTTTGAAGTTATCAAAATTGTGCTACCAAATGAAGTGCATGGTCTAAATATTACATCTCTGATCAACTGTCTCCAGCAAATAACTGAATATATGCTAGATAATTTACAACTATCCCATTTCTATCAATGCGAGTAGGTGTGGTAAGGTTGGTATGGAAACATTCGTTTTCCCAATCAGCAGACAAGTGTTTAAAGAGATGAAGCTTCAGGAACCTAGCAACAGCATGCAGCTGGCATGAAGAATTTAAGGCTTTCATTTGATGCTGTGGATGTGTTTTAATTGGCAGATGTTCTAAACGTCGCCTCATTTCTCCTTCATTATTTTTAGACCACTGTGATGAAGACACAAGAACAAATGATCAGGCTGGAGGTTCAGTGATCTTCGCTCAGAGGAAGCAGGTCTTCTGGTGACATAAGAGGCCACTTGATTTCCCACTGGACACAGCGCGCCAGTTATAGTATCATAAAAATGCAGATTCTGACATTCTCTCAGTCTGATGGATATGAGGTGAGTACACATAGGCCAGGCTGCCCCAATTCAGTGTAATTAACGCAGACAATCCGGAGGAGGTCTGCAGCCAGTAAAGGCCAAAGTGATGACAATGAGAAAGAATTATCTCTCTTTAATTCTAGAATATTGTGAATCGGGAGTGTTTTTCTAGAACATTACATTCTAGAACTGTATGTAAGGAGAGAACATTCTAAAAGAGAGTAATAGAGAACATTTTATAACAATGTGAAGGGGTGGATCTAGAACAGTGTAAAAGGTGAAAAAACTTACATAACAGTGTGGATAAGGAGAACATTGTACAACACTGTTAATGGTGGGAGAACATTCTATAACAATGTGAATAGCATTATAGAAGAGCTTGCTTGATGAAAACTTTGTAGATTAATGTAAGTGGAAGGAAAAAGTGAATGGGGAAAGAACATTCTAGAACAGAGTGCATGAGAAAACATTGCAGATTAATGAGAGTAGGAAAAGAGTGTATAAGGGTAGAAGATTTTAGAACATTGTAAATGAGGAGAACATTCAAGAACGCTGTATAAAGAAAGAACATTTTATTAAGAGTATGAACAGGGAGAACATACTGGACTAGTGTGAATGGTTAGATCCTAAAATATTGTGAAAGGGGAGAACATTCTAGAACAGGACGAATGGGGGGAACATCCTAGAATAGGGTGAACATCCCAGAACAGAAAGAGAATGTAGAGAAAAAACAGGAATGTTGTAAAGAATTTTCCAAAAATTGGAGAACTAGAAATAGAAATAGAAATTTTTATTGTCATTGTGCTTTAAGAACAAAGAAATTGTGTGCAAACCCGTTCAGTGCAAGTAAAGAGTGCAGAAAGTTTAAGATCAATTTTTAAGAGAAATAAAATAAAATAAAAATTCTAAAGAACATTCGAAAACAATGCGAAAGTGAAGAACATGCTATAACAGTATGAATAAAATTAAACAAAGGCATAAGTAGTATAAATCAGTGCAGGTGTGACAGGTTGACCACAATATTTTTCCCTGGAATTTCACATTTCTTCTCCTGGACTGCTCCCTTATTGCTCCGTTCATGAAGAGCCTTCAGAAGCTGTTTTGGTCCAGCCTCTTTGTTTCCTGTTGCTGTGTAGAGTGCGTCTCTGTCTGCCAGGGTTTCAGCCCTAAATGTTCTGCACCATGTAAAAATGCCTCCAATCTTACCTGCCTGTATTAAAACCATTTTCACCCATGCCCAGAATAGCTGTTTGTCTCCTGCGCAGGGGGATGATGAGTTTTGACTCCTGAGTGCCGCGCTGTGCTCAAACAGGTTGTGACAGGAGCGCCATTAATTCGCAGATGCCAAAGTCAAGAATCTGAAAAGAAGCACTGACCCCTCAGCCCCCTGCTAAATGAATCTAACGCGTGCCTAAAGCATGCTGAGAACTAGATGCCCCCCTCCACGTTCCTCCACTACTGCATTTTCAATAACCATAATACAGCACAAACATTTCATAACTCTCCAAAAGGGCAGAATAGCAAAGGTTCTTTAAAGGGCCCATCTGCTGGAAAACTGACTATTTTCTCCCTTTTCAAAAAAATTTAATTGTGGGAATGGAATGTAGCACAGAAACGCTCTCAAAATTAAAAATTGTGTCATTCAACCCCAACATACCACCGCCCCACCCCCAACTCCCTATCCATACACAGAAATTCATCTGTTTTGAATTTGCTGGTTTTGTGATGTCTCAATAACCAACACATTTACATGCATGTGGCTGTTCAGCCAGCAGTCATTTAACCCCACCCATTCAGTTATAAGCAGCGTGGCTTAACACAAGACAATCACAACATAACTCATTTACATACACAAACAGTCAAAAGTTTTTGCACACCACAGGCTTTTTAACATTGTTTATTTATTTTAAAAACTGCAGATTTTTATTCATGTTAAATGTTGGAAAGTTGTTGTGTGAACAACTATAAATGAAACTATAAATCGTTTCCTTTATAAGAAGAAAGAATATGTAACAGGGCATGTCTGACATCCTGTTAACTGATTGTGTGGTGATACACTGTCAAATTTTAGACTGTCTTTTAATTTTAAATGAACTCATTAACTGTTTCACCACTTAATAGCTTGTCTGATGATCCACTTCTATGATGATCCACATTATAATTACAATTATATTAGATGGCTTTTTGTAGGTCAGTAGTGATTAATAAAAAATATGACATTTTCTGGCTATTAAAAGTATTTATTCTGGCTAGTAAATGTATTTGTTTGCAGTGAATACTGTATTATACTATAAATGTTAAGTGAGTAACATTCAAATAAAAAAAAATCTCAGAACCAAAATTTTGTCTACCATTGTATAACTATTTATCTCAGCAATAAGTCTGTTTTGCCAGTAAAAACACCATATAATATTTGAATAAATGCAAATAAACATAAACACAGTTTATTCTGTTTTTTAAAAAAGTTATTTGAATGAAGGACTGGTTAAAGAGATGGGTAGGCTTAAATATCAGTCTTAAAGGCCCAGTGACAAATAAAGAACATGATTAAAGAACAAGTAAAAAGAGATTGGAAAATTTTTATTGCTAATTATTAATGAATTATGATTGTTTATAAGATAAGATAAAATAAGGTAAGATAAGATAAATCTTTATTAGTCCCACTAATGGGAAATTTGCAGAGAACAAATGTAAAAGCAGCAAAAACAACAGAAAGCTATACAACACCATATAGTTATAGACATTTGTGCGTGCAAAAAATATATATGTATAAATAAACCTATAAATATATGTATGTTTGTACACATTAAAATATATGTATGTGTATACATATGTACATAGTGGATATATATGTATGAGCACTGTGAATATGATCGTGTACATGAAACTACACAAATATAATGTGGATAAGAAAGATGTAGGATATGAGACGTTTTAATAAATAACACCCACAGAATAATATTTATGTACTTACTTAGCATGCAAACATAGAAAAAACTTAAACTTTGGCGTAGATCAGTCTTGAAGACGCAGTAACAATAAAGAACATTTAATTTTGAGTAAAATACGGTGGTTATGGTTATGGATATTATTAATTAATGAATTATCACTATTTATGTACATTAACTTACACAAATGTCAAAAGCGGATGAGAAAATTGTAGGATATGGACTTTTTAAGCCTCTGCACTGTCTCATTACATTAGTTAAGATGAGTGTGAATGAAAGATCCCCAATATCGGGTCAGTGCAGGTCTTTGGATTTGACTGCCTGAGCTTTGTTCATCCTTCTACCATGTCACTGAAAAAAGTTTTCTGATGACATCTAATCGTTACAAAGCAGCCAGTCACAATGAATGAGTAGGAGTAGAAAAAGAGAGAGGGGAGGGGGGGCAGAAAAGGCAACAAGAAAGCTTCATTTTTCACAAGTCTGTCCAGGTGATGTGCCCTGAGCAGCAAAAATGCGCAACAATCTCAGAGCTTCTCACACGGTCCTTAACAACCTGGCAGCTGGGAGACATCTGATTGGACAGCCCTTATCGCCGTGGCGACATCGCAGCTGCATTGTATTTTTAACCTACAAAGAGACAATGGAGCCCGAGTTGGTGTCAATCACAAAGTTTCACTCAAGGAGAGTGTTGATCAGGCCTCTGAGTTCGCCAGGCTCTGTTGGAGGCTCTGCATATCAGCAGGTGACGCACAGCCCGCTGGAATGCTCACACATAGCCCACAAAGTCAAAGTTTCTACCTGAGGTTAGCTCACTAAACTTCTAACTGCTTTCCCAGTGCTGAGTCTGAACCCCAACAGACAGCAGCATGGGAATACCAGAACGCAGAGACATCGATGGTCCCAAACCAGAAGAACATTCAGAAACCTTAAAGGTCAACGGCCGAGATCACAGGATCATAAAGTTCTTTACTTCCTGCTTCTGAGATGATCCACGTTCCAAACATTTTTAACATTTCAGGAACATCTTTAACATTTTAAGGGTATGATGAGTCAGAGCACCTAATGTAATATGAATTTAAGAAAGATGGAGTAGATTATAGTCACCTTCACATTCCAATCTGCTGCAAATTTTCATGATTATTAGTGATTAACACTGTCATATAAAAACTTAGTATAAGCTACAGAATTTACATTATGTAGAATTGTGTTTCCCCTCTTTGTGAAGTAAAGCATCATTTAAAAACATTTAGTAACACACAGTGAGAGTCAGTCAGGTTAAAGTACAGCCCCTAAAGTAATACAGAAAACATTTAATAAAGTAATTTAGAATGTGTTAACTTAAGAAAACATTCCGTGTGATATTCCAGAAACTATTCAGTAAAGGAATTGTTAACTAAAGTAATCCAAAAAAACCTAGCTAAAGAAATTGAGAATATGTTAACTAAACTGATCCAGAAATCCTTAATTAATGTTATATAGAAAGTGTTTAATGAAGTTATCAGGGAACTGTCCAGTAAAGGAATCCAGTAGGTGTTATCTAATTTTAAAAATGTTAACTAAAGTAATCTGGAAAGTGTTCAGTAAAGAAATCCAGAATGTTCAGAAAGCATTTTAATAATATTTTTATATTTCCTTTTAACACATTCAGAAATTAATTCTATATATTCAAAAACATTTAACTTATTTGGGATGTTAAATGAATGTACAACTGCTACTTTCAGTACATTATTTTACAAGCTTAAAGTCCTTTTGATTCCATATACAATACATGTTTGAAAAACTTTGTATAATACCAATAATAATACTGTGTTTACATTAAGATTTTTTCAGCCAAATTTGCAACTAAATTAGACCATTTGATTTGCTACTCTCATCATTTAAGGACTTTGAACTTTTCCCACCACTGAAGAAACGCCACGGTGGAAAGAGCAAAAAAAACTTGGCTCAAGCATATTTTCCCCGTCTATGTAGCTGACAGTAGTTACAGTTACCTTAAAAGCATGCTACAATAAACCTGTACCTACCCACTAGTGAGAACATGGCCGTAAGTGAGAATTACCAATTGAAAATGGCATTCTTAATATAGAAGCAGGATGAGGCATGTACTCCTTCTCTCTCTGACTTATTACCCATCGGCAGCGAAACTAGGTTATAGGAGATGGGCTATACGCATTCGACGTAAAGCCGAAAGTCACCTTGGATTAAGTGGTACTGCCCTGAAGATGAAGAATACCACCTGGGGATTCTGCTCTCCACCAGTGTAAGAAAATTAACATTAAAATGATGCTCGCTTTGGGGGGGTTGGGGTGAGTGTTTCAGGGCGGAGCAGCCCCCCCTTTCCCCAATTCCAACCCCCATGTTCCCTTTCATACAATCTCATCTTCAAATAAAGATCCACATATGGTCCCCAGCTCAAATGAATGCGCACGTGTGAATCTCATTCAAAGTAATTCTGGCTGAGACCTCTACTCCCATAATTCATTCCATCACTCATCAATATCATCCTCACAGTAATATGACAATCTGTCATTACATGGTGTGTGGGCTCAATGACGCTTTTAAATTGGATTGGGCTCTTTCACACGCATGGGGGCTGGGATGTCACATTAGCTTTTGCTGCTCTATACATTTTTGACTGTAACCAGAAACTGAGTGGCACAAAACCTGTACATCTAAATATATCTTTGTTTTTTATGCACAGTTAGGTGTGAGTTGCACTCATGCTGCAAAAGCTGTCATTATGAAACTGCTACATTTGCACTTCTGATGTAGATGTCTAACTAAGGTCTGGCGAGTCTGTGTGTGTGTAGTTTACATGTGTGTGTGTTTGTGTGTGTGTGTTCTACTGTAATATAGCTGCAGTTTTACTTGGGTTTCTTTTGTTGTACATTTTTACTGTTTATATGTGTGTTTTAATGGTTTTTGTTGCTCTAAGCCTTCCCAAGCCAGTCACTGCAGCAATGCTGCATATTAGCCTCAAGGATTCCTGGACAGGCCATCAGAGTGGGGCTAAACTACAGCAATGGAAGCTACCCAGGCTGGCCACTTGAGGTAGGCAACATCTTGGTTACTAAGCTTCCCTACTGACCATGAGAACTTCAGGATAGTCTCCACCCACAAGTGGGTGTTGAAAACCCACAGAGCGAAGGGGGCCCAGAAAGCGGTCCAGCAGCATTGTGTTGGGTGAAAACGCGACAAATGACAGCTGTGTAGAAGAGCAAGCACTGGATTTAGACTATTTTACACCATTTTATTTTTTGAAATTAGATTTTACTAATATGAGTTCCAAGTGTTAAGCAATGCTTTTGTGTAGCTATGAGGCTTCCTGGGCTTAGAGGGACCTTCTCCCATGGCTGGAAGCTAGACTTTACACCAGCTAAATGAGTTTCTCCTCTGCCAGCTGGGGAAATACGTTTTCCACCAAGTCACTCAATGCTACCAAGGTGGGAGGGTGAAGCCTAGCATGTGCTTCCTATGAGTCTCTCATGTATCAACAAACAGTTGCTTGTGTTGGGGGCTAACAGTTGCACCACAAAAGAAACAAAGATAGGAAAATTGTTTTGAACTTACAATTGTAGGAACAATATAGGGGTGACCAAAGGTAACACATTGAAGCATAAGTCTTCAGATGAATTAATTTGAATGTTTGCCTCTAACTTAATGGTACTTCACCACAGGTGGTCCAAACTGTTACTTACTCCCAACGTGTTGTCGTCTGAGATCGAGCAAAAACCTGTTCCTGAAAGAACCACTGTTCTAGCTTTGATCACATATGTGAGTGATGAACAGCTTTGTTATAATATTTCTAATTCTTTCATCTAATTGGTTTAGACCCAGTATGCCCAGGACACATGCAGCTGGTGCTCTTGTGATCAGTGCTGGATTGCACATTACTACAAATGTGTTGACAACACCATGCTTGCTGTAATAATCAGTATACAGTCCACTGAAATGTCAGCTTATGTTGTCAACTGGCTCAATATCTATTACCTAATATGCTGTAGACAGCAGCTCATGTCTTTCATAGCCTTAGGAATACACATTATGGCCAGTATGTATTAACAAATAAGATGTAGCCCATTCACCCACGGAAAATGTCTGGCCACCCTGCACCACCACACTAAAATCAGTCTTCCATCTTTAAGGGAGACTATTTGTTTATAATGAATCATATATAACCACCCAGGCACAGCTGAGGATACCTGAGCTGGTTTCTGTCTGAATAACCAGATTCCTCTATATGCAACTACAAGGCATAGTTTCATCATTGTCACGACTGTATCAAGACATTTTTAAACATGTTTTATGATGGAATTTTTTTTTCTTTTTTTTCCGGAACTACGATAATGGTTTTCACGTATTAATCATCTATAAACCACTTTTTTCACTGGTATAGGTTGTATCTACTGTAGGAAAAGTCAGTAAAGACCCTTTAATCTATAATCTAATTGGATTTGACTGCAACTGTCTGTAATCATATCAAGAAGACTACAGACTGGCAGTTTTCCAGTTCCAGGGTCTGCTGGGTCCATAAACATTTTTTGCAATTCGACCTTTTACAGCTGACATTGAGCCACAATCAATAAAAAGACATTACAACTGATCAATGACCATTGTTTTTGCAAGTGATTATCAAAGAAGTGCAACAACAAAAACAGATGTGTGTGAAGCAACAGGAAACTATACATATATATACATATATATATGTGTGTGTGTGTGTGTGTGTGTGTGTGTGTGAGGAATATACCCATATACTGTAAGTATGTGTGTGTGTATGCATGCCGGTTCATTACAGGAAAAGCATGAAGTTCTGGCAAGCCAACTGTCAGACTGAGCATAGGCACAAACTTCCCACTTGCTGAAGCGAAACAGAAGTTATCTGAAACTCCTTGCTGCCAAAACCAAGATGAATGATGCAGAAACCAATAACTACTCTGCCTTCAAAGGTGTATAAAGAGATGAGTAAGGTTTGTAAGACCCTACAAAAAAGGAAAATGTGAAACAGGTCAGAAATTTATGTAAAATATTGATTTGGTTAATCTAAACTCAAATTTGAATTAAACAGTTAATTTGCTTTCAAATAAAGTGACTTTATGTAGTGGCAAATGGACAAATTATTTTTAACCAGCAACACTTGACACTTGACAAAAATTAATTTGCCATGAATGAAAAACACCTGCAAATGTGTCTCTCTGTAAAAGAAATGGGAAGCTTTGCAGGAATAAAGCACATTTCATGATCATCAGGCCCAAAAGATCATTATAATTAAAAATACAGTCAGTAGTTGTGGTATAATCAGGCCTAGCAGGCTTAGGCCTGCCTAAGTTTGTCATAGGCAAAAACATTCAAACAAAAATGAAAAAAAAAGAACATATTCAAAATTGTAATTCTGATATGAACCAAGCAGGATTCACATTGAACTAAAAATCACAACAATCGAGCATTTGCTAAGTACTTTGCCCTCAGAAAATGTGAAAGTAACTGAGCGGACCATGTAACACTACATTAATATATTTATCCAACTCATGGCTCAGGGTTAATGCATAGTAGAAATGTTGTCGTTAAGTGACCACTGTTATTGGAGGTTCTTAAGTGGCACAACTGTCTAACCATTAGCCTTATCATCAAGAGATGGTGAGTTCCATTCCCATTGTTATCAATTGCCACAAGTCCAAGAGAGCACAATTGGATTCTCACTCTCTGAGTGGGTCTTCCCCCCAAATCATTCAGTGCACAATTGGCAGTTCCTAGAATGTTGAGCTGTCCAATGATTGGTAGCAATTTGAAAAGATGCTTCACATTTTTACCAGTGTTGGTGAGATCATTTGGTTAGAGGAGACCTATCTAGTGAGTAGAACTGGATATGACAAAATTGAAAGAAAATTAACAATGCTAAAATAATATTTCATTGCAGACCCCAGAAGCTAGAATGCTGGCTCACCCTTGACATCCAAAAAGGCAGGATTGGCACTGCTACTGATTACAATTAGGATGCTTGTCAGAGGGAGGGAAGAGCATGAAATTGGAGATGGAGAATCCCCTTGTTGCTTGCAGGATGGCTAGTCTGTCGTTCTAGTTCAGCAGCTGGAAGATTGCAGTTCTCGATTCATTACCCCTCAGTTCTGCAGTTCTCTCTGTTTTGATGTACTGGTTCGGGGTGATGGTCACCAAGGCCCATTAGGAACAATGACTGTTCAGTCATTTGTACCTCTCCTCTCTTGAAGAGTCACAGCACCTTTGGTATTCTCCATTCGCACAGTTTGTAAGTTGTCTATGTGCTATTTCTTCTGCTTTTCACTCTGGCTCAATGTGATTACACAGTGTGGAAACATCTGTGGGGTCATCCCACCACATGCAATATCTCCCCAGTGCACTTGTGCATAATTTCCATAAAGAAAGGGTTCTCAGACTGTTCGGCAACTGTTTTATCTGAAGCTTGTAACAGACATATTTACATGTATTTGACTTTATATGTATAATTTCTACAGTGACTCCTTCATCTAAGGTAAACCCAGTTAGGCTGCTACTTGTGTTCACAGTCAGGGCTGTATCTGAGATTTCCAGGAGGCCAAGGGAGGTGTTTATCCCTCACAAAATTTATCTCAAATCATTTTAAATCAAAATGTTATTGTACATTTTGTACTTCAGTCCTGCACCTGAAGGTCTAACCAGTGAGAGAGCTCACTTAGCTATGTCTGGCAGATATCACATAGAAAAAATGGATAATTTCCATTGGACAATTCAAGAATTTGAACCTACTGGTTTAAAAATTGAAAAATTAAGTAAGACTTTTCAAATAAAACAGTGATAGAAGCTATTTTAAAGCCTATATATTTGTCCATTTTATAGTTTTATAAACCACATAAGCAAGTCTATTAATGTCTTATCTTGAGAGGTTAAAAAGAATGTGTGATGAATTTACAAATTTTTGTTTGCATGATGCTAATTGGCTAGTTATTAGTTTCCAGGTCTTATTAGCTACATGGGGTAAATCAGAGGAACAGAGGATTTTTTTTTTAAACTATTCCTACAATGGCCAACTTAAGTCACGGTGTCTTTATTGTTCTAGCTAATTAGATGTATATTGGTATGAATATCAGAACTGTCAGCTGACATTTCCTTTCAGATCTGGCTAGTGATACAGCTCATAATACCACTTCCAGAAAAAGATTTCATGTAAAATTGCTGCTTGTAGAGCCCACCGCCACATTCTTTTAAGAGTGAAGGTCGACCAGCGCCTTCCTTTCTTGCTACCTTTCTACTATCCTTTCCTCTTTGTGTGGGAAAGGGCCTATTTTTCTTCAAGACAGGTGATGATCTAGCGCAGTTTGTGTGCTGAAATTTTTGGTTCACAAGCTTGTCAAAGAAAATCAACTTAAGGGTCTTGCTGAAAGAGTCAATGAGCTCAACATAATTTATTTTAGGTCTATTAGATCCAAAATTACATATATAATTACATAGTAATTAAATAATGTAATTAAATATAAAAAAAATCATTTGTATCTTTTTTGATGCCAAAAACTAGTAAGACTTTGAGTTTTTTCTTTCCACAAAACAAGATTGTACAGACAAGAATAACTTCAACCAATCCAATTAATAATTCAACAGTTAGTTCAAGTGGCAACATCTGATTGGTTGAAAGGCATTTTACCTGTGCTGCTGTTTGTGATGAGTACAATAACTGTATTAGCTGCTAAAAGCATAACTGCAAAAGTACGATAATGACAAAACTTGGACATTCCCAAAGTATTCCTCCCAGCCACGTATACCAGCCATCTCAACCTTAACATGTGCATGTTTACCCAATTTTCACATGTTCAATTTCAGCTGCTACCTAGAACCCAGCCAATCATACAATACCACCAACACAAGGAAGCTTGAAGACTGGCACATTCTTCCTCTGAACTGCATGAAGCACCACTGCATCTTTTCAAGCTGATTCTAATGGAAATGTATTACAGCTCAACATGTTCAGAGAAGATCACTAATTGCCAATGCTGTTATTTTAATATCATAAAAGTGAACTGCTTGATTATCATTTCATGACCATGTATTGAAAAAAAAAACATTAATGTGCCTCATACCCCTTGTGTTTAAGAGGAAGAAAATTTGAATGACCTTTGCAGATGTAGAGTCTTTCTGCTTTTAAACATAAACATTCTCACTGTTAGTCCACTTAACTGCTCAGGAAGATGTGGTTGTGATACTGAGCTCATACTCTTGCCATTCGCCTTTCGGGTGGTGGGGAACCCTTTTCTCTGGAGGGTTCCTGGGGAGGGGGAGGAGAAACAAAAGGCGCACGCTGGCTCTTTCTCCCTCCACCGCACCACAGAAATGCTGTTAATTGTCTTTACCTCCCCAAGAGTCTGTCTCTCAAAAGGCCAGGGACATATATGGATTTTTTCAAATGTCATCTGATTTTGGGGGTCCCACACTCCCCCTGGAGCCAACCGACGAGCAGAATGTGTGTGGACAGGTCTAGCTGTATTAGACATTAATCTGTCTTGCTGCCACCATCCAACCATGTCATTTTCAGTAGATTTTAGAGGATGGAGGGCGCAAGAGACATGGAAGGCTTTTGTCAGAATGCTGAAATCGGCACTGGGTTGGAGATAAGCTCACTTTCTTCTAAAGAATCACCAAGCATGACAAGTCAGCCATGAATGTGTTCAGAAAAATTAATTTCTCATTTCCTCCCTTTTCCAGCTACATACACTGTGTTTATTTACACCAACAACTATTCATTGTTAAAGGACTAATTCAATGAAAAAATCCATTTTGAACTACAGATTTTGTCCTTTAGAACTGGAGCTACAAGGCTAACATAACTAACAGACACTATAAGAGTATAGGCAACAGAATCTCTTCTGTAAAAACTTCTTTCATTCTCTTCAAACCAGGTTCAGCTCTTCATTTAGATGGATAAAACTTGTGGATGTGGTTTAGGACACAGTATGACATACCGTGAGCCACAAAAATGAAAAAAACTGTGTAGCAGAAGGACTTTGGGCAGCCGTTTTAGCCCATAAGTGTTAAGCAAAATTCGACCTCTTTTGTTTGTGAACATAAGGTATACCATATAAAAACCTTGGTAAAATTACTAATAAATGCAATTTCTTTAATGGAAAAAGTTACTGTATTCTTAAAAAGTTATGAAATTTATTAAACTTAAACCGTTAACAGAACAAAAATCTGTGTTTTCTATTCTGCTACCTTGTTATCAGAAATACAATGAAATTAAATTTTAAGGCAGCCAGAAATTTTTAGTTAAAACCCATTTTTACAGTGCAGCATCCATATGCAGACACACAACGAGGACTCAACGCTTGTTGCCTAATGTGGGTGCCTATTGCAGTAAGTCATACTATGTCCTAAATCACATACACAAGTTGTTTCTTACTTTTTGCTGGATGTAGTTTGAGCAGGTTGAGAGAAGTTTTGGGGATGTAGTTACAGAAAGGATTTGGCTACTGACTTCCAGTGTTTGTTGGCAATACGAGACATGCTATGGTTCTAAACTGAAGAAGCAAAATCTGGATTCCAGGCAAGACACTAGATTAATTGACTACATTGGGGGTAAGTGGAAAATTATGTACATTGTCCAACAATTCTTTGATGCTATTTTTATACATATGTGTGAAGATGACTTGCATGAATTCTGCTTTCACTAGGGACTGTGGTCTTCTGGAAATATGTTTCCAGATTTTGGATAAGAAGGGATTTAATCTGACATATCCTAGTGACCTGTTCACACAAGCCCACGGTCAGTCTGCTAACCGCCCGAACCAGGGGACAACTGTATCATTAGATGCATCCAAATGCCCTTACTGAAAACATCATCATCAACCTTTCCACTCGGATCAATGACCCATCTCATTCAGCACAAAGAAGAACTTATATTTAATTTTCACTTCTCTCAGACAGATCAGAAATACCTTGTTGAAAAAAAAGTACAAGTTTGTAAATAACACCCCACCCTTTTGAAAATTGACACACTGACACGAGCTTGTCACATCCTATTGTGCATGCCTCACAGGTTGTCAGATGGAAAACACATATCCATATCAGCCAAGCCTCAAACACCTGTTCGGTTCGCGTGTGCTGTGCCTCCAGTGGAGCACCAGCTGGGAAGCCTAAAAAAGATGCAATTATGTTCAAGCAAAGCCAAACCACTTTAAATTCACATCACTGACTAGACCATGCTATTTAGCTCAAGACGTTCATAGATGTGATAACTTTCAGAGATTGAAGTTTCCTTACAGTATGGTAAACGCTACTGTCACACTTGTCACATTAATAAATTAATGCATTTCCATGCACATAATGATCCAATAACTTAAAAACGTGCAAACTGACCCAAATGTCCTTTCGGTGAGGGGATTTGGATGCATCTAGTAATACAGTTGTCCCTTGGTTCGGGCAGTTAGCAGACTGACCATGTGCTTGTGTTGCGTACACAAGTCACAGTTAGAAAGTCCTGTTATTGGAGCTGGACAGCGTTTTAAAATATTAATTTTGGACTCTCTTGGGAAGACAATCAACCTGGAAGTCATTATCAAGAAGCAATGCTAGAGGGCGCTCTAAAGATAAAACAAAAAGAATGGGTTTGTGTCAAGTTGTAATTCGTAAATGAAGCATTTAATACAATTAAATACACTTGTTCATGCAACATAAAAAGTTAATTTGTCATGTCACAAAAACAGTGACTTGAGGCTTGCTCACATTTGCTCACATTGGTTAAAGCTTCTCTTTCAGACAACATTATGCTCGAGAGATTTATCAAATACTCATATTCATCACATGTTGTGTCTTGCATTATGCAAACTGGGTCATCCTATCCACCCAGGCCAGATATGCTTTCCTGGACTCCTGGCCGATCTTGCATTCTCTATGGCCCAGTACTTACAAAGACACTCCACTTGGGAGCGCCTTGGTACCTTTTATTTCAATAGGTTTCATAACTTGCAGACAGCAGGGTAAACTAACAGTGGTTAGCATAGCCAGGAGCGTGTCCCAGGAACATGTCAACTACATGTCAAATACTTTAACGCAAGGATCAAATAGCCACTACTGGGGGGGTTTAAAAAATGGCACTACACACAAACGACCGTAAAGGACAAAAATGCCTTAATTTCAATTATTTTAAGTCTTAGAAACCAACAGAAAAAAACACAAGATCTTTGAACCCACGAGAACTTTCAGGATGGTCTCCGCTCACAAGTGAGTGGAGAAAATCCACAGAGGTAGGGGGGTCTGGGGAGCGGGCAAGCAAAAGAGCAGCAAACGGCGAGTGCATAGGAGACCAAACACTAGTTTTAGACTGTTTTTTATTTGTTAAAATCTGATTTTACTAATACAATAAGAGCTCAAAAGATTAAACTACGCCTTTTGATTGGGCAGCTTCCGTGTAATATGTATTAGTAAACGCAGGCCATTAACCACATACACAATACCTGACACAATTGGTGTCAATTTTGTTGCTTTCAAACGAGGAAAAAAATGATTTTTCATTCAAAAGAATCATTAGAGCACAGGACATTGCTCATTTCTCTCACAGTCTCAGAAGACAGCAGGCATTCAGATATCCTGAAATATGGATTTGCATCACTCTTTTCAATTCATTTTTTATTATACTAGAGGCTACTCCCGGCAAATTTCATCTGGGGTGCAAGGTCACAGCACCGTAGGAGGTCATAGCAGGGAGATGCTAACAAGGCACATTTATCTTCGATCTATATGCTAAAAATGATGTATTACAGTGTAAGAATATCATCGAATACTCGATTTTGTTTCCCCATTGTTCAGACCTTGTATGGATTCACTAACTAGAACCTGCACAAAGGCCAAGAATGTCTCATTCAGGTCTCCCTTTTAATCTCAAATAGCAAGGAATGATGTTCGCCCTCCTCAAAAGCATATCCAAACCTGGGCATCAATATTTCCAAGCTGATATGTGCTGCAGTGGTGGGTGGATGCAAGTGATGAAGTGATGAATTATTGAAATGTTTAAGCAAAACAGCTCCCCAGCGTTCATTTGACCAGGGTATTTGATGTTAGGTCTTTGATTAGGAGGAGGAAAAAAAAATCAACCAACCCCTCATCTGACAGTTCTGAGGAGAGGGGAAGCATTCGCCGACCAAGCGGCAGTAGCTTGAGGTCACACAAGGTTGTGTTCTAACGAGCTGGCACTGACCCATAGAGTCAGACAGATGTACAGAGGAAACCAGAAGATAAACAGACCTCTGAATATGAAACGTCATTCTGTGGTTCATTATTAGCGCCCAGGTGGATCTTGTCACAAACCTTGTTTCTGAAGGGGAATAATTAGTGACATATTTGGAAATCATCCCTTTGCTCTCGCCTTTATGTTTTGTCCAATGTACCATTGCTTAAACTTGAATTATGACATTCTTATAGGGGAGCTGATAAATATATAAGGGAAAGTCCACTGATTTCCCAGAATTTCTGAGGATTTTGATATTTGAAACACTAACAGTCAGTCATAGCGGTTTTATGTGGTTTATTGTAGATAAATTTTGCAGACAATTTTCTTTACGTGACCATTTGTCATGCGTGAACAGCACAAAATGTGTTCTCTGCATTTAACCCATTCACCAAGTGATGCAATGGGCAGCCAGGAACACAGCTCCCAGGGAGCTCAAGTGTACCTCAGAGGTACCACTAGCAGTCCTGGGATTCAAACCCACATCATTCTGATTGCAGGGGGCAACTTCCTAACCACTGGCCACAAGCAGCCTCTACAGCAGTGAAGAATAGAACCGGTGTAACGATGAACCACTGTAGTTACCATCCAAATCTACATCAGTGAGCATTAAGTGGTCTTTATATTGTGTACATTTGTGGTAAATCTAAACAAATTTGTTTTCTTTGGGTACTATTTGCTTTTCACCTTGACACCTCCACCATGAATAGATCTAAAAATATTGGTAATTCTGTCTAAATATCTAATGTCTAAAATGTTTGCCATCATGCTTGTGACTATTGGTAAGCTTTTAGGGACATTCAACACTTTGGATGTCTGGTTTCTTTCAACAACACTGTCATCAAAACTGATTTTTAAGTCTCTGGAAAGGAGCATTTCACTCCAACCCTCTCCCAATTTGTGTTCATCATTTGAATTTTGTGAATTTTGAATTGTGCGAATTTTGGAAAAAAAGCTTCTTTGGAACGTTTTTATTTACAGGGGTGAATTTTCCCATAGACAACAATGGCTCAGACCCAGAATCCTTGTTTGACTGTTTACAGAATTCTACACAGAGGTTTTTTAAGAGGAAGGGTAAACAGCAAGGTCTGGTATAAAGAATGGAATGCCTTGTATGGGAGGATGAGAGGTCATGGAGACTGAATGAGGGTAACCTTTACAACATGTAGAGTACAAGCTGCATACCTATCAACACTCCAATTAACACCTCCAACTCCCTTCGGATGTCCTCCAACATGTCCACAGGAACGTAGTTTCTAAAAGAAGCCAAGACCCACAGCGACGGGGGAGAGGAGAGCGGGGGAAGATACAGAAGGATCATTGACATAGCTTCTATTTTTCCCTACCTTACCTGTCACTTGCCTCCGCTCTCAGCCGAGGAAACCGACAGCAGCTTTTGGCAGACAGGTCTTAATGGCCACTAATGGCCTGACTGGCTCAGCCTCGAATTCTTAAATTATCCAGTCTACTCCCACTTCCTCCTTGGTCTCCTCAGCAGAAGCGTCCAGGGTTTTAGCCAAGAGTGCAAAGGCTACTCATTGACCTTTGCAACAGGTTGAATGAACCTGCCGAAAGATGGACAACTTAATTGAAATTAGATTTTTTACTTTAATAAATTTCCAGTGCATATATGCACTTCAGATTTACATACAATGCCTTCTGACTTCTAATTATGAACAAAACATAGGTATTAATAGGCATAAACAAAGATACATTTGAAAAAACAAAATGAAAAGTGAAAAAGTATCCAAAAATCAATATTGGTACTTTGTGGTAAAGTCATTATCGACAATTTCAGAGCATTTGTAGGTAATAAGCTTTTTTCAGCATTGTGATTCAATCTCCTAGCAAACCGTCTTCATGGTTCTTTATGGTATGAAGGTTAAATTGTTGACCATACATTTCCATAAATTTCCAACGGGATTTAAATCAGAAGATGACAAACATTTATTTTAGAAACCAGTTTTTATTTTGTCTGTATGTTTGGGGTTATTTTCAGTATTATTGCTTAAGGTTAAACTCTCTAATATCACCTGGTACTTTGGTTTATTCATTTTTCTGTGATGTTTTGTCATGCCAGAGTACCATTTGCAGAGAAGCTTCATATCTTGATGCTCCCACCTTCGTACTTTACTGCAGACGTGGAGTTCTAAGGATCACTCACAATCATTCTTTTTCCAGGTATGATGATTAAAATGTTTTGCCTTATCAGAGTACATTGTTACAAAAGGCTCTGACTTGTCTACGCTTGTATGCAAACTTTAGATCCCAAAGCTCTTTTTTAGGAGTTTCACATGGGGTGTAGGAGTGATGATGCTGTATAGGCCTTTGCTTATTGTTCTCTGTGTATCTATGCCTTCATGTGCAATGTACACTACCAGTTAAAAGTTTAAACACACCTTCTCATTCAATGATTTCCTTTGTTTTTATTATTGGCTACATTGTAGATTAATATTGAAAACATCAACTATTGCGCTGATGACAGCTTTGCACACTCTTGGCATTTTATATATCAGATTCATGAGGAATCGACCTGGTATGGTATATAACAGGTGTTCTTCGTCAAGAGTTCATTAGTGGAAGTCCACTAATGTTTGGGATCATCAGCTGTGATGGTCGGGTTGATACACAGTTAGTGATCCTATTCCACTATGGTTCTACTCCACATTATTGGAAAGAACCACTTAACTAAGTAAAAAGATATCAGAGTTCATCGTTACCTTATTGCAAAACATTTTCTGGTTTGTTTCAACTCTTTTTTTGTTGACTGCATAATTCCACTTGTTTCTTCATCATTTGTTTTCAATATTAATGTACAATGTAGAAAATAATAAAATGAATGAGAAAATGTATGCAATTTTTGACTGGAAGTGTACTTCCTGCATCCCTTTACTGTGACCACATACAAAGACAGAAAGACATACATCTTTTTTTTTTTAATCTCCAAGAGAAAATCTGGATTCTACATTGCTAAAAGAACACAGCACATGATGCATCACACACAGTGAACACCATTGTAAGACATTCAGAAGCTACAAGTCTTGGAAGAATGTGCGGAGGCTGCAAATGTGATGTATATGCATTAACATGCCCTTGTGCATGTCAGTTTGGACCTCTTATTTATGATGCATGCTGCCCAAGGCTTCAAGCTGCTTCTAAATCTGGTGGTCAGTGGTTTGCTGTGGCCTCGTGCCAGACTGGAAAAGGTAGAACAGTTTGTTCTTAGTCTTGAATTGCTATCCATTACTGCCCAAACTGCTTTGGTTCACACTTGTGAGATCAAGTGGAATTTATAACTATTGTCCAAAAATGCCCCCTTGACATCACAGGGTTAGACTTATGAGGTACGGCAGCAGGCAAACATGAGCCTTGATGCAAATAGCTGTAACTCCACCCCCAGCACACCATCTGAAAGCACTTCTTTGGGGCAGCTGGTTGCCTAGTGGTTAGAGCATTTGCCCTGAGATCAGGAAGTCGTGGATTTGATTCCCAAGACTGCTAAGCACCACTGAGGTACCGTTAAGCAAGGTACTGTCCCCACACACGGCTCCCTGGGTGCTGTGTTCCTGGCTGCCCACTCTTTGGTGAATGGGTTAAACGCAGAGGAAGAATTTTGTGCTGTTAACACTGTGTGCTGTGGTGTGTTCAGGTATGACAGAATGGTCACTTTCATTTATTTTGTTTCATTCTAGCATGGCAGACAATGCGGTATCACCACCAAGGAGATATGATGAGGTATGGCCATCTAAGCCCAAGCATTTTCTGTAAAATTTAACAAAATTGTTTTCACATTATGCTCAGTAGTCATGGTGGCTGCCCTGGAAGGCTTGAAGTGAGATGCAGGCCATGATATCCTACATGGGCAATTATTTAGCATAGCACATTTCCTCCTAAACTGTCCAGATGAAGTAGCTAAGCGGCTGCCAATGAACTGTAAGATAACTTATGCTAGCTAATTAGATGTTGATGTCAACTCTCGCAATCACTTTTAGAATTAGAATTCACTTTTGATTAGAATCAAGTTAGCACCAGCAGTGAAACATTTTAGGGCTGGAGGCAGGGCTTTACATGGAACCCTGATAGAAGCGCTGAGTGTTTTTGGAATACCGGCAAAATTGATAACCCATAATTCAGTTGTTGAGAGGACAACAGTAATTCGGAGTGCTCTAGAATAGAGAATTTCATATCAAATCACTGCAAATAACTTTATCTACATCATAATTTAATAACACAGGAATTTTAGAACAGTCTCTCTAGCCATTCACATGATATAAAAGAAAAGTGATTCATCAGTCCAGGTCGCCTTCTTCCATTACTCCAGTTCTGATGCATAAGTATCCACTGTAGGTGCTTTCAGTGGTGAAAATGTGTCAGCATGGGCACTCTGACTCGTCTGCAGCTATGCAGTCCCATATGCTTAAATGCGTTCTAAGACCTTTTAGTCAGACCCAGCATGAACTTGTGCAATTTGGGCTGCAGTAGAACGTTTTGAACCAGACAGCCAAGCATTTGCTCAACATGAACATCAGTGCCAAATACCCTGTCACCGGTTCACTGCTTGTACTTCCTTGGAAACTTTTTGGTAGACGGCTGAATCCAAAAGCAAAAGCTTTGACAGTGTACCAAAGTGCTCAAATCCAAAGCTAAAACAACCACACCCCATTCTCCATGGCTTCCCATGATAACAAGCAGAGGAAAAATGGGTTTGTGCAATTAGGAGGGACTAAGGAATACATTGTCATACACAGCAGAAGTATTTTTGTGTGTAGTCAGCATTTCACCACTGCAGATTAAATTATATGTAGTTCCCACTTAAAATGCGGGGCTGTTCCCAGACGCTTTCAGCAGAACAGACTTCATGTGTCTCCTCAACGGCTGTCAGCATTTGAGAGGGCAAAGCAGACGTTCGTCAGAGAGCAGATGTTCATTCACTGGAGCTGGTGGCCGTGGAAAAACATCTGCATTGGTGCTATGGAGCATGACTACACAGCACACTCTGCATATTGCTATTGCTATTAAAAATGAATTGTCAGTAATAATATTTAGAATGGTTTAATATGTCCATCATTTTACCACTGTAGAACTGAATAGAATATAAAATGTGAAAATACTGTGATGCCACCCAATATGTCCTGCTATTGTAGAAGCTTCACATGTGTCTGCTAACCCTTGACTCACCTCTTTGAATACTCGAGGAAGCAGAGGCACTTTATAGCAATATTTCGGCCTTCTGACTACAGGCCGACTCCTCTGAGATCTGCAGCATCAGGAATCTGAAGCAGCTAATAGGCTGAAACGTTGCCCCATCAGTGCTGAACCATGTACGTCTCCTGTCGTGGCCCAGGAAGTCAACAGTGAGGCCTTTTGTTTCGCTGACATTCAAAACCGAGCTGTTATGATGGCGTCATTTAGTATGCTCTGGGCCAGAGCGGAGGCGAACATGCTTTGCATGGGAAGAATGTTCAATTGTCTCAATGATCATGTGTTGAAAAAAAGTTATGTTCCTATTGTGCATCTCGAAAACTCACTAAATCCTGGTTCGAGTTCACAGCGGAGGCAAAATGCCAACTACCTGACCTGAATGTCAGGGTGCCTCAGATGTTCCGCCCGAACAAATTGCCTGCTAATGAGCTCCTGCATCTTAATACAGAGCTCTGCTTTATTCTTTGCTGCATGAACATTGTCCTTTTTTATTTTTTTCGTACTGATAAAACGTTTGTCATAATAAAGTAATGCAAGACTAAAGTGTGAGAATGCACCTGCTGTGGCGGTATTTAATTAGAAAAGAACATCTTAACGAGAAACTTGTTGCAAAGCATCCACGAATGTGATTTGTGCTTTTTTTCAAATTTGGATAGAAAAATAAGACCTAATAAAATGAATAGAAATCATTTAAATAATAAAAGAGTGAGAATATTAATAGGATACTACTTTTTCCTTGTGTTTTAACCACCCATCCCTCATTATTACACAACTATTTTCCAACTTTGTATCCCTTAGAATTAAACAGACTTTAACTGCTCCTCCAAGAATGACCAGTGTTCTGACACCGCTGTATCTCATTTACTAAACAATACAGGCTGAAACACTCTTCCTAAACGAGTGGGCATGGCTAAACTGCAATATGGTGAATAGGTGGGTTCATGCAGCCAGTTAGTAGGATGTCAGATAAGCACTGTTACAGATTCTTTCCATCTTATAAAGGAAACTTGTTTTATTTGACATATTTTAATTTTGTTCACTTAATAACGAGTTTAATAACAATAAAAATCTGATATTAACAGAGGTGGCAAAAATGTGTCTGCAAAAACATGACTGATGTTGCTTTTATACAGTATAAATTTATAAAACAAAGCATTTTTACCACACAATAGCTTCAGTCCAGATGTGATACTGTTCTAGTGAAGCTACCACATCTGTAATGGTACCAGGACAACATGGTTGAATATTTCTTCTTTATAATATAGTAAAAATGCCCTTATAGTCACATGTGCATACAACTATATATATTTTTAAATTATTTTACTCAAGACCTGATTCCGAATACTTGATAAGGACAAACAAGCATGAATCAGTCTGTTAATGTCAGGAGGGCCCACACAATAGATGAGAAATAACAGATTTAGATTAAAACTCTGTAATGCAAGCAACTCGGAAAAACACTTTCATTATCTGTACCACTATGCTAATAAATTCAAAGTGGGCAGACAGGCTATTTAATCTCTGGAACATGGTTCAGTAATGTGGTGTGGCTTATCAGGCTGGCTACTGTTCCACTAAATGCTGTTCAAAAGACGGCTGACTATTTCCATTACAATGAGCCCAATTCACAGAACACAGGTGAAGAAGCTGGGAGTAAAGGATTCTGGGTGTCCTCTTCTGACCTTTGGGAACAGGGAGCCAAAGTTCTACTTAGAAGCTTCAGATAGTGAGTGGACAGAATGACGACGGTGCACTGGCAGCTAAAAGATAGATGTCTTCAGGCACACCTACCGTACCAACACTTACCGTCCATTTAACCAGCTCCTTTGACCACTGCAGCTCACAATCACAAAGTGCAGTCCATCGGTCTCTTCATCACTTGTCACCCCCCTTTATGCCCATGATCAGGACCCCACAGGACCAACAGGGGCACTAGCATAGTACTGGAATGTTAATGTGCATGTGTGCACTGTACTGAGTGGGGAACACACAGCTGTGCTGGAGTTTTTAAAGATCTCAGTGCCACTGCTGGACTGAGAGTCGTCTACCACTAAAAATATGCACCCAACAGGTCATGTGAACAGAAACTGGCCATTGATGAAGGATGCCACCTTTGCTAGATATTAGTTTGCGAAACTTCTGCTTTGCTATATCTGACCAGCCAACTGTAAGTAAACACAATTTGCTTTAATGGAATAAAACAATTAATAAAGCAGGAAACATAAAAATAGTAAGAAATAAAAATAAAAAGACTCAGAAAATTAATAAGCGTGATGGAACTGCAGATATTCAAAAGAAGGTGGAGGTGAACAGTGTGGTTTTAGCAGCTTTTTAAAGCTACAGTTGGTGCAGATCTGATGTTGATAGGCAGTTGGTTCCAGCAGCGAAAGGATTGTGGATAAACACCATTTCACCATGTTTAGTTTTGGCTCTTTTCACCACTAGCTGAGCAGCTCCTGCGGACATATCAGGACATTCTATATCAAACACCAGAGATGTATTTAGAGCCCAAACCATTCAGTAATTCAATGGTGATGAGTAATTCTGTGAAATCAAATTTGTACCAAGATAGGAGTTGCTATGAAATGGAAGCATGTAGGAGCAGCATCAGAAGCGTTACCCATGAAGCTGGATTCCACACAAGGAAACTAAGCCATTACTTAATAAATTAAAATTAATTTACTCAAATTATCTTTAAGCAGTAATTCCACAATAAGTTATGTGAGATTTGATTTATAAACACTTTTCAAATACGCCGTATTTCAGACTGAAACCTCATTCTAACTGTTACTAATGTTACAGGGTTCCTACAAAGTCTCACAACAGATTGAAAAAAATCAAGATAATGTCTTATTTTTTTATTAGTGGTAAAAAGAGTGCATGTCATGGGCAACTCACTTTCTTTAAATAATGTGTTTTATGTAAATACTGTTCAAAAAAAGTTAAAAACTTACCCAGTCCATACAGTCTAGCTATTCAGCCTACTGCAGTTTAGCCCCACCTATTGAAACTGATGTTATAATAAAAATTTCAGCCTGATCTGCTTTATTTGAACAAGACAGCGAACACGCCAGCCAATCCGAAGGTCATAAATTGGTCTTAATGGGACAGTCACTCTAAAGGTGATGGGGAAAAAAAAGGCATATAAATATGATTTACGAATTATGACAATACATAATAGTACATATTTGTCACAAGTGGACAATCTAATAATAATAATATGCTTTAATTTTAATCCCTCAGTTTCGCACTGAATACACACACACACACACACGCACACAAACAAGAGAAGTATTATTTTAGATCATATTAAAGCTGCTGACGGACTATTTAATAATAATATTAGTTGTATAGAAGCTCTCATTTATATAGAAGAGAAATATGATTATTGTAGAGCATATTACAGCTGCTGACCGACAATGTAACAATATGCTTTGTATTTAAGCTCTCATTCCGTTTCACGCAGAATATATAGACATACATAGACACCTTGCTAAAATAATCGCCTAACTCATTTTTTCAGCAAACACAAACTTTTTTTTTTGATAATTTATTGATTATTTCACTCAAAAAGGATGTAACAAAGGATGACTATTGGGATAGTAATAACACTGTGTGTGTAACTTAAGAGAAATAAATGACTTGGGCAATTTTTTTTTAACATGCCTTTGTGACTTAAGCATATATTTGAAGGTGTGTACATAAGAGTGACATGAGACTGTCAAACATGACATAACGTGTCATGAATGTTACTGTCACTTCACTGATGTTTATGACTGTTGTCATTAAGTGTCA
Organism: Bryconaethiops microstoma; assembly: GCA_037577275.1. Classification (NCBI taxonomy): domain Eukaryota; kingdom Metazoa; phylum Chordata; class Actinopteri; order Characiformes; family Alestidae; genus Bryconaethiops; species Bryconaethiops microstoma. The sequence goes on from JBBJLS010000002.1 coordinate 4,115,308, forward strand.
TTCGGTTTTTGTGTCTACATCCCAAGCGGCTTCAACTTTACATTACAAAAGTGGAATGGCACTTAATGACAACAACTTAATGAAAAGGTAACCGCCATCTTGAAAAGCTATTAACATTGCCACATTTTATTTTATTTTGACTTAGGCATAATAAATCAGCTTAAGTCACACTCTTGACATAGGCCATTGTCCTAAAGTGGTAGAATTATATTACCTGATCGACTGACGGTGTAGACAATTTTGCCATAGGTGGCCAGCATGAGATGATGATTTAGGCAAAAAAAGTCAATTTTGCAAAAAAATGACTTAGGCAATTATTTTAGCAAGGTGACGATATGTAGTATCACAGCTTCTTTATAGGGCAGCTGGTGACCTGGGCATTAGGGAGTTGCCCCTGAATTTGGAAGGTCATGGGTTTGAATCCCAGGACTGCCCATGGCACCACTGAGGCACCCTTGAGCATGGTACCGTCCCCACACAGGTGCTCCCCAGGTGCTGTGTTCCTGGCTGCCTGCTGCTTCACTTGGTGAATTGGGTTAAATGCAGGAAACAATTTCATGCTGTTCACACTGTGTGTTGTGCTGTGGTTTGTGCTTGTATGACAAATGGACACTTTACATTTTTTAAATGTCATTTGGCAGGTGATGGGCGCAGATAGTGATTCGGGCGCCCCTCCGGCTGTCCCGTGGCGGAAGGTTCTATACGAGCGTCAGCCCTATCCTGACAACTATGTGGACCGACGCTTCTTGGAGGAGCTGCGGCGCAACATCCGCGTCCGCCAGTACCGCTACTGGACAGTGGTGAGGGAAGCAGGCCTCGTCGCTCAGCAGGTCTCGTGTGTGGCCGTGTTCCTCACCCTGTGGTCCTACATGGATGGGGGAGACATGGGTCCAGCTGCACTGCTCTGGGCCAGCCTGGGATCTGCCCTCCTGGGCTACGGGCTGTACGAGGCTTTAGGACGAGGCAGCAGAGAGCGTACCCGCCTGGCTGACCTGCAGAGTGCAGCCATCTTTTTGGCCTTTACCTTTGGCTTCTCGCCTGTTTTGAAGACACTGACAGAGTCCGTGAGCACAGACACTGTTTACGCCATGTCTGCCATGATGCTGCTTGCCCACCTAGTGTCCTTTCCCTACACACAGCCCAGCCCCCCAGGCAGTCTGTCCCTGAATGCTGCACTCTTCGGCTCAGTGTGTTTGGCCTCGCGGCTGCCCGGGGCTTTGCACACCTTCGCCATGTTGAGCTGTGCCCTGCTAGTGTTTGCTCTGTGGCCCTGTCTGCTCCATCGTCTCAGGGACCGCGCTGAGTGGAGCTTCCCTTGGGCCACATCCCTGGTGTGTGTGGCCGGGGTCGGAGGACTAGCGAGCGTTTGGCCCGAAGGTGCTCTTCTCCTACTTTTAGCTCTCCTGGTGCTCACGTTAGCCTGTCCATTGCTCCTGGTGCGACTACAGAGACACAAGGACAATATCCACGGTCCCTGGGACGAGGCTGAGATCAGAGAGGACTTGTCCCGCTTTTTGAGCTGACAAATACTCAAGTCAGAGTATGGACCTTTTTAATCAGCAAAACTGTAATTCTTCATGTTTTTTACATTGCCAGCACATAACTGCTTATATCAGATTTGGCACTTATATATACCCTCAGGGAATGCACTGCACTGTTACTCATTTTACAAAACTCAACTATGTATAAATTGATAATAGATGTAATTATGTGCAAATGGCTGAACAAAGTGGGACAGTATTAAATAATTAACACTTCAAATATTAGGTCATTATTCCAGGTTTTTATTAATTTAATGTGAAATAAAGGTTTTTAAAGGTGAATTAAGACGGCATCAAGTATTCCCTGTGTGTGTGTTTTTTATTTATTTATTTTTTACATAAAGCAGTTTGACATTAAGTAATGATCAATTTTCAAAAATGCACTGTTCAGTAGCGAGTGCCATACAAGTCCATATTTGACAACTAAGCTGCAAAAACTGGAAGTCATCGTGGTTGTAATTTCAAAGTTAACCACGAATTTACATATGCAGTGCAAATGAGAAGTGATAGTGTGTTTTTACTGCAGACAAACTAGAGTTCAAGGTGGGGATGCACATCACTGTTCTTGGACTACGCCCACAAACCCTAAAAGCTACGAATTTTCCATCTGGTAATCTGCTTCTCTTCAGTGAACCCAGAAAATAATTTGTGAAGCTATCTTTCTGGCTGTCCAAATAACAGAGACGAGGGAAGCCAAAACACCTGAAGCAGCTTCCAGTGGAGAATACACAGTTGAATGCCACCCATAGACAGTATATGAATGAGTATATTCTATATACAGTCTATGATGCTGCCCATGAAATCTTTAGGGCTGTCAGTGGCCTAGTGGGTAGGATACTTGCCTCTGGACTAAAAGGTTCAAATCCTACCTTCAGCACACCACCACTGGGATCCTGAGCAAGACCCTTAACCCCAAGTTGCTCCAGGGAGACTGTCCCCTGTAGTTAGGGAATGGAAGTCACTTTGGGTAAAAGCGTCTGCTAAATGCTGTAAATGTAAATATAAAAACACACAGAGAAGACTATGTATCTGTAAATAGGCTGGCTCTGTGTAGCCCCAACGTTTGGCTACCAGGAGTAAAAGGAGCCTGCTTTGAAGCGAGTGTTTTGATTGGCCATCATCAATAATCAGAATCAAATCTGATGACACTAAGGAGGTTCAGGCATCCTGTTACACCAATTATTGCCTGTTCTCTGTGTTCCTCCTGCTCCTCAATGACTCCACAGTCCACCGGGGTATGGGAGGAGCAGTAGGAAGGGAGGGAGGACAGAAGCAGAAGGAAAAGTTTCTGGATACCGTCCAAGTTTCCACTCTAAAATCAAAGTGCCTGTGTATGTGGTTAGACTGTCCAGCAGAGGGCAGCCGTACCTTGACTTACCCTGATGGCTTTGCCGGGATGCCTGTGGGTGGCAATTTTGTTCAGAGTCTGCTTGGGGTGCTCCTGTGGCTTCATGCTGTTGTATACCAACCCCTACACAGAAAGCTACAGAGACAGCAGCCCACACAAAGTGTTTCTGCTTAAAATTAAAAATGGTTCCCAACAGCGTCATATAAAACCATCCCAATTAGACGACAGCACCATGTCAGAATTTAGTACAGTCAATAAAAAAACCATCAATTAAACCTGTGCTAAAAATAGTGTTCAGACTTCAGTAGTATATCTTTATATTTTGTAATAATAACAGGACACTATCACTGTGTTTCTCAATCTGATTGCGAAATTGTGATTCAAATGAAGTAATTAAGTCTGTTTTGAAGAGTGATGATATTTATTGGTATTGGTAGTGTTCTGGTCGTATTTCAGCATATTACAAACACATGGCCGTATCTATAAAAAAGAAATATCACAATATAATAAACATTTTTGTATTCATTTCCTCTGCAACCATGTATTTCATGAGCTCTAATATTTAGAAAATCCCTAAACGGGTTTATTTAAAGCTTCGCACATTCACCCAGTCTCTCTCCCAAATACATACAAAGTATGAACTACATTCAAAGCATGTATCATAATGAATGCAGAAACATATGTACAGAACAAGAGCAAAGGTCTGGCCGCTTCACTCACAGGTACAGCATAAATGAAATCCTGCATAATACTGCCCACCGATCACCACATCTGGAGGCAAAAGATTCATTGGCCTGACTCCACTGAGTTCATTTTAGTCCATTGCAAATTGACTATAACCACAGATCTAAGATCTTGTCTGCCACCTCTAAAGCCACACCAAAGGCAAGTGGAAAAGAATGTGGGCCGTTGGCAAACATTTGAGGAAAAAGCAATCAGTTGGTGCTTCTCGTCCTTTTTGTGGTTGGACTTCTCTTGGACGTAGGCCTTGCGTCACCTTGTGGGTGTCAGTGTGGCTGTCGAGAAGGCACGGCGGGTGGCTGTCTCCTGAAATATATAGATACATACGCACACACATACACACAGTCTCTGAGTGCTTCATTTTTTATCACTTTATAACTGTGCCAGATCCATTCAGCAAAATCCCAATAACTGTTTCACTGTTTCAGCACGTACATATGTTTGTGATATAAAGTGTGCACCAGATGCTGCACGTTTAGAAAGTGAGCTGCAGTTAACTGAAAATCTAGTGTTACATTTTAGCTCTACAAGGTTTGCTTTCATAAGGCTCAAGATATTTCCAGATGCTGGCTTCTGATTAGCTAGCCAAAACTAATTTAACCAATGACAAGGCTTATCCTGTAAGAAGTTTCAACATTTGATGGTAGGCCATTTAAATTGTTTTCAATTTCACAATACTTTCCTTTTGAGCCAGTGTCTGGAAAAAGACTGTCATAATAATATTGTTACCCATCAGTAATCACTCCATCAGGACTATGAGGATAAATTGGCATGAGCTGCCACAAGATGCCTGATGCAGTGTTGCGGGCTGTCTACGAGTGTAACTAAAGGCCGGTATGTGTGTGTGAGAGGCTGTGTGTGTATGGAGGGGGGGGTGGCAGCGTTCCTGCAGTGCGGATCCAGGAAAGATCCCTGTGGAGGTTCAGGAATCTTGCTCTCTAATGGAGCTGGCAGAAGAGGAGAAGCTTTTTGGGATGGGAACGCGGAGAGAGAGGAGAGCAGCTTTTATTTTCCCTAATCTGCGGCGAGTGCTGGACAATCGAAAGAAAAGAGGGAGACGATGGAAAAGAAAGCAAAAGACGGTTTGCTGAAACCAAGCAGATCTAACGGCATGGAAATACCAGAGGTTTATTGCAGGAGAGAGATATCGTGCAAGGACTATTTAATCTAATTTAGTGTATTAAATAGGGGAATGCAAGAAAAACAATAGAGAGGTGTGTGATTGTTTTTTGTTGTCAGTAACTTCAACGGTCTTTTAGCAGATCTGATCCCATGTGTATTAACGGACAACAAAAAAGAACACTGAGGTTTTGGCCTAAAATGTATTTTGTAAAATACATTCAGGCCAAACAGAAGGGTACATGCAGGGCATTGCAAGGCAAAATAGTGCCTACAGAAAATATATATATATTTTGACATTTTCAGACTATTACGCTAATTAAAATTATGATACAGAAGATACACATAAAAATTCAATAGAGACATGTAGTGTCACTGGTGGCTTTGGATAATAAATAATATGACTATATTTGTGCCCCCAGATCCTTTTAGCACTACTGTAAAGGGTTGGTATATGTCTGTATAATGCACAATTCTATATAGAATTCAGCTGAATTCCCTTTTAAGCCAAAATCAAGATATACATTACTTAAAGGGTAAAGATTATTTATATATTAAAAAAGTATTTTTGCTTGCCTAAAATAACAGGTTTGAAAAAGAAATGTGCCAATGTGAAAAGCCTTTATAGTACTTTCACATGTGAAGAAGATAGGCTGGTTGTTGAATAGCAAAAACAACCACTGAAAATGCTTAACCAGAGCACCAGAGATGTATGCTAGACACAGTAATGAACTCGGAGAGGCCACACAGTCAGAAAGATGGGTGAGAATGGAAAAAAAAATGCATGGTTTAAAAAGAATATGAAAAAGGGAGGGAAAAATGTGGAGAAGTAAAAGAGTAAGGGGGGGGGGGGGTAGTGTACATGAGAGAAAAAAAGCATGAGAGAGAAAAAGGGTGGAGGTCCTAACTGGCCCATTTCAGAACACAAAGTAAATGAGGCAGAAAGGAAATGACAGAAGAGCCAAAGCAAAAGAGGGAGTGAGAACGAGAGAGATAGAGACAAAGTGAAAAAAATCACGGTGAGGAGAAACTGAAGTGTGAGGTGAGGGAAATGAATGCAAATGGAGAATTAGCAGAGAGATGGGGAAGAAAGATGTGGAAAGAGAGCAGAAGACAAAGCTGACGGATATGATTCCAGTCTCCAAAGTCTAGAAGGCAGCTCAAAACGGGCGCGCTGGTTCACTGTGTGATCATCACATGCTTCTAACACACAACTTGAGGCATTCTTCTACTTTACTGGCTTTCTGCTAATCATAAAATGTATCTACAACCCACATGAAACAATCAAATAACTGTACAAAACATGAGAAGAGTTTATTTACTCCCTTTGCTGACTAGGCTCCGGCATCTAACGAACAAGGGAGAGCGAGAGACGGGGGTGGAGACAGTCTGTACTGAATGTTGGGGAATGAATATGAAAAACACATTTTCCAGTAGACCCCCACCCAGCTCAAGTAACCTCTGCTCTCACTGAGGTGGCATTTTAATTCAAGTGTGTGTGTGTGCATAGGCACGTTTTCTTTTCTGCCCCTTTGATTTACAGCCATAACTGTTTTAAAGTGCATTGCCTCTGCAATTATAAAATTTGGCCACAATACAAAATCCAGAACAAGCATTAAGTGTGTACCTAATATTTGGCATCCATAGACAGACAGTCTCATATTTCAACTGTCACAGGTTGTATCTTTTGAGAAGAAAACCAAAGGCACATGAAGAAAACAAGATTTCTCCAAAGGTGCCGAGGACCTTCTCACTCAGGTATCTGCCAGCACCATGATTTTACTCTGAACAACTGGGAAAGTCATTGGTTTTAGGCTCAATCTATCATCAAAATCATATTCCTACCATCAAAAAACTACCAAGCGCTATCGTAACCAGAACAATGCATTACATGTATTATCCTTCAAGGTAACCTAATACCTAGTAGGGTAGCAGTGGTTAAATGCTTCATACATTCATACAGTTCTCATGAAACATATACAGTCCTACCCACTATAGGGCCTAAAATCAGTAGCACATGCTCTGTAGAATGTATTATATATCAAACAGGGGGCAATTTGGGATTCTGCCAGTGTTTAGTCATAGGGGCCCTAACCGCTTACATACTGAGTCTAATTCAGTTCAAGCCCACCTGATTCCACTTGTCCTCAAACCACCAGGCCTTGATTAGTTTATTCAGGTGTACTGTGAAGCAATGGAGTGAATATGTGTACGACTAAAGCTATTTCTCAAAAAGCATAAAAACACTCCTGTTAGCCAGCAATGATGATAGATACAATTCCAGTACAAAGTGCGGAATTCAGAAAGTGGAAAGTTCCTGGACACATGCTTACCCTAAATATATCGCCCAAGCACAAATTAAGTAAGGGGATTATAGTAGAACTCACGCTACATTTTACATAGCGACGCAACTCTGCTGAGTACACATTTTAAATATTCTTAGTCAAAAAGGTTAAACTAACTAACGTACTGCTAAAATTGTGTTACAGTTATATGGCATGGGACTCAATGTGGCATCGGTGAGAATAGAACTGACATGAATGGTAGGGCTCGTCTATGCCCATGACTGTGAAGTAAAGGTAAATGTATTCCAGGGGTCAAGCAGAAGAACACCAGATTTCAACAATTGAATCAGTTGGTCTCAAACAATTGATTAGTTATATTAGGTGCTCTTACATGGTTGGAATTATGTTTTTTTGCAGATAAGACTGGTGACCTCTAATGTACACGGTATACTCCTCAATCTGAGCCTTAATGTATAGCCACTTGTTGTGGAGCTTGTAAGTTCGATATATAGCATGCTTCCAATTTCAGACTGTTGTTTCTCCATTTGTTTCTCTTCATCATTTGTTAGCCACCTTGATCCAATACATAAATGGTCACTACCTGTACGAGATCACCAATTATTATTTGGATAATGGATCATTCTAAGCGCAACAGTGCCAATGACATGGTCATGACCTGTTAGTGTCTGAAAGGATCACATACAGAAGTGCTTCTGGGTGTTTAAACTGATCATTTTAGCTGATATGTTTAGCTGATAATATGTTTAGCTGTTAATCATATGTTTAGCTGGATGTTTAGCTGATAATACTCCACCAACCAAAAATTTCTTATTGACAGAAAGTGACCACCCATGACTAGAGGATGACTAACACAAACTGTGCAGCATCAGACTCATCATCAATAATGACAAGGTGGACCAGCAAGGTAAGTGAGTCTCTAATAAAGTCTCAGTTGTGTTCATTTAAAACGTCTTTAATGACTAACTGAACATTACAAAACGAAAGGCCTTGTAAATGTACACCTTTGTCATTGAACATGGTCAACCTAGTATTCTCTACCCCTACATATATACACCTATCACTGACCACATCAATAAAACCACTGACAGATAAAATGATTAACACTGATTATACAGGTCAACGGGTCAAAATCACCGGAGATAAGTTTATGTGGGTTTTGTAGTGTTTTCAAATCTGATTTTACTGATTTCAAATCTGTGTTAAGTTTTTCCCGCACGTACAGTTTTTGTGATGAAGCTAGTTATATACTGCATGATAGTGGTATAATTAGCATATAATAATCATATACTAAGCGTTTTTGAAGAAACAGTGGTAGCTGACTGACA
>JBBJLS010000002.1:4123787-4133831 GCA_037577275.1 Bryconaethiops microstoma
TTTATATATATATATATATATATATATATATATACACACACACACACATATATAAACACATATATAATCTCTCTCTATATCTATATTTATATACACACATACATACACTCAGAAATATGATTATCTTAGAGCACGTTAGCACTGTGTCTTCAATCAGTTCAATACATGCGAACAGAGATCGGTGATGAGATTGCATCTACTATTATTCTGCAGAAGCTACACAACCTCCTTTACAGCGATCCTTAGGTGATGCAGGCCTTCCTGACTTCCTCTTCCTTCATTATATTCCTGCTGTGTTAGACAGGTCTCAGTGCTGCACAAGCTGGTAAATGCATTGCTGCTTATGGACATCTCTGACATGGGAGTTTGACTTAATGACCAGGAGAGATGGACATATGGGGGAGACGTGAAGACGTGATGTGCCATCGCTGGGAGCCTCTGAATGGTGCGTTAATGAACAGCAGCACCTTCATTTGGCAGAGCTCTGCTCACGTCTGCTGTGACAGCCAGTGCTGTTCCGTTCTGCTGATGCCATGCGTCTCTCACGCCCAAAAAGTTCCCATCGCAGCTGAGTCGCTGACAATATCTGTCTCTGGAAAAAAAGGTGCCAGGAAAAAAAAAAATTGCTGTGTCCCAGCACCATCTTGTCCTCGCTCTCCTAGCTGTTTTGTCTTTTTTCCCTCACTTTCTCTCCCGCACTCAAGTCACACAGGCCGGATTTCAGGTCCTTGACAGGGCTCCACTTCTGTTAATGCTCTTCAGCAAAAAATACAGAATTCTAAAGTTTGAGATCAACTCCGCAATTGACATTCTCTGATTCAGGCCAGAGACTAAAGCTGTGTTCGAAAAGTGCACTCGTTCACTCATTTACTACATAGTGTTTGCTATATAGGGGGGTAAATAGTGAACAAGGGGAGGCAACGTTTAGTTAATTTCGGACACTTGGGATGTTGCTGTTGCTTAAATAGTGCGCTGGATCTTGCCAATTTATCTCTGTCGCATGCCGCTATTTCAAAGAAAAAAGTATGAAGTGGTGTATTCACATTTTACAAAAGTGATTCAAAATATGGGCTTAATAGTTAGGTTAAGAAGATGTTTTGTAATTACCTTGGCGTAAAATTGATAGTGACCTTAAAATGACTTGAGGGGAAAGTCAGGCAAATTTAGCAAACGTTAGCTCATGCCCTGAAGCTACTGATACCTGAACATAAACGTAGCTCCACATACACTGAGGTAAATTTGCCATGTTAACCCTGATATCATTAAAACAATATGTGATTTAAAGACAAAAGAATTCATACTATTGATTACATGGGACTTAATTCATTACCATAACGTTATAAACAACAAAACACTACTCACATTTGCGCATGACATTCTCCATTGCTGGCGACTATACTGGTTCCTCCTCTTCTTGACTTTATTTCGCGAGATAACAGTAAAAGAAACCCGCAGTGCATGATGATGCATGTGTATTCATGTAGTGTACAGTGTCTGGACACTCGATTTTGGCATGTCGCACGGTGATTTTGCTACCCAGATGTGAAATATTCTTATCATGTGCAATATAACTACTTGGGTCACTACTTATGTCACTAATTTTGTGCAACATTTCATGTGCAATTGTATCAACATGGCCAATATCACTACCCATGTTACTCCTAGTGTCATTTATGTCACTACTAATGCAATAGTATTATCATGTGCATGATTACTACTACTTATGTCATTATTATGTGTAATAACAGACTTATAACAGGTATAGTGTACAACTCCAAACTACTATTTGTGTCAACCAGTCAACTTCAGCAGTAATTTATTTTTTATCTGTAGTATTTACATTCAGCTTTTTTACTGACCACAGCATTTTATGTAAATAGCATTGCATATTTATTATAAAGGTTTTTGGGTGAGGTTTTTTTTGTATTTCTGGAGAGAATTTTTGTATTTCTGGAGAGTTTATTCTGACTTTTAATTGACTTATAATTTATTGTCCTTGTGACATTGTGTGTCTGTGCCGAAACAAAACAGTTTCCTCTGGGACCAACAAAGTTTTCTGATTCTGACTATGATCCCTGGCGATGCCATGGCCATCTGTAGGTGGGAGTCCAAAATAGCACAACTGGACTTGCTCTCTGTGGGTAGCTGGAAAAGAACTGTCTGATACACAGAATTGTGCATGTGAGGGTTCAACATACTACAAAGGTTCTTTACAGAATCTTTACCAAACCTATTAACTGAAATGTTCTTTCAATAGATCTTTAATGTAAGTGGTTTCCAACTCCTGGAGTTAAGATTAGGGTTTGGGTAATGGGTTTGGGTTAGGGCTAGGGGTAGGGCTAGGGCCAGGGTTAGGGCCAGGGTTAGGGCCAGGGTTAGGGCCAGGGTTAGGGACAGGGTTGACGACCCCCCCCCCTTCCCCCCTCCCCCCCCTCACCCTAACCCTCATGTGTATGATTTTAGAGGAGCGTCATGTGTATTATTCCAGTGGAGGTTGGATTGTCTTTGAATTCTAAATTTTTTAAAAGAAAAACACTGGCAGCAAATGGATGAAGGAGGAAAAAAACAACATGACTCAATCTGAGATAGTGTCCTTATCTGCTACAGCACAAGAGATGGAGCAGTGCCCTCCGATGAAGCACTCCCCAAAAGAGGAGCTCAGGATATGGAGTCGGATTATGCTAATCCAATAGGCATTCTACATGTTCCCCTTCCTCTCCTCTGGCATTGGGATCTTTTCAAAGAGGAGCCATTCACATCCCTAATGAGATTACGAGAGAGGAATGGAATGGGCTCGTTTCTTTTTAGTTTTTTTTTTTTTGGTGAAAGTGGTATCGGGGTCTCTCGCTGTTCATTCCACCAGCTGTCATTTCCATCGATCCGGTAGGCCTGACAGTATTCAAAAAGGCTTACTTAATCTCTTCCAAATTACTTCAGCTGTAGGCTGTGGGGGAAAGTGGGGCTGCGGGGAGAGGATGGAAGCGTGAGTGTCAGAGAGTCAGTGACCAGCATCGATTAGGAATTTGTATGCAATGTAACGCAGAACGGCTGTTATTTTTGTCAGGGTAAAATTGGTTTTCGGTCGTGTGTGGGTGTCGGTGTGTCATTAGGGGGCTCACTGTTGCTCTCTGCTGCCTACTCGCCGAGATATAGTCCTCTGAAGAATGGCGTAATCCTCATGGGCTAAGCAAAAAAGGGATTGCATGGTGGGAGGATTGAGTAGAGGAAACAGTGGAGGAGGTTTGAGAGCAAAGAGACAACATGGTTTCAGTGTGCTTCTGTAGGAGGGTGGTGTTTGCAATGGAGTTTGCTGTGGGAGGACGATGTACCTTTTGGGGACAAGGGTCTTTGTCAGTGCACATATCCATGAACTTGAGTCCAACATGTCCAGTCCCACAAAATTTGGTCAGTACTTTCAACACTGAGTAAAAAAACTATTGGACTTGTTATTCAAAAGGAAATTAGAGTTAACGGGATGCTCCAGCCAAAATTTAAAAAATGACTCATTACTACCTTTGTTGTAAATAGGCCTACTCACCTCCTACAGAGTTGCAACATCAGCCTCTAAAATGAAATGTTCTGGTTGAAAGACTAGGACCCCCCCCCCTCTGATGGTGCATCTTGAAGCAGGGAGGTACTTTTGTAAAAGTATGACTGCTGCTTGAAGTCAGCTGGCCAATATAGTAGGTGCTGTTACTGCTAGGAAGCAGAGTGGTCTGTGTTTGTTAGTATTTACACAAGGCTCCACAGGAATTCCCAATGTTGGGTGTAGTCATAATGATAATGGTGAACAAGGTCTTTGCATGATGCCCCAAAGGAAGCAACCATGCTTGTTTACTTCAAGAGCCTTTCAAGGTATGGGTCTAAAAAAAACCAAACATTTTGTCACACGCACCAGCCACGTGACGTCTAATGAGCACCAGAAATGACTCACATCTCAGGGTATATAAACAGGGCTCAGAGAAGTGGAAGAGTGGAAGTCTCCCTATCTGAGAGGGAGCATAAGGCCATGGAGGAGTACATCGCCGAGGGGCTCCAACAGGGAACCATCCGGCCTTCAACCTCCCCCACGGCCGCAGGGTCTTACTTCATTAAAAAGAAAGACGGGGGTCTCCACCCTTGTGTTGACTATCGGGGGCTCAACTGTGCGACCATCAAGAACCGTCATCCACTCCCGATCATCAACACTGCCCAGAATGCCCTCTCTGGCGCCCACTACTTCACCAAGCTGGACCTACGGAGTGCATACAATCTAGTCTGCATCAGTGAGGGCGATGAGTGGAAGACGGCCTCCATAACCCCCACCGGCCACTATTAGACCCTTGTCCTTCAGATGGTGCAACAGCGGCATTCCAACAGCTCATCAATGACGTGCTTCGCGATATGCTGAGTAGATGGTGCTTCGTCTACCTCAACGACATCCTGATGTACTCTAGGACCCTGGCGGAGCACACCCAGCATGTCAGGGAAGTTCTTCAGAGGCTACTGGCCCACCTGTTGTACTGCAAGTTGGAGAAATGCGCTTTCCACCAGCGCACCACCACATTTCTAGGCTTTGTCATCTCTCCCCAAGGTGTGGCCATGGATCCCCAGAAGCTGGAGGCTGTGCGTTCTTGGCCCCTACCCACGATGCTTAAGCAGCTCCAATGTTTTCTGGGGTTTGCCAATTTCTATCGGCAATTTATCCGGGGCTTCAGTTCAACTGCAGCACCTCTCACTGCCCTCACCAAGTCATCTCTTCGACCCTTCAGCTTCAACCGCCAAGCCATCCATGCCTTCAGGAACCTCTGCACCCTTTTCACCAGTGTACCCATCCTTACTCATCCGGATTCCGATGTGGGCGTAGGAGCCATTCTCTCAAGGCGAGGTCCAGACCAGAAACTGCACCCATGCAGTTTCTTCTCTAGAAAGTTCAATCCCACCCAGCAGCGATACGGGGTAGGGGACCGCAAGCTGTTGGCCATCAAGTGGGCTCTAGAGGAATGGTGTCACTGGCTCCAGGGCGGCAGTGACCCGTTCACGGTCTGGACGGACCACCAAAACCTGGTCACCATCCAACAGGCCAGACAACTCAACCCCAGGCAGGCGCGGTGGGCCCTGTTCTTTGAACAGTCCCACTTCCACCTATACTACCGTTCCTTGGCCGTCGCGGGCCACCCAGGAACCTCCCGGACCATCAGCTTCCTCCAACGGGCCTTCTGGTGGCCCACCATGGGAAGAGACACTAAGGAGTACATCCAGACATGTGCTGTGTGTGCCAGGGTGAAGACCTCCAACCAGCCCACACCCGGCGACCTCCAAACTGTCCCAGTTCCTCGCTGCCCCTGGACGCGCATCGCCCTGAACTTTGTCACCAGCCTGCCGGTCTCATACGGCAAGAACACCGCACTCACCATCGTGGACCGCTTTTCCGAGGCCGTGCACCTTGTGGCTCTGACCGGACTCCCCACGGCCAAGGCCACTGCCGAACTGGTCCTCAAGCATGTCGTCCAATTGCATGGGTTCCCTAAGGATGTTGTCTCGGACAGAGGGCCCAGTTCACCTCCAAGTTCTGGGGAGCCTTCTGCCGTCTGATCAATGACACCACCAGCCTCTACCACTCCCAGGCCAATGGTCAAATGGAGCAGACCAACCAACAACTGGAGCGCTTCCTCAGATGTTTTGTGGCCGATCGTCAGCGCTCCTGGGCCCGCTACTTCATCTGGGCAGAACTCTCGCACAACCTCCTCACCACCTCAGCCACCGGACTCAGCCCATTTGAGGTATGTAATGGTTTCCAACCCCCAGTGTGCGAACACCAGGAGCCGGAGGTTGACGAGCCGTCAGCCCACCAGTGCTGGCAGCTTTGGAACCAAGCCTGGGCCTCCATCCAACGGGCCAACACCTGGTATGTCAGCCAACATCGCCGCTGGCAACCCCCGGGACGAATGTTCCACATAGGCGACAGGGTCTACCTCTCCACCCGGAACATCCGTCTACGCACCGGCTCACCCAAGCTCACCTGCTGCTTCTTTGGACCCTACCGGATCACCCACCGCATCAACCCTGTCACCTTCCTGCTCCAGCTGCCTGCCTCTCTCAGAATACATCCTATTTTTCACATGTCCCAATTCAAACCTGTTTTTGTTTCTCCTCTGTCTCCCCAGGCTCTGGTCCCGCTTCTGCCTCGGATCATAGATGGTGGTCCTGTCTACACTGTCCGGCGGATCCTCGCAACGCAGCGGCCGTGGCACTCAGTATCTGGTCAATTGGGAAGGCTACGGTCCGGAGGAGCGGTCATGGGTCCCCGGTTGCCACATCCTGCACCCAGCTCTCATCCAGGCCTACCGTCGTCGGGTGCCCTCTCTGCTGGGTCCATCTGGTGATGGTCCTGGTACTGTCACACGCACCAGCCACGTGATGTCTAACGAGCACCGGTAATGACTCACGTCTCAGGGTATATAAACCTGTCTGCACTCATTTTGGTCCACTGCGGGCTTACTCCAAGCCGTCCTCGTGTGGTACAGTGAGTACTCTGGTTCCTAGTAACCCTTTATATACCTTTCTGTGTGGGTGTTTGAATGTTGATTCCTGGTGGGGATCTTTACTCCGTGACTGAAGTGTTCGCAGATTAAAGTGCGTAAATTACCAGCTCTTCGTCTGTATCCATGACTGGGCTCTTGCTTCACGCTACACTGGGCTACCTGTCAGTACATTTCTTGTCTCTCTCTGTGACACACTCCTTACAAGATGATGAGTGAGAAACCTCCACAAAATTCTAGGAACCTTAAATTTGTAAAAAAATTTTATATTATGTTTTAGTCCTTTATACCTTTGCACTAATTTCTCATGAACTAAATGGTTCACCTATGGCATCTAAGAACCCTTTGAGCGTATCTCAACATTAATGAAAATGTAAAGACGGTCATCTTAAATTCAAACAGGACACTTTATAACATGGTGAATGACAGAATGCCCTTTTATTTATAGTACATAACATTTTTATAAAGAGCCAACACTGATCTGAATTGGCTGCAATTGATGGTCAAGTAAACCACACTAGACCATGACAGACCATGGAGCTTATTGTCAGCAAATGTAAGTATCACAAATAACTTGATGATCTACATCTGGGAAACTCAGGATGTACACTTTACATCTAAATGTATATATACCTGCATACCCAACATTGTTTTTGAAAATAAGGATATTAGTAAGGACCCCCTCCATGCCACCTTCAATAGCAGCCTCCTCTCTACTGAAGGATTTGATTGCTTTCAACCCACAAGAACATTAGTGAGGTCAAGTACTGATGTTGAATGGCTAGCTCTGGATCACAACACTCCAACTCATTCCAAAGGTATTACATTTAGAACTTCTAAGAACGCGGTTATACTGCTCCACAGCCCAATGCTGCTGGGCTTTAGAACCCACTAACAGATGCTTGACATCAGGGATGGTGACTTCAGATGCAGCAGTGCCACAGGGGCATGTTCTATTGATCCTTTCCTGTGAATATTTTACAAGCAGTGTGCTTGGATCCTGCACATGTGGAGTGCCCATCACAGAATCTAAGTCCATATTGTCAGAATGTGTTTATTCTCTTTTTTAAGCAGTCATGGTAGGGCGCTTTTCTAAATAACAAATGTCAAGTCCAAATATTTCTTATCTCAGTAGACAAGCCACATCCAACAGGTTGCTCAAGTCCAGCTTGATCTGCTTTTATCATCAATACTTGGTGTCTGAAGGGTCATCGCTCTTTGAGCCCAAACAGTACTGATCACTATCGAGACACCTGTTTCCAAAATTTTAAATCACAATCTGGAGCTTGCAGAGTGCCAAGCATCCAAGTAGCAGTCCGCATTTTCAATCAAAATGTGTCAAGTCCTACTGTCTCTCAGAAATTTGTGTATTTTGCACATTTGTGTAGTCCATAGCATGGTAACAAAGATGAATTTCATTTTAAAATCAACACTGTGCTCAGCATTGATCTAAGCAAAGCTTAGGAGCACAAATACCTACACAAACAGACGGCAGGCTTGCTCGACTGGGGGGGCTACTTTGTCAAGAGATAACAGGGCAATTAATAAGTGAGACTCCTGTAGAGGAATCAACTCCCACAGTGCCGCAGTGGAAAAAACATCAGGCCCAAGACTCTGTTTTATTCCAAATCAATTTGCACATTGTCCATTCAGTTCCCAAACCCTATGGCAGGGCACCACCACCCACACCCTCGAAGTGAACCACGTCTCTGCCAGAGCGAGGACACACCTTTCATGTGGTCCTTTTCATCCTGCTAGCCATTCCGATGCTACATGCTCTTTGAAGAGCAAACATCTCTTTTCATGAGCTTGCTCTAGAAGGCAATGTGAGCCATCACACCGCCACATCTTTTGATGCTTTTTCTTTTTTCTCCCTTGCTTTGGCCCTCCCCACCCAAACATCTCCCAACACCACCTCCCTTCCATCTCCCTCTCACCCCCCCCTTTTTTACTTTACACAGTATGGTGTTATTTCTTGCTGCAATACAGCAAAGACGGGGTGTTGGCGAGTTAATTAAGAGCGGCACTTCAAAAAAGTAATTGGAAATAAAAATAGCAGGACTTAGAAGGCAGAGTCTTCCAATGATAAACGAAGAAGTGGAGGTCCAAGTCAAGAAATTCCAATCAGACAACTTTAGTGCCCTGATAAATCTGTAATTTACCCAGCAACAAGTTAAAGATGGAAGGAGAAAACAGGAACGAGATAAGACTCAGAAGTCATTGGCAAGTGACAGCAAAGCTTGTCAGAAAGGGAAAAGTAATGTTTTTGTAAGGCAGTCCCCGTTGTGCTTCTGTTGGTGGCTGCCTTTGATGTAGTGAAGCCTTGTAACCTGTACAGCCTGACAGTTCCTGTGTCTGACAGAGAATCCTCGCACAGAGACATTTCACCAGAATTTAACCGAGCTAGATCAATGTGTTGGCCGTCTTCTCAGTGCTCTGGAGTCAGTGCGGCAAAATCGGAAGCTCTCGGTGACCGTTGAACGCTTAAATGGCAGGCATTATGGGCAAAATGAACTTGCAGCGAACTTGATCTCAAAGGATCGTGGCTCTGAATAATTTCATAAGTAATGATCCTCTCAATATGCTCTTTTCACATATGAAGAGTGCTATACTGTAATAACCAGAGCGAGACACTCCTCAATATTGAGTTATTTGACGAAGTGTTCCCATATCTCACTGAAGAGTCCAATATGAAGCTATAAAAGAAAGGGGTGGGTAGGAGGGAATCAAATATCACCCACAGACTGTTTGCTTTTCCAAGCCTCTGGCGTCAAAAAAAAAGAAAAAAGAAAAAAGAGGTGGACCCACATTGTATCGGAGTTCTCGAAATTTGTTAATATTCTGCTAAGGCTAAAGGAGGATGAGGACTAAAGCCGCTGCACAAGAGGCAAGCAGAGCCTGACTGGCTGATGGATGTTGCCTGGGGAACAAAAGGTCCAAAGATGAGGGGTACCAGGAGCTCGGGGGGGGGAGTTTGAACTCTTTGCCGCAACGCGGGTCAATAGGTTCTCACCGGTGTGCCCTGGGAAATGGGTCTCCCTTCAACAAAAGCAGAGCACAGCTGCTGGCACAAAAAAGGGTGCAAACATTGCAATGCTGTCTTTTAAGTGATGCTGCAAAGAGGTATATTTGGTCAGGGCTTTGTGCGGAGGTGGACTGCGGCTTGTGTTCTGCAGAGGGAAACAGGACTCTACATATATATACAGTGCTGTGAAAAATATTTGCCCCCTTCCTCATTTCTTATTTTTTTTTGCATGTTTGTTAATTTAAATATTAGGCAAAGATAACCCAAGTAAAAATAAAATGCAGCTTTTAAGTGATTTTATTTATTAAAGAAAAAACTATCCAAACCTACATGGCCCTATGTGAAAAAGTAATTGCCCCCCTTGTAAAATCATGAAGTACCTTTGGTTAATCATATTGTTTGGAAGGCTGAGTTCAATTCTACTAGCCACACCCAGGCCTGATTACTGCCAGACCTGCTGAATTCAGAGATCACTTAAAAAGTAGACTAAAAGATCCC
>JBBJLS010000002.1:4135964-4149736 GCA_037577275.1 Bryconaethiops microstoma
TATGTATATATATATATATAAAGAATAAGTAATAGTGTTTGTCTGACATCCGGTTAACTGGCTCTGTGGTGCTCTGGAGTCAAAATCTAGACTGTCCTTTAAATGCACCAGTTAACTGTCTCATCACTAAATGGCTTGTCAGATATTTATCCACATTATAACTAAATTAGGTGGCTTTTTATAGCCCAGTATGGAAGAAAAAAGCCTCTGGTTAACTCAAATGATGAACATACTATAAATTTATGTGTTGACATTTATCATCTCTTAATCTGTAACAGAACCAGCTTGCAGAGGCCTGTAGCGCTGAGCTGCTGCAGGCCAGCTCAGGTAGGGCAAGTGCTGCCTGAAATAAATTCAAGAAGATATACATTAACAAGGAGCAGAAACAGCAGGGAGGCTGAAGGTCTGAAACTGTATGGAACTTTGCCCAAGCTCAAATAACTGAATTGTCAACAGAATTTAAGACACTTCAGAATCGAAAATCCTCAAACCTGAAAAAACACATCACCAAAATTCATAAGCATGACATGAATATATTGGCATTAAGATTTCAACACATATTAAGGCACTACTTATTTTTGCTGTATTAAATAAAGTGTACTGTATGGAGAGCATCGCATTCTACTGAATCAATACAGCATATCACAATGCTTCCTTCCACCCAGGTCTAATCTATCTGCAGCCAGAAGGACTGTCAGAACTGTGCCGTCTTAACAACGAAGGTTCCTAAATGGTTCTTCGTTTGGATGGACACTGGGAGGTCTGGAGTGTGGTGCTGTCAGATGCCTCAATAACTCTCATTCTATCAATAAGTTTAAATTACTTTATTTACACTTTGTTTTTCCAAATATTTGCTGATCAAAAAAGCCGCCTATCTTCTCTGTGAACAAGTATTTCTTTACGTCCTGTATAACACCTCAGTATATGACATGGACTCTCATTCCTTTTCTTTTCCTCTTTTTTTCCTTTCCTTCCCTTTTATTCTTTCGGCCATCTATTTCCTTCATTTCCTTTCTTTCTTTCCTTCCTTTATTTTTTCAGTCATTTGCTTAATTTTTTCCTTCTTCCCTTTCTTTTTTTTCTTTCTTCCTTCTCTTTTTCTTACTTTACTTTTTTCTTTTCTATAAATTGTTCTTTCAGTTCTTTCCTTTTTTATTTTTCTTTCCTTTCTGTTTTGTCCTCTTTCATTCTTTATTCCTTTTCCTTTATATTGTTTTTTCTTTCCTTTATTTTCTTTCTTTCCTTCCTTCCTTCTTTCTCCCTCCCATCTATCAGAAATAAGCACTGCTCTTAAGGCACATGGAAAAAGTGGAAAATTGTCCTGATCTCAAGCTCTGTTTCTGCCTAATTACACTCAGGGGCAGAACTTCAGTGCTGTTTCCAGACACCAAGAAGATGTGGCAGCAGCTCTGCAGAACTGCATGAAAACCTGACAACAATCTGTCAGATACACCAGAGTAGATAATTAGTTATTAGGGAGAATAATCCAGTATCCCATTTGCCTTGGTGTTTGACTGCTGCAAATAAGTTACAGAGCTGATAAATGTGAGACAGGAAACAAGCGACATTCTACAAGAGGTACAGAGCGCCTGGCTGTCGAAATATTTACAACATCCAACAAGTATGAGGGTAAGAAAGCACATGTTTGAACCTGCCAGTTCTCGCCATCCACAGCTGTTTAATATGGCGCATATAGAAAGAGAATGTTGCCTTGAAAGCTGACAAACAAAGATGGAAGGGGGGTGAAGAAACACCACCACAGCCTCTCTCTTCTCCATTGATGTGGTGCTTTGTGTTAGGAGAAGATAAACGATTTGGAATTTTGTATTCCCTCAGGAAGCTGGCAACAATGCCACGACACCGATGAAGGATGCCGACAGAAAAGCGTGGAGAAGGGTGCGAGAGAGGAGGATAGTGTCAGGATTGGGGTGTGAGGGTTGGAGCAGTTTGGAAGATGCTCACAAAAGAAGAACTGATTTAATGGGATGAACCGATGGGGGAGAAATCTGCTTGGAGGCAACTGGGATCCAAGGGTCCAGGAGACCCCTCCGTCTTCTCTCCTTCCAGTGTTCATGACTTCTTCTGTGCCAAGAGACAAGCTTCCTAGAAATCAATGGCTGGCAAATCCTCCCATCTTCAGGGGAACAACCAGGCTAATAAATAATATCATTAGGGATCACGATTAAGACAGGACAGCTGAGGTTCAGAGTTGTCTCTGTGGACAAGTAGTATTGAAAGGCATCTGGGGAAGTGGGGTTCTAAGAATGTGTGTGTGCCCCTAGGCATTTGAGTGATTGTCCCTCCCACTCACAGCCACTTTATGGTCTGCTGTGTCCCTTCTCTGTTCTCCAGCAGAGTCCCAACTAATTACTACCTCTGTGCTCTGGAATGAGGATCGATTTTTGCTGCTGGATCCCTCTCTGGGGTGTCTGCGTCTAAAGAGGTGAATTGGCCCGCTGGGTCGGCCTCACGATTAGAAATGTCAACATTTGCGCTCGCGTGAGCCACCCTGGAATTTCTTTGGAGCACCAGCCTCACGGCTGCCTGTATCCTCCGGATATGGCTGCACTTCGCATTGAAACAGCAGTGATAAATATTCACATTTAGTTAGTACATAGCTGGGTCCTGTTTCAAATCAAGTGAGCGTATGTTGCCTTTAAAATCATGAGATCAATCTCAGGACAAGCGACTTAAGCTCATAAGTGACAGTGTATCCAAATATACATTTTGCACCATAAGAATGCCAATGTATAGTCTAAAAAAGTTCACCATGATTCCCAAGAACGATCAGCATAACCATATATTATGACTGTCCACCCTCAAGACGTCGCAAATGATGGTTTGA
Organism: Bryconaethiops microstoma; assembly: GCA_037577275.1. Lineage (NCBI taxonomy): Eukaryota > Metazoa > Chordata > Actinopteri > Characiformes > Alestidae > Bryconaethiops > Bryconaethiops microstoma. The sequence continues at coordinate 4,138,810 of JBBJLS010000002.1, forward strand.
TTTGTCCAAGAAATGTTACATCAGATGTAGCTTTGTTTCCAGAACACTGTCGAATGAAAGAGCAAGCGCCTAGCTGTCCACTTGTTCCGAGAGATCAGCAAGGGCGCTTTACCTCTCAGCCATCAATTAATCAGCATGCCCACACTCGCTCTTAATTCGGCTCTAACAGCTACGCTCTCTGTACACCCAACAGCCGAGGAGAATTGATTTTCAGCATCTCAAAAGACTGGCAGTGGAATATCGGCAAACTTGCAAATCACATGGACCAACACATCTAGCCAGCAAGGCCCCTTTGTCCATATCTGCTAGATGGGACTGGTTGTGTAATCTCCCCCCCCACACCTCTCGTTTCTTGTATAATGGAGGATGTCAACTCCGCACAAGGTATCTAATTTGCTGGAGGTGCAGCACAGCAGAATCCATAGTGTCACTAACCAGGGGGAGCATGTGCCACCCACGCGGCCCTATCTTGCTCCATTCAGGAATCATTTAATCCTGACACTAATCTGTGCGTCTGCCTTTCACAGAGAGCGTTAGGCAAGAGCCAAGCCATTTAGTAGTCAAAGCAACCAGCATGGGCCCCCGTGTTGATCTGCCATTGCAAAATTAGTCCCAAAATTATGACTTTTGCCTCGGAGAAGAAATTTAGCAAATGCAAACACAAAAAAAAATCCACTGATCCAAACCTTTTAATTTTTTTAGCTGGTAGGTTTCACAGGTTCTGCTGTGTATTGTGTTCTTCAGAGTTTAGATGACCACAACTCCACTGGAAAGTGGGCACTTCACAAAACTTTGGATTTTAGCAGGATGTTATGCAATCTATTCCATGTGGGAGTTGTGCGTTTGAGGCACAGAACCACATTTAGCTAATCCTATACAACGCTCCCTTCTCTGAAGAACCTGTTATAGTAAAAGTTGTTAGCTGAGGTCAGTGCTGACCTCTTATTTGCCTCATCCGAGTTCCATGGGTGGAAGAAAAAAATACCATCATATATCATCGTGATATATGTCACTTTAGCGAGAAATGCGGGCGGATCCGCATGCCTACATTGTCAGGAAAAGTCAGAACGGGTTGGAGAGGGTGCAAAAATAGACTCCTATTCATGGAATTACTAACCGGTGTATGGGCTGAGTGTAGCCCGTGTTACGCAAATAAAGACGTAGAGACAGCAGGGGTTCATGGTGTCTAACTGTGCTTTTCTGTAAAATTAATAGTGCTAAACATGATTTACATAGTTCATATTTGCATCCTACATGAGATGCATCACTGCTTCTGTGGGATAACAGATGTTAAATGTAGTCAGCAATATGTATTCCATTCAATCGTTCAACCACTGTCAAAAACCAGCACGCGTCAAACTGAGTGGCTTTTTTCTCCAGTCATCAATGACAGGACCCAAACCCAGTGCTGGGGGTTCACGGCTCAATCGGATGCCTTCGCCAGCCGGCCACAAATCCACCTGTAACTCTGACCACTGAGCGAAGAGCAAGGAAGATTTGTCCGAGTAAAAAGCCTCCAGCCTGACAGTTACCATGGTGCTCAATCACGGCGGCAAGGCAAGTGCTAGCATCCAGCGTGTAATCCTCCGTTATCCGACCCGCATCTGTCTTCCTCCCTGAACTTTTTTTCAGCGGAACCGAGTCAGGTTTGATTTATGACAAGCCTATCTAGCTTTGGGGGTGGGGGTGGTGGGGTTGCTGGAGAAGTGTGGCGGCAGAAGAACAGGAGGGAGGGAAAACAGAGGAGGGAATACAGTTTGAAGTGCCATCGCTTCTGAAAGTGGAGCAAAACTTTTTGTGAAATATGGGTTTGCAAATACCCACCACCACCAGTTATTGTAGCATCTTAGCCTTGTTTGGCTTGGATACAGCACTAGAAAGGGGAGGAACGCTTTCAAACTAGAACAAAGTCAGAAGTTCTGAATCTTCCACGTTATTTTTTTTGTTACTCCATCTTTGGCTTTTGTTCTCCGTGCCTCCATTTTTGCATGCCGTATCAACTCCACTCCGCTCCAGCATTTGAATTTGGATGCCGTTTGGCCTACGAAAAGGGAATTCAAAATAACAAGGCCTCTATCCTCCGCAGACATGCGTGTGAAAAATCTGTCCATCGTCCCGGAGAGACCTGTGTATGCGTGTGTCTGTGTGCGCTTGTGCAATGCCACCCACACCATGAAGCTCTTCTTGTGTGCATGTGCCAGTGAATAACAGGGAGGGTTAAGGATAGCAGAAAGAAAGAAAGAAAGAAAGAAAGAAAGAAAGAAAAAGAGAGAAAGGATGGAAAGAAAACAAAAGTCGAGAGAGGTTGGGGATGGAGTGCTGATCGTCACCATGGCAACAGGAAGGGGTGAGTGATAAGCAGCGCTAGGAGTGTTAAAGCGTTTCGCAGCCATATCTGTTTATGGAAACGCTACGGGACCAGCCAGCAGACACCGATCAAGCTGTGAACCGCTCTCCCACAGCACCGATCTCATTGTGCCAAACGAATGATATCCCAAGCTGTATCCCGTTCGCAATTGTAAGGAGGAAAAAGAGTTTAAAACCAAAAATTAAGAAAGCACAGAAAGCACTGTTCTGGAGGAAAAAAAGTGCTGAAAAATGAAGTTTTAGGGGTCTCCAATTTGGGCACAGAGTGTCTTATGTTGCAGGAGAATCGAAAGTTATCTTTATCCTTGACCTTTGGAGAATTATTTATTATATCAGCTTCTCGAGCAAAAAGAGTAGACCGCTAGTCAGAACAGACCGCTGACTAGTCAATGACATGCCATACTTCCACAGCTTTGTTTAAAAGAACTATTTAAGTCACATGTTCCACGTTAAACATGTTACACGTTAAAGGCATCATTTATGTGTCTTTACAAACACGGATATGAATGAGACGAAGTTTAATGATGGTCAACATTAAACGCATCCCATTACAAGAACACTTTTCTGGACAAAAAATGGTATGGAGATGGTTTTAAAATATTACATGCCATGGAAATCTGGTTTTGTGACATTAAAATGGTTTATTTAATCTTGAAGAACAGTACTAAACTAGGGACGATGAACACCATGTCAATTTGACTTTTACAGGCTTTGGCTAGTTCCACTGTTAGAATGCATTTGTGGTCAAATACTGTGGGGAAAAACGTATAAAACAATTAATGGCACTCACTTTGATTCTAAATAGAAACCAGTACCAACGTGAACTAGGTCTGAAATTTATAAGGCTACAATATATAATTATCTGTAATTGCACTTTAAAACCGTGTCTTTACATATATATATATATATCTTTCCTCGAAGATGACAGATTTTTTTTTTTTAAAAGAGTTACTGTTACAGTGATGATAATTGATGGCTGAATGCTTGCAAGGTGGGTGGTAGGGATGGATCTGGTCCACTATAAACACATATGACCACCTAGAAGAGCATCTTAGAGCGCATGGGCAAAGTAATGGAAAGCTTTGAATTCATGATTGGTTCAGAGGCTAATGTTCACTACTGAGCTTTGTAACAAGCATAAGGCTTGAGGTGACATCTATTTATGAGGTTTACATAAGCTAAAGAGGAAAATCTGTGACTTCAACTAGGCTTAAAGCTTGATCTGAAGCAACACCAGAGTGAACAACGATACTAAAGAACTGTTCTGAACTTCAAATAGGTATTCCAAAGATTTTTCATTCATTCACTGCGGAACAAAATCATTCAGAGTGGTCTGATGTGCAATGTGTGTTGAGAAGCAAGAACGTCTGGATGGTGGTGAACGTAACCAGGGGTCATAATGTCTACAAGACAACTGCAGCTATTTTATTTATCATATAAAACAACCGAAGAAACTACACAGTTGCTACAATCTGTAAACAGTGAAATACCTTAAAAAGGACTTAAAATGTACCTCACTGCCACCAAAGTTTTAGGCCAGAATGTAAAGCAATATGGGCTCCATATTCATAATGATTTTGCGTAATATCTTTTTTGAAAGACTTTTATTAAATACTTCTGACATTGTTGAATCTCAGAATGTATCATCCCCCAAACAATGTGAATCACTCTGAATTACTTTGTTCTGACAATTAAATTGTGCAGAAATGTTTGAAAAATCTGTGGAATTCCCCTTTCACTTTAACCCCCTTTGGCGTACTTACTTAATGTCTTATGTCTCTTCCGGACACATATGTATGTTCTTAAATATGGAAATATTTTCCCATATAACTGACAAGATGCTAAAGTTATATTTCCTAAAGAATTAATTCAATAAACTAATACGGTTCCATATATATCTCAAGTTCACAGTGGGGGACTGACTGTGGTAACCAATAGTATTTGTAGGATTTTAACATCCTAGCAATCAGGTATGATAATAGTGATGGAGGTAAAGATGCCCAAAGTGACTGATACAGAAACAGGCAGCTCTGACAGTTATGGCTGTAACTCAATAACAATACTGTTTCTTCATCAGCCCTTCAAGGCACCTTGGTCCGAAACTGACAAACACCAAACCGGTGGTTTATGCCACTATCATCTGGGATGGAGCTCTCGAAAAGGTGTCTGCTGATACCTCTAAACGTATGTGTTACCCCAACAAGCCCCCTGTATCCTCAGCTCTCAGCTCACTTGCATCAGTTCTTCTCCTCAGAAGAAAGATGTATCGGATGAAAAAGCTCCGGCCAGACGGAATTCTTCCCTCATGAGAACGCAGAAAAGTCGCTGGGGCAAGGCTTTGGAGTACGGCGCGGGACGGGGCACGCAAGTGCGCAGGAGAATCTCCCGTCCAGCCGCGGATGGGAAATCAAGAGATGCACCTCCTCCCCCTCCCATCAGCTTCCGATCTTCAGATCTTTCATCTTCCAACGGAGCCAACAGGGCGGCCTATGCACATCAAGAGACAAGCATGTTTCTTTCCACAGATTTTAAAATGTTCATTAATACAAGAGTTTCTGGGGACCCACTGAACTCTACAGTTTAATGATCCAGTTCATCAGCTTGTTACCGAGCGTGAAAAGGGCCAGATATATCGATTGGCTGATGATATCCTCATATTTATCCAGAATGGCAACAGTCCCGCTGATAACAGTCCCACTGTTTTCAAGCAGCTCTAAGGTGAGTGAACATTTCTAAGGTCTGTAACGGTCTCATTTTTCAGGAAGCAAAGTTGTCAATTACAAGTTGCTCACAAGTTTTAGAGGAATAAAATCCGGTAAATCAAGCACCATCATGGTTATAAAAAAACATGAAATGCATTCTTGATACAGACACCTTGCTTTTATAAATGCAATAATTTAATACATTTGATAAAAAGCCAACTGAATATTAATACAGTGGGTCCTTGAGTTACGAAGGTCTCGACATAAGACTTTTCAAGTTTACGATGCTCACCTTGGCGAACTATATGAGTGAGGGAGGACGCTTATCTAAGCACAAGTGTTCCATTTGTGTTAATTTGCATAGCAACCTCTTGGCCTTTATCATGGTTTCTGAACAAATTTTTTTAATCTTATTTTTTCTTAGATTTTACAACTGTGCTAGGATAGGTTATTAGCTAAGGCTAGGGTGTGTTTCGACTTACACCAAAGTTCGGGTTACATCACTGTCGAAGGAACGGATCCCCATCGTGACTTGAGGACCCCCATATGTACTAGTAAACAATCTTTTATGTATTAAGCCAAATACTAGCTAAATCTGTTGCTGACTATTAACTTGCTAGACTGCATCTATTGTTAAGACATATAATTTAAAATATGGTAACTGAAAAATTAAGTTAAAAGTTAAAAAGTAAATGTTTTTATATGATTTAAAAAGTATGAGTGTCTACTATTTAAACTGAAGAAATATGACAATTGAGTTCTTTTGACATTTCACGATTAACAATGAAGAGTCAAAAAAGCATTAAACTATCAATTTTTGAACATATAAAATTAGATCGTCCACAATTCCTGGTAATCTTATTAGTTAGGCCCCAGGCAGGGACCAGTTGAAACTGTACAGTTAATGGATCCCCAGGACCAAAGTTGGGACTCTCTATTTTAATATTATATTTCCCATCTCCAGTCCTGGAGCCGTTCCCAAACATTAAACCCTCTGGATTGATGGACAAACCTCTATGAACATAAAATTATACTACAAAGGGTGGGAACTTCAGTACTGGAGTTGGGCTTTAACACATTGCTTTCAAAGGTAGATATGCTTCAAATAAACACACAGGTTGACTTCTTTAGAGCAGTTATCTACCCTTGTCCTGGAGATCAGCCTTCTTTTAGAGTCCAGTTCCAAAAAAAGTCTCCCAAACCCACATCTTCAGAAGTTCTTGATCAGTCAGATGGGCTGCATGTTAGATGCAGATGGGATCTAAATTCTGCAAGAAACTAGATCTCCAGAAAGAGTCCTGGTGAACACAAGTATTGGACACTGTTTGGGTTCAGAACTGGAAATGGGAAACACTGTTTTAACACACTGCCTTCAAGGGTGTCTACACACCTAGAACTTCTTCAGACTGGCCAGATCAGATGCATTACTGGGCCACATGGGGTGCATAAGGGGGCAGCATGTTAGATGCAGATGGGATAAAAATTCTGCAAGAAGTGTGCTGGTGACCACAAGTAATGGACAATGGTGGATACACTTATTTGAGCTTCTGGACAACATTCCTAAAAAAACCCCCACACAGATCTACTTCTTTAACCCTTAGAACTTTAGTAAAACTAGAATATTAGTAAAAACTGATTTAACCCCCCCCCCAAAAAAAAAACGTAGAGTTGCTCTCCGAACTTCCCTACCTCTTTTTCTGTTTGTTTCTAAGACCTATATTGAAAGAAATTTTGGCATTTTGCCATTTTAAAAACCCTAGGAGTGGTTATTATTACACGCTTTTAAAAAGACAATAACTTTGGTTCTATGTGACCTAGGAACAACAATTTCGACACCGGTGGGAGGGTGGGTGGGGGAGGGGGGCTTCCATATAATGAAATGTTTCGCTAAACGACGACAATTTACCATTTGTTGCGCTTTCAGTTTGGATAGGCGTCGCTAGGGTTTTAAAGGTTAAAGCAGTCATCCCCAACTCTTGTTCTGGAGATCAACCTTCCACTGGAGTCCACTTCAGCACACCCAGAACTTCAGAAGTTCCTGACTGGCCGGATCAGATGCATAAGTGGGCCACATGGGATTAAATGCAGATGAGATCAAAATTATAGTAGATCTTCATCAGGAGTGCTGGTGACCAGTATTGGGCAATGTTTGGCTTCTAGCATGAGACGGAAAAATAAACACTTCCCAAAATCCCACTTTACATGCCTTGAAACAAAGACTGAAGGCACTGGGAATCTGTAGCAAACTGATATCTATTTTTTAACCAATGGAGGAACAAATCTTAACAAATGTGTTATCACATCCATGAGACTTCATATAATTGTTGGGGGGGTAAGAAAGCACACACAAAAACACATTCTAAAGGCTTGGGCGAAATGGCAGGCAATTACTTAAGAGCGCACACACAAGACCATGTGAGGATGCCAAGGCTTCAGATACTACAACGAAAAGATCGGAAACCAATGAGAATCAGCACTTTTGTCCTAATGGGCCTGCTCTACGAGAAAGGGGGGGTGAAACTAGCCCTCGGACGATACTGACCTCCACATCCATCAGAAAACCCTTGTTGTCATTAAAGGAGGAAACAAATACGACTGATTAGTGGAATGTTTAGGGGCAAAAAGCCTGGGAAATAAAGGGGAATGGGTTAACTGTCCACATGTTGTGGACGCTGCTGGACAATGGTCAAGCTACTACCAGTCCATTTGAATTATTATTTTTAAACCTTCAGCGGGGGCGGGGGGTGGGGGGGGTGTGGTGATGAGTTTTGACGGGATGACCAAGAATTGCACCTTGGGGGAGTCGGAGGGGGGAGGGTGGAGGGGGGAGGGTGGAGGGAAGTAAGAGAAAATGTTGCCGGTGGTTTACCTCATCACTGGGATCAGCCAGCTTGGCAAGGGTGAGAGGCAAGCGGCGTTAGAAGACAAGAACAACAAAAAAAAAACAACAAAGAAACAAATAAGCCAATAAATGAAACACAATGAATAAATTAATTAATTAAAAAAGGAAATCGAGCAATAAAAACCACAAACATACACACACACACGAAGAAGGTACAAAGTTTAAAAATGGGTTAAAATGCCTGAGCCTGTAAGTCCCGCAATGTGTATAAAAATAAAACAATTAATTAATAATTAATACTCATGCATTACACTCCATTAAAGGGCCCATATATGACTTTCTTCATGTATTTTATCTCATCCTTTTGTGATATTTACGAAGGTTCATGTAGCAAAAAGTCATAATTCATTTTATTCATTATCCTTTAGGATTAGCATTAAACAGTTTTTTTGCTGTGTCTGATATATGCAAAGGGCCTCTGATTGGCTGCCATGCAGTGTCCCTTATTTAAAAAAAATAGATGGAAACACTCATTATGGGGCTTTAAAATGGGTTCAAGTTGGCTAATTATGGTTTTATGTGTAAATGCATTCTTTTGTGTCATCACTAAAATCAGGCTGTTTTGGCAGCTGGGTGTTCATATATGGGACATATAATCCGCAGAATGTATGGTACACAGACAAAAGTTCGGTTTTCCATTATATAGGCTCCTTACATAAATAAAAATAATAATTTTAAACTTGGGCACACTTTATTTTGATTGTCCTCTACTACTGTTAAACCACATACTGAAACTAGGTGGACTGTCAACAGTTTTAGGATTAGGTTTTGGGTGGAGGTGATGGTCAGCGTTTGGTCAATTTTAAGGGAAGTGTGTGCAAATGTTTGGAATCACTCATATAATAGATTTGCAGGTACACATACAAAACAAATATAATATGATGCTATGACTCGTAGGAAATGAAGAGAATGAACAGAGGTTTACAGAGTTAAATATTGGCAATAAAGTCATATCAGTTGTTTTTTAAAAGAAATTAAAAAAAATGAAATGCTTTTAATATCTTTGGAAGACACAGAGAAAAAAAATACAATGATCGCTCAACAAGTTTCCAGATGTAAATATGGCACATGATATGGCTAGTTTTTATTATAACTGCTGAAAAAATGGATAAACACTTTGAGAGCTGAGTCTTTTCACAGTGTTTTTTTGGTCATCAGTAAGGCTGAACAACATAGTTTTTTTTTAATCGTTATCAAAATATCAGTTTTTCCGATACTGATATCAAAAGACTACAATATGCAAATGAGCTTCTAACCAATTACAGTGTTTCTCACAGGGTGACAAATTAAAGCTCCAGGAGAGTTACTTTGTGTTCTGATGAAACGAGGTCTTCATGTAATGGAACACTGATTAAAGAGTTGTTTTTAAAGTGTCTGTATTTTGCATTTGATGGGTTTGTGTACTTAAATGGTTTCATAATGTATCATAATTCATTCTTACATGACCATTTTCCAACTACTGAACAAAACAAACTGTTTTACTGTAACAGATCTGTTTTCCAATTGGTTGCCCTGTATTGTACCTCATTCAAAAAACAGCATAAAACAGTTCTAAACTAAACAAAATCTTGGCTTTTGTGACATCTGGGGAGAGTAAAAAATACATATTAGAAATTTGGCCCAAGAACTCCTTTAATCTGAAGTTTTTCCAAACTTTTGATTGGGACAAATGGAAATAAAAAAAAATTAAAAAGGAAAACATCAAAATAAGAGCACAACTGGTGCAAACTTATGCAGCTCTGAAACATCTGGCAACATAAGCATGTTTTAAAGAGTGCAAAGATGTATACAGTTTGTAGGTAATGTTCAGAATGACTGTTTCTTTCTCTTTTTTTTTTAATCAGTTTATTATTCATTTTTTCTATCGGATCTCATACATCATCATCTCTATCAGTTACCAGCCTCCACACCACAGCAAAAGCACACTGTGGGATAAAGCACATCTCAGGATGCGGTGGCAGCTAAAGTAAGCCTTGCATCTGTTGCATCGGATTGCTGCATACACATCCAGAGCAGATGCATGTGCGCACACTCACACGCACAGAGAAAAAGATACCATGCAGTTCTGTGTCAGTCTGTCAACTCATCCCTGCAGCGCAATGGTCAAATTTTAATGACAGGATTCGAGCTGTCTATTTGCCGCGCTGACATTTCTCCTCCCCCCATTGTTCCCACTCTTTCCTCTTTCGCACTCACTTATCTCTCTCTCTCTCTCCTTTTCTCTATTTATCTCACTTTCTCTTCCCAGAAAGCTCAGCTCATTTGAATCCCCTGATTTCACATGATTTACATGAGGATGCTTGGGATAATTATTACCTTTCTATTTCCAGCTTGGCAACATACAGGCTATAATTTAACACACACACACAAGCATGCACACACCTTCCAGACAGGGAGGAGAAAAAAGGAGAGAGAGAGAGAGAGAGAGAGAGAGAGAGAGAGAGAGAGAGAGAGAGAGAGAGAGAAATAGAGAAATCGAAGAGACATAGAGAAAGATAGACATATATATACACATATATACACACACACATATATATATATACACACACATTATATATATATACATATATAGCAAGAGAGTAAGAGAGAGAAAGAAAAAGAGAGAGAAGAAGAGTGCAAAGGAGATAGAGTATGAGAGAGTGTTATATATATATATATATATATATGATAAGACTTTTGTCAACGACTGGTACCTTTATTAGCCAGAAATGCCGCAAATACTGCAGGAGACCTGTTGGAACCCGCATGGACCCAAGATTTACCCAGAAAGTCAAGTTTGGTGAAGCAAAAATCTTGGTTTGGGGTTACATCTTGTCACATACAGACATAGTTCCAATTAATAACATGTATGACTTACAAGCTCATGGAAGTCATACACATTATTAATTCTTTTTTCCAAGGCACCATGACTTTATGTTCTGATGTTATTGTAGCATGTTTGTGTATTCTAAATAAA